>JAZAYU010000184.1:642840-982840 GCA_038501625.1 Corbicula japonica | reverse complement strand
TTATCTCATGTGTGAGCGAAAGATATTCAGATCTGCTGTGCATTCTGATAATCTAAAGGACCAAGAAGTGTACATCTGTATCAGTCAGGAAAATATAACTTTTCAATTTTAAAATTCTAATCAGTTATTTATGTTTTTTTCAAATGTAATATACATACAGGTACATACATATAGAGTTATTTTGCAAATTAATTATTTTAGTCATTTTACCACCGTTTGTTAATAATGCCGAAACGTAACATTAGTATCGTTTCGCATTTAAATACTGCTTTTCTGTTGTTCATTATCATAGTTCTATGATATTAAATGCCGACTGTTCATGTTGCACACAATCTGAGATTTGTTTTCACATCTTTCTCATAGAAATCAGAAAAGAAGACAGACACAACTCAAACGGAAACATCAGTTACCTACATGTGTGCTACAATGTGGCATGAAACGGAAAAGGAGATGCAGCAATTATTAAAATCGATTTTTCGGTATATTTGCTTTTATTGCTCCGATTCCTCATTTATTGTGCTAATCCATAGCACTCATAGTGTAAAAGACTAACTCTTCAACACAAAAAAACAACAAAACAACGAACGACAATTTATAAAGAACTTATTGCTTCCAAGTGGTTAAAACAATTGACATATACGAGATTCTTACTGAATATTCGCGTAGATAATATCGTTATGTCGTCCACAGAGCAGAGTTATTTTCTTCTGTTTCCAAGCATATGGTCAAACATAAAATACATTCTAATTCATTTATATGCAGTTTGTGTTAACTAAACGGCGGAATGCACCCCTTTAATGAAATGCAAGTATTTTAATGAGAATTTGGATGCAGAAAATTAAATATTTTTCCAATATGAAACTTCAGGTCATTGAGTACCTGCCCTTTTGCTCTGCAATGCAACTAGCTTTTATTGTTTTATATGTTTATGTGCTTTTCTATGAAACATTGTTGAAATGATGGATGGATTAAGCTTGATGTCTCCAGCACTTTTTGAATATTGTAATATTCTGCTTTGTTGTAGTTCCTGTTGTTGTTTATTTTCATGTTCTTGCTCTTAAAGTTTTTGTATTCGTACGTCCGCCCGCAGGGTATGTGAAATACAATCGACCACTACCCCATTATATTATAATTTTTGCTTCTTCAGGATGGACGTAAATCAGATAGTTAGAAGAGTTGTAGGTAAAACTGAAACTAATTTTGAAGGTACGTAACTTACGTTGTAATCATAGCTTAGAACGTATTATTATCAAGAAACTACTTTCCAGCGTAAAAGGTTTTTTTTTTAAATTTTCATTGCAATACTTATTTTAAAAACATTGGTTAACAAAAAACCTATCATTTTACTTTGTTTTGTTGATTTGTTTCGGTATGTTTCAATGATTAAAAAAGAACAAAAACAAAAAAGTATAGTTGTTAATTCTTCAGGAGTCCTTACTGGACATGGATCAATTGTCATGCATTGTTTTGGGGCATTACATGACACGTATGTTGTCTTGTTGAAAAAAAGTTTCAAATAAAAAAAACAAAAACAAAGGCATATCAACAAACACTTTAAATTACCTGCAGACAAAGACGCAATCGATGCGGTAGTCGATTTAGGCTTGCTGTAAATGTCCTGATATTTTAAATGTTTAATCACATAAACATGCGTTGAGATTTGTTTTCTCCTAATAAAGCTGTTGAACACTGTACCCATCTCGGCTCGTCTTAATCATATTTCTATAACATTGTGTTGATTTTGACAGAAGAATATTGGAATTTAGCATTTCTAATATCATTACAATTAAAATTGTTATATCCGATGTTTAATATAATTAAGATCGTATTTAAAACTTATCTTTAATATTGCAGCCCATATATTTTTTGATGATGCCTTCCAAACAGATAGTCCGGGGGAATACGTAAATATATTTATTAAAGAAATTATACACACAGCAAGGTATGTTTCAATATTTTTATCTGTATTCGATACAATCATTTGAAAATTTATGCACCTAGCAATATGAAAAAGAACCTTTAATATCCAGACGTCCAAAATTATAATCAAACTTATATACTTTTAAACAAAGCCACACTGTTACTTGAAAACAACTCAAAACATCGTCACATGTATAGTACAATACGTGTTGCGAATTTTGTGTTAATAGAAAAAGTATAAACTACATTTCTTACGCCTAATAGCCAAATATTTCTTGTATAGCTTATACATTTTTACAAGCGCTAGAACGCGTTATTGTTTGTCTTGTTGTTGGTCTATGTGGAGGAGGTTCTGGTCTGTATTTGGGTTTTATTTACCTTTTTCTGTAAGAGTTTTAATTCCGATTTAAATTACTATTAAAGAATGTAAAGTTTTACCTGATGCTATCGGATCAGCCTCAGACTTCAACCAATACAAAGCATATATAGTTTCTCATTATTTATTTAAAGTGAAACAACTAGACATAAGAGTATACGCTTGATCCTCGGTTTTCCTTATAATTTAAAAGATTCAAGTTTTATACTACTTCATAATTTCTAATTTAATGTTATTAATTAAGCTCTTAAAAGAGTGTAATTTCCATACATATAAAATCAAAACGAAGAATATTAATCAACATGTTCTGTTATATAAAGAATATATTAAGAGACCGCAAGTTGATCGAAATGGAAACTTTATTTTTTTTATGCTCGATTAAATCGACATCAAAAATGATCTTCACAAAACTTTTAAATCAAAACCTATACTTTGACTATTTTATAATAATACTTTTATCGCCTTGCAGACGGTTCTACAGAAATGACAATCTTTCGTTAAAATGCACTACAATAACAACTCCATATGGTAGGAGGTTGGAGTACGAACTCGAAGGCAAAAACAATCTAGTTGAACATTTGAAGGACAAAACTAAAATAAGAAATAAGAAAAGATGGAGTCAGGTTCGTAAAGTATTTTTTTTACAATGACATTTAAGACTGTTTATTAAAAAAGTTGGATTTTTTGTATTGAAACTTTTCAAGTTTCATTTTAATTAACATTAATCCGAAATGTTTTTTACGAATATTAACCATTTTAGTTCAATAAATAAGATTTATTAAAACGGATTAAAAAAAAACGATTCCAAAAATGATATTGTCCATATTAGGAATCGAACACAATTCGTACAGCAGCAGCCTATATCCATGAACTAGCCCCTGTGCGCAACTTACCCTTATTAACGCGATTATCATAACAATACATCGGTATCCGATTATTACTGATAACAGTACCGACTATAAGTACGAGGAGACCTTCTACGGACGCCACCCTGCACAAATACTGTTAATGTGAATATCATTATTATGATGTTACCCATACTGTGAATCGAATACGTATTGTACGGCGACATGGCCTGCCAATGTTATCTGACTACGCTACCGACACAATATCTGAAAAAGAGTAACGTTTGTTCATTGGCTATAATATAAATATTACTGTCCATGTCAAGTTTCGGGTTGAGTGCCAAAGTAGTAGATACGTGTATTTTATAAGCGTATATAATAAATAAGTATTGGTTGCAAATAGAATTTCAGTGATTTTAGGTCCAACTATTTTTCATTAATTTTCTAACTTTTATTAACATACATGTATGTAAAATAAATGTAAACTTATTTCATTGATTTGCGCCAAGTTTGATTGAACTTTTTTTCAATGACAGTGTTACAATGTTCTGTAATGGCAACTGCCATATCACCTTTTTATTGTCAAATTGTATTCAATGTACAGTGAAGCAATATTAAATAGATAATTGTGTTACTAGCGTACTTTTTTTCTATGTAGGTCATGTACATGTACTATCTTTTGAGCTATCGGATTCTCAAAGACTATCGTCCTAAAGTGTCGGAGAAAATAAAGACAGAGTCCGAAAAGGAGGAAGAAAAGAACAAATATATTTTTGAGAAAACAAAGAACACATTCATTCTTGCACTAGATGGGGATGTTGATTTTCAGCCTAATGCTGTTTATCAACTCCTGGATAGAATGAAAAACGAAGACGTAGGGGCTGCATGCGGACGAATTCATCCAAAAGGAGATGGTATATTATTTTATTACATGAACTATAAATAGACGCAACGCGATTGGTCACATCCCCAAAATAACAGAGTCAAAAAATCTAGATATTGACCCGCTTTCGCTGATATTGACCTGTCTATAAATAGGATGCGAAAGTTTCCATCTTTTATGAAATTATTTCCGTTTCGAATAATACGAACTTGACGGTAATTGTCAGTGTGGAGGGAAAAGGTGCGTGTATCTCGTGCGATTAGGCTATTTAAGTGTTGGTTTTATCTGTGTACACCATTCGAGGCGTTTCTATTCAGCGGTAAACATGTCGGCACCCGCCCACCCGCCCTATAGGTTGTTAATATTGTTTTTGGATGGTTGTCGAGGTTTAACAGAACTTTCAGAGAATAAATTGAAAAATGGGTGTAAATAAAGTGTTTATTTTTGTTTCAGGTGTTTCGAGTTTTGGTGTTTTCTCTTAGTCATAAACAATATATTTATTTATCATGTAAGAAATATGGATATTTTAAGGCCATTCACTAGTTTCAGGTTCGAGTGGTACTATTAGATGAAGCTTTATCCAGATGTGTTGAAAGTTTTCCGTTCGTCTGCTGGACAGCTAAATAGCCAGAGCTACGGATGTCAGCTTTTCATTCGGACGGTTCGCACACTACAGGCCCACTGATTCTACCTCTGTTCGGACAGTTTTTGACCAACTTGCACTTGGACTTTACAGACATTTGAAAATTTTTTTGTATATTACCGCTGAATACAACGACCTATTCCTAGTTTTTTGTTTGTGTTTTTACGTATAATGAGATAAGGAAATAATTGATTTACTCACGTTAAAGTGAGTAAATATTATTTATAGTTCATGTAGTCAATAACGATTTTTTAGATCAATATCACAGCATATTTCCCAGCTAATAAGTAAATAATTGTATAATAATAAATAGTTTGAATGACATGAACAATTGTATGTTTTGGTTTTTTGCACATTTTTGGTCAATATTTCGAAATCAGTATCCATGACGTTACGTTAGTTTCTTTTCACTCACGACCTAGGTTATAAAACCATTCAATTTGTTCAAATCAATTGTATATCTCTATTCAATACCATTTGAATTCGTGCTAAGCAGTGTGTTAAAAAATTAAAACTTGTTTAAATATTGGAATATGCTCATGAGAAATGGCCACATTATCTGTAAAAAGTTTATAATGATCTTCATGTGATCAGAAGCAAAGTATCGATAGATATGTGTAGTTTCAACATAACAAATGTGGCATAGACAGTAAAACCAGTTAGGAGAAATTTATTTGTTGGACGGAACGTCATATCCGAAATAAATTATCAAAACAATGAACACCAACAAGTTTTCAGTTTGGATCTATGGTCAATTTAACATTGTTCGATGATCACTACAATCAAAACAGAAATGTGTATAATAACTTTTATGTGAGAAAGGCTCAATATTTGTTATTCATTAATTAAAAGCTAAATATACCTTTGCAGGTCCAATGGTTTGGTACCAGAAATTTGAATATGCCATAAGTCACTGGCTGACGAAATCGACTGAGCACGTAACAGGTTGTGTCCTTTGTAGCCCTGGATGTTTTAGTCTGTTTCGGGGCTCAGCACTTGTGCATGACAATGTATTGAAGAAATACACTACCATACCTACCGACGCTAGAAATCACATACAATATGATCAAGGTATGTGTTGTAGTTTATTTAGATTATGGATCTGCAATATGCTATGTTTGTAATGACATATGATAAAGCCGAAATCAATTTGGTAAAACATTGACTTAATATCCCTCTCGCTGTGTCTTTTACGAAACTTATTATTTTAACAGCTACAATTGTCTCTCTACAATTTGGCTCGATGGGAGGTGTGTTTTCTTGGTAATGCTTTCATTGAGCCGCATATTTCACATTTTATGACATAAGTGATTAGTTCTAAGCGACACGTGAACTTAATGTTTATCTTGATACTGCCAGATATAATGCTATACTTTGTATAGTTTTTGATGCAAACTTTTCATTATAATACAGTACTGTGAACGTTTAAAGTTACAAAATTTGCGTCTATCGTGCGTCCGTCTATCGTGTATCGTGCGTCCGTCTAACGTGTATCGTGCGTCCGTCTAACGTGCATCGTGCGTCCGTATATCGTGTATCGTTCATCAAACGTTTTTATTTTTATAATGCGACGTGATTAAGTTACTTGCTTTTGCAAATTTATGTGATTTAATTTCAACCATTCATCTCAAATTTTGATAACATTTTTAAATTTTTAGAAATCTCGTCCACAAATTATATGAATCCGCAATATCGTGTATCGTTCGTTTACCGTGTATAGTGCGTCCGTCTATCGCATATCGTGCGTCCGTCTATCGTGTATCGTGCGTCCGTTTATCGCGTATCGTGCGTTTCGTTTGTAACCTTAAACGTTCACAGTACTGTAGTTGTAATTAATATTCGATTAAGAACAAACTAGATTAAACATTCGTATTTGTTTTCTGTTGAATAATTGTAATGATATTAATGTTGTTTTAGAAATTTTGGAAATGATACATATACTTTCTTAGATATGGAAATGAATTGAAAAATAAAACAAACGGGGACAACATTCGCTCTCTACATATTTACTTTCTGTATTTTTTAATTTAATATTACCTTTATAAACTTACAAATGCGTGGCGGCTGTAAAAGTAAAAAGTCTCCCAGTACATTCAATCAGTGTTGTTATCAATTACGTCCTTTGAAGGTCGTTGAGCACGATACTTATGTACTATGCTAATAATAGTTCTAAAATTACCTTTGTTTTAATATTTCGGCCAGTTTTGAGATGGATCGTTTCAATTTCTTAGCCAATATATATTTGGAAATTGTCTGTGATATGCAGGATTTATATTCTAATATCCCCTGTCAAAGTTATATTATGTTTAGTTCCGCCCATTGTTTCCTCGTTTAGTGCAAAACAATTCTTTTATCTAGGGACGATACGCCGCTGAACATGGAATGGTATTAATCTGAAAATAACGCATTGAAAGGTCCATGTCCACCGCAAGTATGCACACCATCGTTTGGGATGGTCGAAATTTTTATTGGTGTTATTATGGAATCGGCTCAACGCGGGCTAGGCGGCGTGGACAGTAATCTGCATTTCCATTACTTTCCATGAACAGGTTCATTCAAACCGAGCCTGCACTATTTTCATATTTGTCGTGTTCGATGGATTTAAAAGTTCCCCTTTTATCTCCTTGTAAATAAAACAAATTCTTAAATAACTAAATTTATTTGCCTCATAAAGCAAGTATTTGACTGTTTTCTACTCAAATATCACTGTTTCAGGTGAAGATCGTTGGCTTTGCACATTGTTACTGAAACAAGGCAAGAAAATCGAGTACTGTGCTGCCTCCGACGCTCACACATTTGCTCCTCAAGGTATAAACAGATTATATTGTATTAAGTTCGATGCAATTTATTAATTTAAATAACTTAGTCGGGATGTTTTACTTCTATACATGTTTTTGATCCCTTGACATAAATTCGAGTTTATCATAGATGTTAAGGTCGAAACATTGAGGTATAGACGTTAAGATTAAATTATTAATTAGGGCTTTTTAAGAAAAAGAAAAAAGTCTTCTTGTCAATAGAAAGTTACAACTATTGTTAATACTCCCTGCTGTAACTGATCGATAAAATTATGAATTTAAAGATTTGCTTATGTGCCCAAGGTTATTAAACTGAGCATGGAAACCAGTCTCAAATCTCAAGCATTCACCAGTCGCCATTTCAGCCAATCAGATGCTTGAGATTTGAGACCGGTTTCCAATCTCAGCTTTATAACCTTCAGCCCTGGCCTATTTTAAAATTTTCACTATGATCAAGATCAGGAACACACCGAGTGTTGCCACCCTTAAGCTTTTGTCCAGTTCTAGAAATTCTCCACTGCAGTCTGCTAAAAGAGTGAAAAATGCATATTAATCAGGAAAGGCCACATCCAGCAGACAAAGCCTCCCAACACAGCCAAGAAGTAGAGAGGTAAAGAGAGCATGGTATTACAATAATCAGTTTCAAAATGGACGCCACAAACAATTAACAAAGTGAGAACCAGATGGGATACCGCCTTGGAACGGTCGGTGGCAAAACAAATTGCCATTCGGGGTTTAAACCGGGTTAAAGGGTGCACCAACCTCACACTTGCCCCAACAGGTTCTTATATCACAAAACAAGTACAAGTGAAGTAACTCCAACCCACCCCATCGGCTCAACAATGTTGCATGCAAAAGTACACAAACATTTTCAAACATTGAACAACAAAACGGTTGAGTTTGTCTTAAAATAAATAGTTGAAATCGTTTCCTATGTGCTGTATGCAATATTATCCGGCTGTTTTATCAAATTTTAGCAGCTGTAAAGCGCCAGCCTAAAGAGACAGAACGTAACCCGAAATTATAATAATGACCGAATGCAATTTCCATAAGAAATGGTTTTAATCTCATCTGTAAAATCTATTGTATAAGTGGTAACATTCTATAAAAGGTCAATATATACTAAAATAAAATATAATGTAATGTTATATCATGTTATGTTACAGTTATATCATGTAATGAAATGTAATGTAATGCAATGTAATTAAATGCCATGTACTGTAATGTAATGTTATGTATTGTAATATATTGTTATATATAGTAATGAAATGTAATGTTATATTAGTTGTTGATAGAGTTTATAGAATCGGAAAAAGAAACGTGTAGTAAGGTGGCAATTTCATCTAGCGTGTTAAAAATATTTGGATAAAGAATTATATCTAATTGACTGCATTTTGGAGATATGTAATACATATTAGTTGAACAACATTTTGCAGGATTCACCGAATTTTACAAGCAACGAAGACGTTGGACGCCATCGACGATGCTTAACATCATGGAGATCCTAGCAGACTGGAAAGATATAACCTGCAATAACAATTTGTTTCAAGCTTTTATATACTGCTCCAACTGCTTTGGTTCGTATCGTCAGTGCTTACGCCAGGTACAAATGTTTGAATAGATGAAAAGGGAACTTTGAAAGCCACCGAACACGACAAATATGAAAATACTGCAGGCTCGGTTTGATTGAGCCTGTTCATGGACAGTAATGGGAATGCATATTACTGCCCACGCCGCCTAGCCCCGGGTTGAGCGCAACTCAGTAATTACACCATTAAATAGTACAATTTCGATCCATCCCAAACGATGGTATGCATATGGCGGTGAACATGGAACCTTCAATGAGGTATTTTCAGATTAATACCATTTATGCTACACAAACACAAAAATCTGTTTAGTAAAAAGTGACATGATCTCATTAAAAATTAAAGTTTTATTCGCAACTTATTGCAAAAATGTCTCGAGTAGTCAAATTATAAAAAAGTTAACATATAAAACATGCATTACGAATTTAAAATAATAAATTCAATACATTTTACATATATTTATAAGGTGAATATAGCGAATTTCGGATTTGTGAAGTACTTACTTTTGTTTAAGAAAGCCGTATTCTGGGGCTTTTTTACCGTAACCAAATCTGCATTTACTGAAAAAGAAATACAATCAAAATACTTTCCGCACTTACCATTCAACTGTATTTTTCTACTTTAGCCGCTCTGTTGCTGATGATATCAGGAGCTATAAACCTGGCATATCCAGCGTTGTCATTGCACGCTTCGTTTCTCATTAACCTCGGCGTAATTGTATTGTTTGTTATAGTTTGCTTCTTTACAAGCGAGAAAATACAGGTACATGGATGCTTGCTTTTCATACATTAATTACATCATCTGTAAAGTTTTATTGGTTCGTAACTGCATTTTGCAACTTAAGCGATTTAAATAGTTATCTTTTAATCGATGGCAGTCCAATAACAAAAGAATGAAACACATGCAATGTTTTTACAGAATTTCTTGTATGAAGAATGTATAAGTATATACGTATCTCATTTGTTTTAGCTCAACGTTGCAGTTGCTTTTTCAATTCTCTACGCTCTTGTGATGATGTTAGTGATTGTTGTCCTTATAAGGCAAACGCAGGAACAAGGATTATGTTCTTTGACGCCAGTCTTTACCTTGTTTGTCGCTGGCATTTTCATTATAGCCGCAATTTGCCATCCATTGGTGAATATTATTTTGTTTGTCTCTAGAAAACAACCCCGCTATTTTAAACATATTTATAGATTTAAGCATATCAGAGGTTTTTACCTTAATACACATAGATAAAGAAAATATTTTTCCATTAATTCTAAATAGTAGTTAATACCGTTATTAAATTCTGATTAGAAATTAAACAACTCAGCGTTTTAAATCTAAGTCTTGTAAACGTATTCAGATGAATTTATTTATAAGCTTCTTTATTCTTTTCAGGAGATAGGATGTTTGTTTTATGGCCCGTTGTTTTTCGTCGCAATACCTTCCATGTCAATGCTGATGATGTTCTACTCGATAATAAACATGAACGTCGTGTCATGGGGAACCAGAGAAAGCATAGAGAAAAAAGGTTTAATTGACTTGATATCACCAAAACACGTGCTTGTAGGCCCGTGCGTTTGATTTTCTTTCTAAGCTCAAGAAAGTTCATACTAACATTAATGAGTTTAACCGTGTTTCTTTTGATTTCGTATTTTCGGGTGATTAATCCACTAGTACATTAAGAAGAAAACAGTCGTTCGCAGTAAGCATCAAAATTGCAAACACGAATAGTACAATTTTAAGTTATTTGTAATTAAATTTTAAACGATTAAATACCTACGGTAACGTTCTTGTACAAGCATATATTATTGACCAAAGGCTGACGATAATGGGAGGGTCTTAGAAGACAGGCATGCAACCTCGCACGAACACGCAACGTGTTTAAAAAGATTGACTCTGTTAGCCAACAAATATTCGGGGAAAATAAAATTTCACTAAATTCGCGGAAGCATGCAAAAAAATTTACGCTATGATGATCGGTGAAACTTTATTTTTAACCCAACTTTTCTTTAATTTAATAAAGTATGATTCAAAAGCTTTTTAAAGTGCTGTTTATCGCTAAATGTGACTGTAATATATATACTGCGCGCTTCTTTACGTAATTTGTGTTCCAAACGTCTGCGTCATGTGTTACTCGGTACCTTTAACTGTGCTCTCCTCACTCATTATATTCAACAAATAAAGTGTCCGCGGCTTCGAAAGTTTTTTTCATCTTAATCCTGTGATTGATTTAGAGAATTCTATGCTTTCAACATCAGTCATGCGATACAGATTCAAAATGTAGATACAACTTTTTGATCAGTACATTTGTGTCAAAGTTATTTTTAAGGTATAGAAAATTCAATACTACCAATAGCAATGGAAGTTTCGAAAGTTCTGCAATGCTGCTTTTGGTTTTGCTTAAGTTCAAATCCTTAACTTTTCACCATTTTTCTTAAGAAAACAACAAAAAAAGTTTGCTTTTTTCAATCCGCCACAGAATATGGTGTTTCAGGTAAAACAATAACATGCCTAATATTTATTGACACAAAGCGATCAGCTATATATATGTTTAACAATTATTATCTTATAGAACAAGGAGAAAAAAAAGTTAAAGCTAAACTCGGGCTTCTAGGGCGAATAAGGTAAGTTTGTTTGGAGCTAAAGTTTTATGCCTTATTCCAGAAGTGGATGGGCGTAAAACTGTTGCTGAACTGACTCAAGCAAAATAAGTGATAACTTAACGTTATAAATCAATTCTTACCATATATTGGAACTATAGATTTTAGAAATGTCCTTTCTGTTTAATAGGAAAACCCATTTTTGCAACATAATATTTGTTTTTTTTTCATTTTATTAAACTTTGAAGATAAGCAAATCGTGTTTACTGCACAGGGGGGTAGAAGTAAGCTTGTGCGATCACTCATAACGGAAAAAGAAACAAAAAACTCAGAAATGATTGGGTTATTTCTTTTAAGAAAAATAGTAAAATACAATAAATGAGCAGTAACTTTAACACTTCGATGTTTGTTTTAGAATGAGCTGTAATTGTTGCGCTGGCAAGAATGAAATCCCAGAAAAAGACACAGTCGTTATTGATATGATGAAGGATCTTTCGGCAAGATTCAACGCCTTTGAGGAAACGTTCCCAAAGAGAGGAAAGAAGAAGGAAAGTCTGTTAACTAAAGTTAGAAAGTCAGATCAAAATCATGCGGATGGTATGTTTACATGTTCTTTAACAATTTAGTTGCTAACAGTAAATACTCTGTGAATTTTCGATAGGGAGTTTAATTTGGGTTGAACTTCTGTATACTTAAGTATTTAAATGGTATACTCCAAATCGTCTTCGAGTAAAAAACGGTCCAGGGTCTAGCATTTAATTAATTGCTAATAGTGAATACTTTGTGTATTAAGCAGTTTTGTTTGAACTGCTATACACTTGAGTATTGAAATGATCGACTAGTTTTAAAGTTGAAGGTTCAAGTTTGAATAAGAGCAATTCATTACAAGTGTTATCAATGTAGTTTACTTCAATGTTGGACGTTAGATTTCACCATTATAGGAATTCAATAGCACTGTCCTGCCAGTGACACGACCATTTTACCTGTTACAATACCTCTTACAATCTCATAATGCAATATCTTTGTAATCCAACGCTAGACACAGAATTTATGAAAATACAGTAAGTTACTCTGGTATGATTATCTGGAATGAAATTCCTATTTCCATTAAACATTTATATAACCTATATTTCTTAAAAAAATCATATAAATATCATTTATTGACGATAAATTCAAAATATATACGCACAAACCGGTAACTGCTCAATGATTTGTCTTTTTTGTTACTTTGTGAGTATGTGTATTATAATGTTAACATTTTACCTATTCCATGATAATATTTTGACTTCTTAGAATATTGCTCATTTTACATGTGTTATTCTGTGTTATTGTTTTTTTTTTTTTAATTTAATTTTAATTTTATGTAGTTATTAATATATAGATTTAACGATGACCTGTCGAAAATAAGATTTGTATATTGTTGTTTTGCTATCTTCAAAACTTAATAGTTTACGATCTGAAAATAAAGAATTTATTATTATTATTATTATTATTATTATTATTATTATTATTATCAAATCTACAAAATTGGTCAAAACCTGAACAGATGTGTCCAGGTTACATTTACAAATGATCATTGAAAGTTTAAACGAATATCTGAAACACAGCAAGTAATACGTAACGCCGACATGGCCGACGTGAAAGCCTTTCATGCTCATTTTCATAAACATCAACACTGAATTAAGCGTAATTGAACCTTACCTTAAACGTTATTATGTTATTAATATTTTTATTTTATTTTAGAAATCGAACCAGACACGCGCTCTCAGACTGGTAGTAAGTTAGATGCCGATATTTGTGAAGATAACAAACTTGATGAAAAGGAAGAAAACTTTTGGAATTGGCTTATAGACGAATATCTGAAACCTTTGGAGAAAATAAATGAGGAAAGTGGCAAAGATCGTCAAGCAAAAGATCAACAAAAGAAACGTGACATTCGAAAGCTTAGAAAATATAGGTAATTATAAGAAAAAATCCAACGTTTGTCAGTGTTGTTTACATGTAATAATGTAATAGAATGTCTGCGACAAGACACTTGCTCTCTTGCAGTAGCAACTTCTTCGGCGCTCTACGAGACCGTTGACCGAATCTCTAAAGTGAGCATGGTGATAGATCTATAAAAAAAGTTCCATACGCCCCACCTTATTACAACTAAGCTCATGGGCAAAATATTAAGAGCATTTTTTATTAGTTTACTAATACAAACGACAAGTACATATAGCGCGTTGTAATAGTGTAAATTTTCGCATGTTTTCCCTCGTCCGTCTACATTCAACTTTCAACTGTATATCATTTCCTCCAGTAAAAGTACTTTCCTGGTCAATTTTAATCGACTTCGTCTAAAAATAACAAAATCGACAATTTTTCCTATTCCGCTCCGTTCCGCTTTTGATGAAATTCCAAACGACCAGTGTTAAAGAATGTATTTTTTTTAGGATTAACATTATAATTTTAAAAAATCAAAGATAAAAGACCGTTTTTTAATTAGGAATTTACATATATAGAAAATGAAGTGCCTAATAAATAGTGTGTGAAATATCGTGTGAATGCGAGAAAGTGGTTTAAAGAAATAAATTTAAATACAAAATTGCGATTTAGCGAATAATTGTGACAGTCCCTTTAGCTAATATTTAATGTAATAAAGATGCAATTTTACGAATTTCGGTCAAGCAGGCGATTTTTCACACCTTTTCGAGAGATATCCGTTGGTTTTTATTGTTCAGCAATTATCGACCCCGGCAGTTGTGATACGAAATGCTCTGTAAACAATCGTCGGGCGGGTTTGATTGTAACAAAACAGTTTGAGTGATTAAATGTCGAATGTGTAAAATTGTATAAAATCTGAAACACGTGAATTACTTGTCATTCTACTTATGCCTCTAAATTCTGCAAAATCTCATTACTACGGCGCGTAATAATTCAGTAATTGATCGGCATTCTGAGAAATTAATCGAAGGGCCCGGTTTTTTTCAGGTGGATCTGAATTTTAATTGATTAATGATACTATGTATTTTTACAATAAAAATAACTAAAGCGAACATTTATTGTTTTGAACTTTTATTTTTTGACCTTGACATATCAAAACAATAACACGTTACGTCATATTACGGCATTGACGTCTTGCGGCGGTAAACAACCAAAACTATCAAAAATGCGATACTACGAAAAATGCGATTTTACGAATAATCGGCTTGGTCCGGTGCCTATTCGTAAAATCGCGACTGGACTGTAGTTGTGCGAATATATTTTACATATTGCTTCTTTGGCCTGCAGCCGAATATATGTATTCTTTATTTCGAGCCCAGACTTAAGCTACAGAAGTGGACAAAATAATAGGATAGCTACTAACAAGACCAATCCGACCATACAGTTACTCTCTTACAGCTTCTATCGTTTTTACTGCTAAATCCGATTCGTTTCAAATCTATATGCACAAGCCTTGGACTTGTCCATATAGATTTTAATTAGAGACGCGAAACACGCAATATCAAAAGTTAACGACATGGGTAAATTCGGTAGTACCCGATGACCAAATGCCAGGTTTGTGCTGAGTTATCTGGCAGAATTCCCTGTAAGGCTGTTTTCCAGTGCTGTTATCCATTATGTACCTTTTACACTTTCTATGTGTTTTTAAACGTCAGCTAAGCGTGGGAAATCAAACGTTTGCGCATTTTTTTGCATTGATAGAAATGGAACCATTCTTTACTTTACATATTTTAAACCTTATTGCAGAAAAAAATTATTGTTATTAGAGTTCTATTTTGTAGACACGTATTTTTTGTAATTAATAGATTTTTTAAGGTCCTGTATGCTCTATTTAACAAATTAGTTAATACGTTTAGGATTTTGTTTTTCCAGGAATTCGATTTGTCTGGCGTTTTTTCTGAGTAACGCATTGTTCGTAACAATTATCTTCTTCCTACAAATTGCAAACTACGAAACAGAAGGCAAAATATCAGTTAAGCTTCCCTACCCCGGGGAAAAGCATATAACTGTTGAACCTATCGGCATGGCGTTTACAATAGTATTCGGCATTCTGCTGGTAAATATAATTATTGGCACTTTTCCTGACAGAACAACGCATATTGATTTTATTAAAATAATATTGTTTTTACGGAAGCCATCGTCTTTTATTAGTTGTGTTTACTTTGTTGTAACATCGATGAAGAAAAAACTCGCGTTTGCAATACGTATATAAACGGCACTTATCTGACATTTGATTCAGTTTCTTTGTATTTTGTTACCTCGATGGAAAACATTTTTGCAATACTTATATCATATGACACGTATCTTACAGGTGATACAATTTCTGTGTATGATGTTACATCGGTGGAAAACACTTTTACAAATTTACTCTTCAACCGATTCATCAATTGAAAACATGGAAGATCTTCTAATGGAAAGCTGCAAGGAGTATTATGTAAGTAAGCTTAATGTTCATCTTTTTACACAGATTTGTCGTCATCAATTTGATTTTCAGCTGATTTCTCAATGTGGTAACCCTTATTGTTTTCATTCTATTAAAAAATATCGTCAAATTCTCTTGCAATGCCAGTTGCAATTTTAATGTAAAATGTTTACACAATGCTATTTCATAAAATCCTTCGGCTATTTATAAGAAATGGTGTTGGTATACATGTATCTACCTAACATAAGAAAGTTATTGCATTCACCATTTTAATTGGCACACAGAATGTTTTAATAATACAGATAACCTATTATATTTCAGGAAGCAAAATCCAAAAATATGTCGATGGAATCGGAATTGCAACCGGTCGAAAATAGAATTCATGACGCTCTTAAGTAGGTGTCAAAATTGTATCGGTGCCGTGTTTCAATAGTCCATGAATGTTTTACATGTAGTCCCTCAACCACCTTATATATATTTTTGAAAGGGTGAGAGTTTGTAATGAACTACTGTAACTAAGTGAAACTGATAAAAGTCTTATAATCACACAGCAAAAGTTATCATTCCGCAATATTATGCATATCGTTTATCCCTCTGATGTTTTCTTATATATAAAAAAGTGAAATATGCATATTAGGAATCGCCACACTAACAAAACACAGCCACCCCACGCAGCGAAAAAGAATTTTGGAAAAGAGGGCATGTTTATTATAAGTATGTTTATATAATTTGTATGTATATTATAATTTATATAAGACCCCACAAACAATAAACGAATATGAGAGCGATTGGGGTTACCGCCTTGGAACGGTCAGTGGCTAAACAAATTGCCACTGGGGGTTTAAACCAGGTTAAAATGGTTTCTTTCGTTTTATTTTATTGAATATGCCTGTTAAGGCAAATGCGAGTTGTCGCACCCTAAAACTGGTTTAAACCCCCATTGTTAAATTGTTTTGCTACTGACCCTTTCAAGGCGGTAACACCCCTGCTTCTCTTTATCGTTACTTGTCTGTGGTATCTTTGTTAAAATTAATCATTTTATTATCCATTCTCTTTTTTTCGCCCATTTGTTGGCTGTTTAGAGAGGTTGCGTTTTCTGGATGTGGCAATCCAATGTATATTTTACTCAGGTCTTTTTAACTTGAAGGCTTTTTGAGACTGCCTACATTGCATCATAATTTTATACGTCATAATCCTCTATCTTTGCATTGCTTCAGATACATGAAAGATAAAGTAGACAAAAAGTTAAAGGCCCGAGAAGATAAAACATGTTGTTCAAGATGTCAACGTAAGTGTCAACGTAGGTGTCAACGTTTGTGTCAACGTATGTGTAAAACAGAGGAGGATGAAGAAGATAAAATGACAGTTTTATCTCGAGAAATCAAAACGATGTCTGAAAAACGCCTGAGAAAAATGAATGATTGGTAATTGTTGTTACAGTTTTCATAATGTCAATAAATCGACTTTGCACTTTCTTTTTCATATTCAAAAAAACTAACTAAGGTTAAGTTTTTTTGTTTATTTTCATCAAAAGATTTCGGAAGAAAGTGTTTTTATAATGTTGAACGCGACTTATGTTTTACTAATGATGGTTCATGTTCTAGAGTTCAACTACATGTACTAATGATAGTGCCTCTAGCTGGGAGCGAACCCGCACCGTCACGGCGACAGCGCCTAGCCCTGCAATTCCTGCGACGCAACCGATTGAGCTAACCGAGACAACCCCAAAAAAGGTTGATCGGATAGCCCTGATATACGTAACAATCACTGCATGACATCGGTAACGGGTTAATTAACTGATAACAGTACTGACTATATGTACGGGGAGACTTTTGACGGCCGCCACACTGCACAAATAGCGCTACTGTGAATTTCAAATGATAGTGCCTCTAGCTGGATGCGAACCCGCACCGTCACGGCGACAGTGCCTAGCCCTGCAATTCCTGCGACGCAACCGATTTTTTCCGTGCTGGTTAAACTCTGTGTGCAGGAACTCTCAGCCGCATGCACACCATCGTTTGTGATGGAAGAAAATTGTACTGTTTATTGGGTGAAAATATGGATTTTCGATCAACCCGGGTCTAGGCGGCGTGGTTAATAATATTTCTATTACTGCTCATGAACAGGCTCAATCAATCCGAGTCTGCACTATTTTGTTTGTCTTGGACGGCGGATTCGAAATTCGAGCATTAAAAAGAGAAACAAGGTCATGAGTTACAATAGCACGACGTGTCTTTAATTTGTTTAATGTGTTATACCTTGCTGAATATTATTGCGTGGGCAGTAATAAGCATTTCCACTACACTGCTCAGGAACAGGCTCAATCAAACCGAGCCTGCAATATTTTCATATTTTTTGTGGTCGAGGGTCTTCAAAGTTCCCTTTTTATATATTTTTATAAATGTGTGCGACATATAAAGTCATAGTCGTGTCAGTGCTTGATTAAACGTCTGGTCACAGCTCCTCGTCGCCAGCAATACTTTATGTTTGATTAAGTCAAACATGTTTAATTCTAATGCAGAGTTTATTTAGGTATTCGTTTAAACGAGGTCATAAATTGAGAAAGGTAACTGGTTTTTTTTTTGCATAATATCTGTTTTCACGATAGTTAGCGGGGAAAAGAATAAAAGTTTTCCTCAAGGAAAAGACACGGTTCTTTTTCTGCCACGGGTTGCATCAAGTCATAAATTAATTGACGTCATTTGGTTTAGCCAATGGCGTCATAATTTGTTGTTTTTTTTTCACTCGAGAATTAAGCATTTTTTCCATAAGCATTAAATATAAAAGATTTTATACAAATACACAAATATGAGTTATTAGAGAGGCTGAAATTTAAGACTTGTACGTTTACGGGTACGTTTAAGCTACAAGTTCACGTACACGACACTGTTTTTATGAAAATTGTTTGAGAAAAGCGACTTGTATTAGTACGTGTACTTGTAATTTTCCAAAGTGAGATTTAATGCTTTTCGGTTTTCTTCTATTTAAGTTCTCAAAATATAGTAAGTTATCGATACATTCACAGTTACTCGACAGACAAGAATTTTTAAATATGCATTTTGATTTAATTATTTAACGAGAAAATATCAAATACACCCTTACTTCGCATATTCTTATTAGGTAAGGCAAAGTTTCGTCTCAGCCAAGTTTGACGCTCACAGAGTATTCATAATTGTACAGATATACATGAATATAGAAAAAAAAACGTGTTATTCAGGAACAGTATAATTCCATTATAGCATGATATGATTGAAATAAAATGATAACTACCGTCAGATCTCTTCTTTTATATTTGGGTTTTAACAATAGACATATTTCATTATTCATTATTAGTAATAAGAAATGCATTCATAAAATTTTCATAAATGACAATATAATATGTTTAAAATATTATCTTACATAGCTAGATAAATGCAATTAACAAGTATCGAAGTACAATACAAAAATGGATGATGTATATGAAATTCAGTGATTAAAATAAAGTGTTGTCAAAAATTATAATTACCACAATAGTCAGGGGAGGTGACTCAGCGTTGGTTTGCAGTCATGATCTACAAGGCATTAAATATTACACGTTTTTCAAATCCGTGTAGAAGGTACCTTTTACGTTGATAACTTGTACTGTATTTAAAAAACGCATACCTATATGAAGTAGTACTCAAATGATTTTCGCTACACGTACAGGTAGGCGTACCCGTCTCACATCTTAACCGGCATGTCAAGTAAAACTCACTTCTCGCCAAGGATAGTAAGAACTCCTAAGCATGATTCTTTTCCTGTTTTGTTGTTGTTATGTGATTCATTCATTTTTAGCGAAACCAATAGATACATATCATTAATTTATCTTATATTGAATAGGAAATACATATACGATCAAACTTAGGGACAGCTTAACTTTAACTTTTCGGAAATAACCGAGGTTGATTTCGTTGAATCCTTATACAGCAACTAAGGAACAAAGATAATATACTAACTATGACCAACGTCATTTCCTGATATTTTAACAGATAAATTAGAAACAATCTACAAGTACTTCGCGTACGTGTAGAACATTCTCTACACGGAGATAACGTGTACAATGACTTGAAGTAAATTTTATCTACACATGTATTAATGACGTAAAACACAGAAATATCTACTACACGTACCCGTACACGTACACGTCTTAAACCTCAATCTCTCTATTAACAAGAAAAGGTGTGCACGGAAAATACGTATACATGATAATTTCATTTTAATTATAAAAGATTTGTCTTGAAGAATAAGAGACTACATTTTTTCGGCGATAACTTCGCAGAGCCTTGTTTTCGCAAACAGTTCACCGTCGGTGACGATAATTATTCTATATCAAACCTACATTCATAAAAAGTGCTGATTCCAATAATACTCTAATACTTTCTAGTTTGTGTATTGTTCTGATTAAATAATTTTCATTATAACCACTACGTTTTCAATTAACTGTCCATAATTATTCAAAAAATGCTTCATTCATAATAAAATTATGTTATGTGACCAATATATTTGTATTTTTTGTTTCTCGGTTTATCGTATAGGCTTAATAAGATAGACTCACAAAATCCAAATAACGACAACACTGAATGTAAACGCAAATATGGTCCGTCAACAAGCACGTATGGTTTGACACAGACTCTAGATGTCGCTAAAGACGATTCAAGAAATCAAAAGCAGAGAAGGTAATTTGTAATTCGAAACGACTATTATTAATATGATGTAAACTTCTCATACATGTGTTCTGTTTTATTTAGTTATAATAACCATTTTGATTCTATTCATCATATATGTTTCTTTTCTTCAGTGTTCCTTAAAATTTCCCATTAGTAATTAAGTCATGCAATGTAATTAACATAATAATTATTAATTTTGTATTTGTTTTAACATGTTTTTTTTTCGGTTTTTCCTATAGGCTTATAAAATTAATAAAAGAATCGAATGACTCACAAATAATAAATACTGACAACTCCACAACATCCTATGAAAATGGTCCTTCAACTAGTACATACGGATCCACACAGAATCCAGATGATAATAAAAAACTGGAAGACGATTCACGAAAGCCAAAGGAGGCATGGTAAGATATTCCGAAACGTCTATAATATAAACGATATAGAATACTAAATATTATATTTCTTCTTTTGTACTGATTGAGTATAACTTTTTGATGCTATACATGCACGATATTTTCGAGATATCTGTGGGTAGGTTTTGCTGAAAATCTTGTTGTCTGTTCTATTTCGCTGAAAATATTTCGGACTTCCCCAAGTTGTAAATTATTATCTTATTATTATGTCAAATAACCAACATATTTGATAATATATATCGCGGCACGTCACGGGAAAAGGTACCTTCGGTCATCTTTAGTGATATTTTAGTTTTTACTAAATTTAGAAAAAACTTACAACTATAATTAAATTTCTTATTTACTAAAATGTGATTTTGTTACACATTTTGACAATAAAATGTTATTTTCAAAGCGAAATGTATAATAAGTAATGTCGTCTGCTCAAATTTACGCCGTCATATCAAAGATTAACGTCAACTGTCCGAAAGTACCTTTTCCCGTGACGCACCCCAATTATATATACATTGTATATATTGTGTTTTACGGTGTGTTTAAAGGCGTGATATGGAAGAAGAAAATGGCTCAAAATATCCAAATACTTCGTACGGATATGGTCCTTCAACAAGAACATATGGTAGGACAGAGGATCCATATGTTGACATTAATTCTGCTGAAGGTGATTCAAGAAAATCAAGACTTGCACAGCGAGAGAAAAACAGTACATATAACTGACGTAGACACTTAGAAAAAAAACAACAAATAAATTATATGAAGTTAAATCTAGGTATGGATTAAACGAAAACAGCTCAGGCTTTTAAGACGAGTGATGGATTTTTTGTAAGCACACATCTCGTTTTAATTATTTTTTTAACAACGCCAATTTTAAGCAAACCATGTTTTCTTTTCTGAACTGATGAGATTTCCCGTTGTTGTTGTTACATCGTTTTGTGAATTTTTTACTGATGAGATTTCCCGTTGGTTTTGATACATCGTTTGTGAAATTTTGTTTTTGCCTTGCCGTGTTTAAATGTCTTTTGTTTTAGAAGCATTTTTTTTTTATTTTACTTGTTTCACTTACAATAATGTTTTGTAACGATAGTAACTGGCAAACAGCTGTATTTAGTCTTTTATTCTTTAGAGGATAAGACCCATTTTGCCAGAAAGTGTTAAATGCTTTCTAATCAGTGTTGTTATCAGTTATGTCCTTTGAAGGTCGACTAGCCCTGATATTTATGTACTATGTTAATAGTACTTCTAAATTTACTTTTTTTTGTTTTAAAATTTAATATCTCGGCCAGTTTAAAGATGGGTGGTTTCAATATCCCAGCCAATTTAAACTTGGATCTTGTCCAATCAATTAACCCCAAGGATTTACTTCCTGCTTATTAAAATTTGCCTTTGGCGTTGTCTGTGATATGCAGGATTAATATTCTAAGATCCCCTCTCAAAATTCTATTCTGTCTAGTTTCGCCCATAGTTTTCTTGTTTAGGGCAAACCTATTCTTTTATCTGGTGACCATACTCCGCTGAACATGGAATGGTATTAATCTGAAAATACCGCATTTAAGGTTCCATGTTCACCGACATATGCATACCATCGTTTGGGATGGATCAAAATTGTACTGTTTATTGGTGTAAATATTGAGTTGAGCTCAACCAGGGGCTAGGCGGCGTGGGCAGTAATATGCATTCCCATTACTGCCCATGAACAGACTCAATCAAACCGAGCCTGCAATATTTTCATATCTGTTGTGGTCAACGGTCTAAAAAGTTCCCTTTTCATCTATTTTTAGAATGTCTTAATCGATAAAGTTTTTTTTATTTTCTATTTGCGTGGGTGTTTAAAGTAATATTTGCGATTTTTTTTTGCGTTTTTGCGTGGTTTTTTTGTTTGCATTTTTTGCGTTTTTTGAATATTTTAGTATTTGTGTTTTGCTTTCACTTTACATTGTATATTTTCTTTTGTTTTTAATTGTATACTCTATCTTATGACAAAGGATCTCTGTATAGATTCTTAATAATGCATTTTTGAACTTCCACTATTGCTCATGAATAGGCTCCATAAAACCGAGCCTACACTATTTGCCGTGTTTGTTTGCTTTAAAAGTTCCGGATGTATATATTGAAAAAAATTAAATAATTGTAATCCTTCACTAAGAGTCGATATTGTTTGTGATTGTGCAACATCGAAATCGGATCATATATTGATAACAGTACTGACCGATTCGGCTCAAATCCATGAATGCCATGTTTTTCTCCTGCTCCCAGATTACTAGTCAGCGATCTTGCAACTGCGCCACCATGACAAGAAACTAAAATGTGTATCTGTCTTATACCGAATTAATAAATTAATACGTTCTCTGGTCATGACAAGTTAGGTGATATTTGCATTGATTTACCTGTTAAGTACATGTAAATCGGTTGTCTATCGCTCCCTGAAAGTGTTACAACTGTATATTCATATCAGGAATCGCCGCAAGACAAAACATCTTCACGCAGCCAAAAAGAAGAAAGAAAGAGAGAGAGAGAGAGAGAGAGAGAGAGAGAGAGAGATTATAGTGTATAAAATGACCAAAGTCAAAACAGACATCACAACAATTAACAAAAGATGAGAACCCGATGGATTACATTTACCGGTCAGTGGCAAAACAATTTGTCACTGGGGGTTAAAACCAGGCTCTAGGATGCACTTATCTCACACTAGCCCCAACAATTTATCTTTAAATATTATAGTATAATAACTGTAAACAAAACTGATAACCCTTTATCTGATAGCAGCCATTTTAAATCCCCGCCAACGTTATTCCTGCAAAAAATAATTGCAATTAATATGTTTCTTCGATTATTTGAATTTCTTGAAAACCCTTTAAGTTATATATTTGCCAATTGGCACTAAACATTGTAGAACAGCATATACTTATTTCAGGTATGAGTTGCTCTTGTATATTGCCAATGAATTTCAGAGTTCTCATGCAAACGGGTTTTCTTTTGTTTTAGTATGTCCTTGGTAATTAGAACGTGAACTAGACTAAATTGAGCTTGCAAACATTAACTTCATCCTTAGCTAAATACATTTCTTTACTAAAATCTAGGTGGCAAAAAGTATTTCCCCCAAAACTTATTTTTGAAATTTAAGCCAGTTTTCGCAATTTGCAATGTTTGCGACCTCTTAACATTTTTCAACATAATCCTTTGACAATAATGTGTTGACACATTTTTGATAGATTTTAAGCTTGACCACAATCAGTAAATTTCTTGTTTTTTGAATTAACGAGTTCACAAATTATTCGTAAAAGGTGACATTTGTAGGCTACACTCTATGCTTTTTCAAAAAAAAAATTATTTTTATAGGTACAAAAATGTGTATACTCGTAAGACTTAGTATCCGTGTCACCAAATAAACTATTGCTTATTACAAAAGAGCAAGACCCATTGCTTATTGTAATTATTTATGTTGTTAGAGCCGCTTGTTTTACAACGCATTTAGTTGTAACCATCAAGACACATTTACAAACCCAGTCTAAGTCCCCAAATGTAACCGAAAATCTCAGATTGGCTGAACACGTGATGTTTGTCATTTCAATAAAGTTCCATGGCAACAAGAAAACAATGGCAGACTATATTTCAGCATAGTTACAGTGACAGTTATAATATATCTAAAATCGTTAACAAATTGTTTAGAAGTAGAACTCTGCATCTTCTAATTAGAGCAGCAGTTCTTACATTCTTCGCATGAAAACAAAACTTGATTGGCGTCTTGTGAAGGGCTGCAGTACAACAGATTATTCGGGGGTCGCTCGCTGTCAATATCCAATTAAAACAACCGAAACTTTAAGTATATGAAGGTGAGAAGGATGTGTTTTGTGAAAACAAAGCTGTAATATTCATGCGTATCCTTAGTTATTTTCCTGTTTTTTGTAATGCAGGAAAACAATACCGTACAATAAATGCATTATTTTCCTGCTTTACAAAAAGACATAAAGATATCAGGTAATGTTATCATTAACAAAGAACAGGAATATTGTGAATGAAAAGATAAATGGGAAACTTAATCCTGTAATACGAACATTATACTGTCGTTGTAAGAGTTTATTTTGTAGTTGCATGAAACTGAAGTGTGCTTTTTTTTTCAAATTTCATTTTAAACTAAACTATTTTCATATCTGTTCTCAGATTATATGGCGTCTACAAAAAGTTTGTTTTCATAAAAAATAAAAAATATGTACGACACATAACTTCATTAGCTATTTTTTCTGATTTTTATCTTATTAATTATATGTTTTATCCGAAAACTCAAAGATACTAAATGGAAATTTAACTAAACATGCATCAACAATAGTGCGAACAAATTTTGAACGCGTCACAGGAACGCATCACGGTAATCACATGTTACTCCATGCGATCGAAGGTTCCGATATTCTCCTAAAATTTTAGACCTTAACTGTCATAATAATCAAAATAAAAAGCTGCAATAAATACATATTTTTGTTAAAATTATAAATGTAACAAAGCTATTAGTAATTTATACATTTGTAATTATATCAAATTAGAAAGTTAAGCGACAAAATGTTGAAACCAAAAAAGTATAATCACTATATAGGGCACGTGATGGGAAAAAGTTACCTTCAGTCATTTCTAGTGGTATTCTTAAATTAGTTTTTACTAAATTTAGAAAGAACATACAACTTTAAATATATATCTTATAACTATAATGTGATTTTGTTACACATTTTGACAATAAAATGGTATTTTTTACCGCGAAATGCAAAATAAATAAAGTCGTCTGCTCAAATTTATGACGTAATTTCAAAGATTATCCAAACAACTGGCCGAAGGTCCCTTTTCCCTTGAAGCGCCCCATATATCAGTTTACAAATCCAAGCAAACATTAATGCTAGTGTTTAAAATGGGGCACGCCACGGTAAAAGGTGTCTTCGGTCATTTTTTTTATATTTTTAGTTGTTACTAAATTTGGAAAGAACTTAAATTTATCTGTAACAGTTATTTTTTTTCATAATTAAACAGTAAAACAGTTATTTTGTTACACAATTTGACAATATAGTGTTGTTTTTTTTTATCGCGAAATGCATAATAATAATTGTCGTTTTCTCAACTTGATGAAGTCATTTAAAGAATTAACGTCAACTGCCCGAAGGTACTTCTTCCAGTGACGCGCACCAAATATCAGTTAACAAATCCAAGCAAGCATAAATGCTAGTGTTTGTAATAGTCCTGCTCCTTCAGAAGAGCATCTGCTTTAATAGAACTAAGAATGCACTCGCAACGACAAACATAAGCTTGTATGCAGTGTGCGACTCAACGCCGTTACACTTAACCGTGGTGCAGACACATAGTGAGTGATTCGCCTCGCATATGTCTTCAGTGGAAAGCCAACATGGTCTTGTTTCATCTGAACATAAAATTAAAGGAAATAAAATTAATTTACTTCCGAATATTAAATTTGAAATTTTAAACTTGTTTTATTATTTAAAAGTCTAATAGACACATTTTTTTCTCTAATTTAAAATGGTGTGAACAATATAGATATACTTTGAGGTATGAGTAGTTGGCGCAAATAAAAAAAACGTCCATAGCTGAGTCATAGTTCATGTTAAAAAAAATAATAAATTAATTATATGACTAAAATAACACGAAGAGGTAATAATATTCAATTTGATCTAGCATTATCCACTATGTTAAGCTTTCCAGTAAACGGTACTTAGACAAATTAAATCGACTACACGTTGTCCGTAATATTAAAATAAATATACTTGTACATGAACAATATTCATAAGACGAGATAAAACATAAGAATAAATAAACTGCGTTATTCGAATAAGTATTTGAAAAAAAATGAAAGTCTGTCCGTGCGTGCGTGCGTGTGTGGTGTTATATTTTGCTGTTTATTGATTAAAAACCCACCAATTGGCTGAGAATTCAAACAACCGTTCACACAGTCTCTTTCTTCATCACTGCAGCATTGGTAGCATTCCACTGCGTCTGCTTCTATAAATAGAAACATGAATACATTTGCGAATACATTTGATTAATAAGTATTTACAAGATACAGTGAAACTTGATTTAGCAGTCACCTGCGAATAGCAACCACCTGTCATAAACATCTAGTAGTTTGAATATAACCTAAAATGATATTTTGTTCTAACTTTTACTGTCTTTAACAGCCACCTGTCTTCAGCAGCCACTTGGGTGGCGGCTAAAAACAGGCTTGACTGTAGCTTTTTTGGCTAGTAACAGTAATGTGAAGATTTAAGGTTACAAACGAAACCCACGATACACGATATACAGACGCACGATACACGATTGACGGATGCACGATACGCGGTAGACGGACGCACTGTACACGGTAGACGCACAATACTCGATCATATAATGTGTGTACGAGATTTCTGAAAATAAGAAATTGCTATGAAATATAATATGAATGGTTGAAATTATATCATATTATTTTGCATATGCATGTAACTTATTTACGTTGCACTTTAAAATCAAAAGACGCATGATGCACGACACACGATACTGTATACGAGTACGCACGATGCACGTTAGAACGTTAGACGGACGCACGATTCACGTTAGACAGACGCACAATTCACGATAGACGGACGCACGATAAACTTTACACAGACGCACGATTCACGATACTTATTAGACGGACGCTCGATACACGAATGGGTTTGCCCTAAACGAGAAAACAATGGGCGGAACTAAACAGATTGAATATAATTAATATTTACAGGATGGCATTGCTTTCGAAATAATTTCACTGAATCGCTTATCTTGAACTTTAAAATATTTTAAACAACAGATAACATGTATGTTTATGAATAAAATAACTAAAAATATTTTCTAATTAAAAAAAAATAACGTCATGAAACGAAAATGTCATGATAATAAATGTGTTTCAGTGGAAAAAAATGTTCTAAAATTGTACGGGGCAAAACTTTATTAATTATATGTTTTAACGACAAACCCTTGAAAATTTTAAGCCGAAAAAGAACCTTTAAGAGAACCCTTTAAAATAATGTTTGCATTTTAAAGTTTCATTTTCATATTTTTGAACAACACGAAGTCGTATCTAAGCGGATTACAAGTAAAATATCCAAATCTTCTCAACTTTTATAACAACATCGGTCTAGTTTGGATGATATTTAGAATCTGATATATTTATTTATTAAGTTTATTTATCATGAAAAAACTTAGTTAATGTAATTACCTTTCCACAACACGGAAAAAGCCGCTAAACAAAAAACAGCACAAGTTAAGCTTAATTCCATAGTTGCTTGATTATAATGTATTGCGCATCGATCTAGGTGACGATATGATAAAACAATCCGTAGCGTCGAATGAATATAGGCAACTTAAATCAGCCAAGTGAAGCATTAACTATTCATT
The DNA here is from genome assembly GCA_038501625.1 of Corbicula japonica. Classification (NCBI taxonomy): domain Eukaryota; kingdom Metazoa; phylum Mollusca; class Bivalvia; order Venerida; family Cyrenidae; genus Corbicula; species Corbicula japonica. The sequence goes on along the minus strand of JAZAYU010000184.1, from coordinate 954,303 downwards.
ATTTTTAAAATGGCATTTGATTGGTTAATAATAACACAATCCGTCTCGGCCAATAAATATAGGAAGCTTAAATCAGCCGAGTGCAGCTTTCAATATTCATAATTTTTAAAATGGAATTTGTTTTTGTTTAAACTAAAAAGTACGAAACGTCCGTGTAGCCCGCACAACTCTTGTGTATTTTCTACCCCATTCCGAGAATTTCAAATACAACTTACGAAACAGGTCATCGGGGAAGATCTTTTTAAGACTGATGTACGTAACTTTTGAATCGATGCTAGGTAAGTAGGTTTGCTCTATCAAAGATACAAGATAAAAGATACAAGAAACTTTATTTAACGTCGGTTTATACAATAAAAATACATTAGCTTTAAGCCATCCTCGGAGACCCAGAGGTGATTCCGCTCGCTACATCACCCCTGGGACAATTAGTTGAATTTCATCCGATTTACCGCTTAACGAATACTATCACTTCATTGGTTTCATCCTAATTTTCGGATGAGCGAGATCACCAATGAAAATGATCCTTACATGAGAGCGGTTATCTGATTGGACCGCACGCTATCACGCTTCGTATCGATTTTCCGGCGTCAGATTCAAAGCTTTTCTAGCTAATTGTCCCAGGGGTTGATGTAGCGAGCGGAATCACCACTGGGTTTCCGAGGATGGCTTTAAGCTATTTTCCGACATAACATGAATCATTTAACACATAGACATAAAAAGACAATCACCGAAACCTGTAAAAAGAAAGTTACGAAAGTTACATTAGACTGACGTTCTAACATATAAAGTACATCACAAAGGTTGCACATAAAATCACATGAAAATTTTATACATTTACGCATGACACATGTACAGGTCTGACACGTAACTGTTACAAGTTCAAATGTGTTGCATGGTGAAGCCGTGTTGAAAATTAATTAATTGGTATTAGAAAATTTATTTATTTTTCACAGTCCAATAGTTTGTGTCGAGATTTTATATACATGCCTGGGTCCAGATGTTTGAGTGTAAAAATTATCTTATGATCGCTCACTAAGAAAATAAATTAAGTCATTGGAAAGTATATGCATGCATTAGGCAAAAATTATTGTTAATATTTTTTTTTAATTTGTGGTTTAAAGTAATCATATGAAAGATGTGTGACAAATCTGGTTCAAAGAACAGAAAACTGGACTAGGAGAAAAATTAGACTACTGGAGAGTTAATTTTTTATTTACCCTTAATAAACAGTGTCAGACCATGTAAATCCAGATCAGATGACAGAGATGTAGATTCAGATCAACCGGCGCATCTTTTAGTGGTCTTTAAAATGTGATAACACTCTCAGACTGGTTTTATGCTGATCTTGTGAAGGAATTAAAGACGGCATGAAATCTTTCATCATTATTATCTTCCTTTTATGTGATTTTTATAAAAAGACCATACATGCAATAAATAAACTATGGTATGAATTGTTCACTGTTAACTGCAACATCAATTTATATGTAAATCTTCATAAGCCAAAAAAAGTAGTGTGTAAATGACTTACTAGTTGTCAAAGAATATTTAAAATAAAACATTTATTTTCAGAGATGTGTATCACCAAGCTAATGAAGGCCATAGAGTTGATACTTATGCAGAATTGTTAGACATCTATGGCACAGCTATTGCACAGAATATGAACATTACCATAGTAAACAGATGCAAGGTTTGCATAAATTGTCTTTATTTTCATGTATTATAGCTTCATGAATGTATAATAGACATCAAACTGAATCTACCGGTGCATGAATATAAGTTACTATGTGAGTTTTTTTTTTACTTCATGAATTGTCCATTTATCACATTAGTGACCAATGTATATCTAGTTCAGCAGGCTAATCTGTGCAGTCTGATCAGGATCTACACTGTTTAAGTTTCTGACCAAGAAGCAACCAGTTAAGATCCAGATCAGACACCAAAAATGTTCGGCTGACGTGGAACTATACAGTTGTCCATGTGATATAAAGAGTCTCCATAGAGTAAGAGTCACGATACCTGAAGTAATTATCAGAGCATGCACAGTCAATGTATTTGACCAATTTTTTTTGTGTCTAAATATTTTAAATCTCTGTCAACAAATAAATTAAGTTTAATTTATAAAAGCAACAAGTTTTAAAATTATTTTTGAAGATAAATTGATTGGGTGTTGAATTTAATATTTCAGGAAAACAGCTTTACATGGAATGTTGTGCGGAGATCAGTTTAACTGTTCTAGACAGTAGAAGGTGCATACAGCCTACATATATATTACTTCCACCACTAATTCCTGCAATAGAATGTGCTGCTTGGGAAGTTTATGTCAATGGACAAGAAAAAGAATTGTATATACAATTATACTTTGTAATTGTGATATCAAATAATACAAAAACGTTTTAATGTAGACCCCACTGATGAACAGTAACTGAACAACACCATCAGTATAATACTGGTATGAATATAATTTGCTGTTAAGGTTTTACAAATGTAATATTCCCGCCAAACATCGACTTATGCCGTCACTATTCGTGTTTTCCGAACGCCGATTCGTACGTGTCCGTTTGATACTTTTTTCGTAAATGGAGTCTACTCTTTAGGTGTTTCCCGCGTTAATGACGTCAATAATAACTAAATCAAATAATAAAAAATGCTGATATGAAATTGATGACATATTTTCATAACAATTACTCAAAATAAGACTCTTGACGAACAACACTCAGCAATGAATACAGGTTATATAAAATTGACAAATATTTGGTCAATCCTCTGCGTCGCAATGGTGATGATCAGGACTCTTGATTTTGACGGACCAGGTTCAATCCTCGGGAGACGAACTCTTTTTCCTTTTTCTTCTTTTTTTTAAAATTATTGTGAGGTAATGTATTGGAAAAAATGGTATAATCAATAATTTTAAAATTCGGAAATAATTGTTAATATTCTTCATCTTCATTTAGAAGCCATGAAAACTGTAATCTTGTGACAAAATACTGATTCTTTTAAAATACAGCAACAGAAACACGATATGAAACTAAAACAAATGTGGAATCTGTACTTTCATTAAGGAAAATGTTGCTATTTTATTGTTTCTATAATTAAACAGTAATATGTGTGATACTTGTCTTATAAATTAGTAATTTTATGTGTTTGCACGATGATTTTTCCCTAAAAAAGAATGCTTTAGTTGCTATGGTTACGGTTGCCAAAATGACTTTTTTGAAATTAAATTTTAAGCAGCATATCTGATTGCTTGCGTATTTCTTGGTTTTCAAAAACATTGAGAGGTATCAAAAAATGACCATTCGTAAACCAAGCTCTTTGGTTTTTGTGGTTTTTAACCAATTGGTCTGGGCCTTAGGTACCTTTTTGGTAGGCCGATAAAATCAAATCGAGACGGTGAAGTGCTTTGAATTTTAATTCTTTGATTCTATACAGATAAAAACTTGCTTAATTTTTGCAGCTCGGAAAAATATGCATTTCTGAAGCTGGGTGCACTTACAAAAAGTCAATTAATAAAGTGTTAGAAATAAATTCTAAACATTATGCTCGTTCTTTTCCTGTTCAGGTATGATGTCCTTTAACAATTAGCCTTTATTTTACAAAAGTTTACCAGGTTTGAAAGAAGTACAGATGAGTTTAGCTTCTAGTATGTTTGATTTTACAGCCCATTTTTCGAAACAGAGGGTCCCCTTCCAAAATACTGAATTTCCTGAGTTACGCACGGTAAATGTTTTTTTTTAAAACTCGTGTTTAGATGTCTATATGGATCAAAATCCCAATCAGCAAAATTGCACATTACAGTTCTTAAACCGTAATAATTCATTTTTATTTTAAATTTCCGTTTCTATATACAGAACATTTTTTCTTTAAGCCTGTATAACTGTTTATAATAATAGTTAATGAATTAATGGAACGTTTGTTCATATATTACAAAATGCGCAGCGAGGCATCCGTTGTCAAATGTTTCACTGCAACTTGAGTCACAATAAAGTTGGCGTTGCACACAAAATATCTGATCGACCTAATCATGCGTTGTTTGTGAGTTCTATTTGACAATTTCGAAACACATCACTATTTGTACTGTTGCCGGACATAATGCCTTAGTCAACTATACCAAAATAGCGTTGCGAAAGTTTGATCGATATCCAGAAATCAGTTTTAAAGATGACATGTTCACAAATTTTGCATGTCTGTCGTGGTTTGTTTTTCAGTTTTTGGGTTAACTATTCGTAAAACCAAAGTCGATCCAAATATGCAGAACGTTAAAAAAAGTAATATATGCATATCAGGAATCGCCACACTCACAAAACAAAGCCTCCCCACGCAGCGAAAAAGAAGAGAGGAAGAGAGAGAAAGCATGTTTGTTATAAGTATGTCAATTCAGAAAGGACGGCACGAAAAACGAAAAATAGAACCTTTGGGGATACCGCCTTGGAACGGTCAGTGGCAAAACAAATTACCACTGGGGGTTTAAACCAGGTTCTAGGGTGCACCAACCTTACACTTGCCCCAATAGGTTCTCGTATCACAAAACAAGTACAAGTTGTCTCGGTGAACTAACTCCAACCCACCCATTAGCTCAACAATGTTGCATGCAAAAGCACACAAACATATAAAACATTAGAAGCTAGTAGCATTGCAAAGCCAAAGGGCGGGTACTCAATGATCTTTCCAAGACCAGAGCACCTGGAGTAAAATTAGCAAAAACACGATGACAGGGATAAAAGAAACTAATCGAGCTTCTAGGTTCTTCATAAACCTTCATGAACTCTTAAACCACATGCACCGTCGAGATTTTCCTTAGCATTGAGCTTTTTCTAACATACACCGTCATTTCATTGTTTAACTATTATTTTTTTCATCATCAACAAGGAACCTTCAGTTGCAGTTGCTGGCACATCGAGGTAGCATAAAACGAAAAAATCCCAAAAGGACGCCGTAAACGTTGAGTGCAGTATGTACAAGTAATTTAACGTTAAAAAATTTTATGGTCTTTATCAACGTTCTGCAGAGGACGTACTTAGAAACATCACTTATCGCGTCTTCGGAGAGACTGTTTTATCAAAGGGAAATGTGCAGGATTGATGAATGGAACAGATTTGCGAAAAGGGTTATTAATCAGTTGAATATCATTATTTGAAGCTCAAATATTGATTTACACCCGAAATATTTCAAACCAATATTTTATAAAAAAAAAAGATATATAAATGGTGTTTCCTATCCTATGCGACACGCTTAGGTTAGCTATTTTTGTATTTTCCGCGTAAAGCCACGGTGGTATTTGGGATTGTCACGTGATCACGTCAACCAAAATACGTATTCGGTGTATCTTGCCGACTATCGACCCCGCCATTTGTTTCAAAATGCCTGGGCCACGACGAATAGTAAGCTCAACGATTAGCTAAATGTAGAATGGCCGCTAAATATAGAATATATTTTTGTATAGTGATTTTTTCAGCGGATTGTTTCCAGGTCCGATAAAATGGTAAAATTAACCGAAAACTTCCTCCAGGAGGGTTTGAAATGTAGAGTTTAGTGAAAAGTACTCGTAAGTGTTACATAGATCGATCTGTTTACGATTTTACCGAGTACACCTGCTCGACCATGCACATCTCCCTTTAAAAGCTCACATGCAATGTTCTTCAGAAAACTTATCTGCTAACATCATGGGTCGGAAATGCTAGACAAATTTAATACAAATAAATTTAAATTCAAAACTATGAAGGCCACCGAACACGAACAAAATGAAAATGTTATTCGTGACTCTCGAACTCACACTTACATTACAATGTACTGCAATTTGCATCACTTTCCACTTCCAGAAAACACAGCCTCACAACTAAAATAATAATGACTTAATGATACAACAGAGAACATAACCCCATGGAGTCAAATCATTAAGAACACAATGACATGATATAAAGACAGGTCGAGCTTCTGGGTTCTTTTACAAGATTTCCTATAAACCTTCATTAACTATCAAACCCTGCCTTCCTATTGCAAGCAATGAGATAAGTATAACGAACAACGGAAGATTTATCACCAAGCATGTAGAGCGCTGTAAAATATATTGCTGCAATAGCGTTTGTAACTGCATCTTTAGTTTTGAATCAAATCTGGGTATTCAACTTGAAGAAGGTTTTCCTTAGGACTCATACGCCGCTGAACATGGAATGGTATGGATCCCAAACGCAATTAAAAAACTATGAACGTATTCTTTGCATAACAGAAAAGCTTTTAAAACATGATAACCGTTACCACAAATTCAAGTTGCACGATCATATTGTTTTTAAATTGTTTCAATGTAAACTCTCCCGGGTTACAAGGACACATACATGTATAAATGACTTCCTGATACATATATCTATTTCACTTGTATTCTATTTCAACCTGCAGAACATCAAACTGAAGTTTATCTCTTTACATAAATACATCGAACAATTAATGGAAATATGGGTGCAAATAAGTTAACAACAGGAAAAGGCGGTCAATTTCTAAAATATAATCTTTGCATAGATTAATTCATATTCTTATTGATATGTTGGCTAAGCATATGTCACATGTTTAGTTTTATTATCAGGCATGAACAATTTTAAGATTTGTTAACACACACATTTCTAACATTCAATTTGCTGTATCAGTTTAAGTCAAAAGTGACCAATAAAGGTATGTTTATGGTCACGATTTAACGAAAACAATAATTATAAAGAACAATTTTTACACCACAAACAATATTTTAATTGTTAACATACCCACAAAATAAATCATAAATCAATATTGACTATTTCATGTTGCTTTCTCGGTTTTACGTTCGATTAGCCCGTCTGCATATGACTAAGATTGCTAGATGTCAAGAATAATCTCCAGCTGTTTTCTATTGAATTGTCTTTTTTTTTGCTATGTTTTATTTATGTTGTTTCAAAGGCACGAAACAGATAGCAATACTTCTAAATTATTTTATTAGGCATTTTACTAAGCTTTCATTTACAGTTTATTTCAAGTTAATACGATATTTCAAACATAAGTTATAAGTATTTAATGCATTAAAAGAAACACAGTTTTATTACGATATTTTAAGACGTCGTTTATATTGTGACGTCACGTCATTTGTTTGCAATTCGGTTCGTGCCGTTGCTAAATAAAGATTGTGAAATAAAGAAACCGGTTGGTTCGTAAATAGCTTACCGGAAATTTTTTTTTTCCGAGGGTAGACTTTCAAATTGTCAAAATTATTGTCTAAGGACAATAACAAGTAGGTCCGGGAAGAGGTCTGCTGCCAAGTAAAGAAGCAAGTCCAGTGGTGCAGCAAGACTAACGGGCATAATACGTCTAGGAGAAGAAGCAAGTCCAGTGGTGCAGCAAGACTAACAGGCATAATACGTCCAGGAGAAGAAGCAAGTCCAGCGGTGCAGCAAGTCCAGGAGAAGGAGATCCAAATCCAAGAAACGCAGCAAGTTCAAGTTGTAGTACGTCTACATATCGTAGCAAGTCAAGCAAGACCATCATTCAGCAAGTCTGTCGCATCCAGAATTAGTTAAGACATAGTCACCTCCAGTAGTAACCCGCCTAGACAACGTTCGACAATTGGGGGCTCGTCCGGGATCTTCTACAAGGTTAAATACTAAAATATCTTCTGGATAGCTTCATGAACTACGAAGAATGGTTAAAAATCGGTGAGAGGCTAGGTTTAGCAGGACACGACTTAGCGTTGTTCATACGGGGAAAAGAAGCAGAGGTTCTAGCACGAGAAGAGAGGTTACAGAGAAGAGACGATGAAAGAAGGAAATTGGAAATGCAGTTCCAATTACAGATAAAGCAACAAGAGTTAGAAATAGAAAGGCTTCGGGCCAATAATGGAGTCAACGAGACCAGTAGCAAGGCATTAAGGCCGAAGTTACCAAAATTTGACGAGAAACAAGACGATATGGACGCGTATATAGAAAGATTTGAGAGGTTTGCTAAAAGCCAGAACTGGAGTGAAGACACTTGGGCAGTAAGTTTGAGTTCGCTATTGACTGGTAAAGGGTTGGAAGTCTATACGAGCATGTCTCCATCAGAAGCTAGTGATTATAAGGCCTTGAAGGTGGCTGTACTGAAGCGATACCAACTGACTGAAGAAGGTTTAAGGACAAAGTTTCGGACGAGTAAGCCAGAACAAGGAGAGACTGTATTCCAATATGCTGCCAGATTGAGAAGATATTTTACACGGTAGACAGAAATGGCAGATGAAGAGAGTACCTATGAGGCTCTTTGTGACTTAATGATAAGAGAGCAATTTATCAGGACTTGCTCATTAGAGTTATCATTTTTTTTGAAAGAAAGAGGCGGTGCGCGATGGAGGAAGTCACCAGATTGGCTGAGCAGTACACAGAAGCCCATGGTGGAAGGATATCTTCGAATAGGTCGACACCAAATGTAACGAAACGTCAAGATGAGGATAAGACTATACAGAGTTCTACTCCAATAGTACCACACAGAGAATCAAATGACAGAAGAAGAGAAAAGACCTGTTACAATTGCAATCGAAAGGGCCATATCGCCAAGGAATGCAGAATGCCAAAAACTGATAGAAAGATATCTGCTGCGTGCACCAACCTTAAAGTACTAGAATCTATAGAAGAATGTACAGAAGATGGACATCTGAAACTGGCCAATGGAGACTCGCTCCCCATAATTTCAGCGAGTTGTACACATGAGATGTTGGAGGGAGAGCGGAACTTAGATCTGAGACAGGGATTAGTCGAAAGTAAAGCAGTGAAGGTATTAAGAGACACAGGTTGTGAAACGGCAGCTGTGCGAAGTCATTTAGTCAGAGAAGACCAGTTCTTAGATAAGAAAATTGTGATGATTACTATTGATGGTGTAGCCAAAGTTGTTCCTGTTGCTAAGATCGAGGTCGACACGCCATATTCTACGGGAGAGATAGATAGAGGCGATGGTGCCTAAGACACTTAGCTGTGATCTTGTCTTAGGAAATATTCCAGGAGTGCTCAACCAAGCAAGTCCAACTTGGCAAGATTCCATTAGTGTTGCTTCAGCGGTATTGACAAGGGCACAGAAAATACGCAAGGAACGACCACAGAATGCATTAAGCGTCCAAGTACCATCATGCAAGGAAGAAATAGATATAAGATATTGAAAGAAAGACAACGTGAAGACGAATCTTTGACCAGGCTATGGAGTAACGCTTCCGAAGGTGTACAAAACGAACCTGGGAATGGTGCTTTGTATAAGTATAAAGTTCAAAAAGGAGTATTGTACCAAATATTTGAGCCTAAGAAAGGAATTCCAGACCAGGAAATCAAACAGATTGTGGTACCGAAGACTTTGAGGGGAAGAGTAATGGAACTCGCCCATGAGTCCATCATAGGAGGTCATCTTTCGACAAAGAAAACAGAGGATAGGATCCTGTCAAGTTTCTTTTGGCCAGGGATGACTGGAGATGTTACGCGTTTCTGTCGCTCATGTGACATTTGTCAGAAAACCATTCCGAAGGGAAGAGTGATGAAAGCACCGCTAGGAGAGATGCCAATTATAGAAGAACCATTCCATAGGGTAGCAGTGGACATCGTTGGACCAATAACACCAGTGTCTGAAAGTGGAAACAGATACATATTGACCATAGTAGATTATGCCACAAGATACCCTGAAGCAGTTGCATTACCGAGGATTGACACAGAAAGAGTTGCCGAGGCCCTCTTAGATGTCTTCGCAAGAGTTGGTTTTCCTAGTGAAGTTCTGAGTGACAGGGGAAGCCAGTTCACCTCAGACCTTATGAAAGAAGTAAGTCGCCTGATTTCGATAAAGCAACTATTCACCACGCCATACAATCCTAAGTGCAATGGATTATGTGAACGTATAAATGGCGTGTTAAAAGGTATGTTAAAGAAGATGTGCCAAGAAAAACCAAGAGACTGGGATAGATACCTTGCAGCAGTTTTGTTTGCATACAGAGAAGTGCCACAGGCCAGTACTGGGTTTTCACCATTCGAATTACTGTATGGTAGAACAGTGCGAGGACCAATGCAAGTTTTAAAAGAACTGTGGACGGAGGAAGATATACCAGAGACACAAAACACTTACCAGTATGTTTTGGATAAATTTTAAAACACCGTTTAGAGGAGACATGCAAACTAGCCATGAAAAGTCTGAAGAAAGCCCAAACAACACAAAAACATCATTATGACAAGAGAGCACGAAGACGGAGTCTGAATGTTGGGGACAAAGTCTTAGTTCTTCTTCCGACTGATAAGAACAAAATGCTGTTGCAATGGAAGGGACCATACGAACTCACCAAGAAAATTTATCAAATGGACTACAAAGTTCAAGTTGGTACAAGAGTTGCTACATACAATATAAACCTTCTGAAGAAATATGAAGACAGACAAAAGGATATTATAGCAGCAAGCCTAGCGATTATTGAGCCAGAAATAAAAGACCAACCTGGAGTTGTAGATGATGAAAACTTACTAGACTTACCAAGGACCAAAACGTCAGAGACCTACGCAGATGTCAAGATTTCTGAGAACCTCGCCAAAGAACAGAAGCAACAAGTGCTAGATATACTCCAGCAATACAGTGACGTTTTTACCGAACGACCAGGAACAACAACCATAACAGAACATGTTGTGGAACTCACGGATAAGACTCCAGTTAGAGTGAAACAGTACCAAATGCCATATGCAAAACGCAATTATGTAGATATTGAAGTTGAAAACATGCTACAAGCAGGCATCATCGAACCAGCCAATTCAGACTACAACTCTCCTATAGTGATAGTGAAGAAAAATGATGGGAGTAACAGATTTTGCGTAGACTTCAGGAAGTTGAATGCTAGAACCAAGTTCGACACAGAACCGATGGCAAATATAGATGATATACCAGCGAAGCTGACGGAGGACAAGTTCTTTACGAAGATAGACTTAACTAAAGGATATTGGCAGATTCCTATGGCAGCAGGATCTCGTCATGTTACAGCGTTTTCGACTCACAAAGGAAGTTACCAGTTCAAAAAGATGCCGTTTGGAATGGTAAATTCTGGAGCCACGTTCAACCGCATGATGCGACAACTATTAAATGGTTGCAACAATGTAGACAATTATGTAGACGACATCCTTGAACATACCGTTACGTGGGAAGAACACCTAGATACACTTCTGATGATAAGAAAAGCAGGTCTAACAATTCGACCATAAAAATGTTTCATTGGATTTAACAACATTGGCTTCACTGGACATACTGTCGGAAATGGAGTAGTGCAGATGGAAGAAGAAAAGGTCGAACGAATCAAACAGGCAGAAATACCCAAGACCAAAAAACAAGTGAGAGCTTTTCTTTGATTAGCTGGATATTATAGGAAGTTCATCCCCATGTTTTCAGAAGTAGCAACACCCCTAACAGACCTGACCAGGAAAGGACAACCAAATGATGTCAAGTGGAACCCTGCCGCTATTAGAGCATTCAACACCTTATAAGAGAAATTAACACGGGCACCAATTTTGCGACTGCCAGATTTCAACAAACCATTTATTCTTCAAACAGATGCTTCAGAAGTTGGAGTTGGAGCGGCCTTGTTACAGAAATATGACGATGCCGTATTTCCAGTCGCCTTTGGAAGCAAGAAATTACTTCCCCGAGAGAAGAATTACTCTGTAACAGAGAGAGAAGGTTTAGCAATAATATTCGGGATCAAGAAATTCCAAAAGTACCTGTACGGAAAAGAGTTCATAATCAAGACAGACCACAGTGCGTTAACATATATCCAAAGAGGTAAATTGGAAAACGGAAGAGTTATGAGGTGGGCCTTATTCCTGCAGAACTACAAATTCAAGATAGAAGCAATCAAAGGATCTGAAAATATTATTGCCGACTACCTGAGCAGAGAAGGCAACACAGCAAAAAAGATCATTCTTGAAGAAAAGAACGAGGAAAAAGATGAACGTTTTTCTAGAAAAAGGGGTTATTGTAAAGAATAATCTCCTGCTGTGTTCTATTGAATTGTCATTTTTTGCTATGTTTTATTTATGTTGTTTCAAAAGCACGAAACAGATAGCAATACTTCTAAATTATTTTATTAGGCATTTTACTAAGCTTTCATTTACAGTTAATTTCAAGTTAATACGATATTTCAAACATAAGTTATAAGTATTTAATGCATTAAAAGAAACACAGTTTTATTACGATATTTTAAGACGTCGTTTTTATTGTGACGTCACGTCATTTGTTTGCAATTCGGTTCGTGCCGTTGCTAAATAAAGATTGTGAAATAAAGAAACCGGTTGGTTCGTAAATAGCTTACCGGAAAAAAACATTTTCCGAGGGTAGACTTCCAAATTGTCAAAATTATTGTCTAAGGACAATAACAAGTAGGTCCGGGAAGAGGTCTGCTGCCAAGTAAAGAAGCAATTCCAGTGGTGCAGCAAGACTAACGGGCATAATACGTCTAGGAGAAGAAGCAAGTCCAGTGGTGCAGCAAGACTAACAGGCATAATACGTCCAGGAGAAGAAGCAAGTCCAGCGGTGCAGCAAGTCCAGGAGGAGGAGATCCAAATCCAAGGTGTAGTACGTCTACATATCGTAGCAAGTCAAGCAAGATCATCATTCAGCAAGTCTGTTGCATCCAGAATTAGTTAAGACATAGTCACCTCAAGTAGTAACCCGCCTAGACAAGGGTCGACACTAGATAATCTAATAATTGCTAAAATATCCAGTTTGTATATCCGTCCTAAAAGAGGAAATCTACGTTGGGATTTTCGACTTGAAATCGAGATTAGATTAGTCTTCCATAAATAATCTGAACATGTATATAATCTGCGTTTGGGCCAGCAAGTGAAGAACTTTATTACCTAAGGGAATGTATTTGACATCGATAGACTACAGTATCGACCTATAAGGGTCTCAGCAGAAGAGTGTAATTCTTTAAAAAAGGCTTTAACACCAATGGTTCTCTTTTTCTTTAATTGTTTGTGGCGTCTTGTTTGAAATTTGACATACCTATAACAAACATGCTCTCTCTTCCTGTCTTCTATTTCGCTACATGGAGAGGCTGTGTTTTGTGACTGTGGTGAATCCTTATATGCATATTTCACCTTGTTTAATAATACTTTCTACATGTTTATCCAACTGTAATTATTATGGTCTGATTAATTGTCCTTTTTAGGGAGGCTTATGAGCGAGGGTGTGATATTGAGCGAATTTAATAGTATGTGATTGTGTATATAACGAACACCAAACTTTATAAAATCATATCAGCTTAGTTTAAACTTATTTGTTTTACATCGATTGTGAAACAAGTTATTTCAACTTATATTAATCACGCTCGATGACTGCTTCCTGGGTTTCCAACCAGTACTCGCGCCGAATGTGGATTGAGGAAACTGCAGACGAACCTCACCCCCGATGGGACTCGAACCCGCAGTCTCCGGATCTGGAGTCCGACGCTCTACCTCTAGACCACTGATCTTCCACTGATCATATCAGCCTGTTTGTAAATTAAACATCTGTGACGAGAAGATTAATGATTTGTGTTATTGTTTGTCTTTATTTATATCATAATGTATTCGAGTTACGTGCATGTACAAATGTGCATGTATATATACGAACATGAATATATAGTTTTTAAAACTAAAATAAATAACAAATATTTGTTTTATAATGTCTTTTATTTTCACTTACAAAATATAATATAGATCAACAGACCGAAAAACGTAAACAAACAATATACACTTCCGCTAGCCGACAGACCTTCGATAATTCGAACTGCCGATAATTCGAACTTTTTCCCCGGTCCCGTTGAGTTCGAATTATCGAGGTTCGACTGTATTTCAGTTCATTTTCTGTGACAAACGATGTGACGAGATAGATAAGTTATATTATGTTTACCAAATAACACTTGAAAAGAAGCAAGCAATTTTATTTAATTTTCAGTCAACGATATATAAAATGCGTCATAACAACAAAAACAGCACGTCAAATGCATAAAACTCTGTAATGATTAATAAAAATGAAAAATCAATAAAACACAAGCAATAATATGTGGAGGTCTTACTGTTAAGCATGGCCTGCAGGCAACATGTTAATTTCAAGTTCTATATTGTAAGTCAATGTCTCCAGATTATATTTTGTGTTACTTTCTGATGTGTCGTGTCCGCTATAAAATGCTTAACTAAAACCATTCTGTATGTAAGCTTCACCATTAAGGTTTTGCAAACATGTCCCTTGGGTGGGGTAATGCAAAGTTGAGTTATTTTCAAAATAAAAATTAGACAATAACCAACACTACACCCACCCAAATTTCTAATTGGTCACTTTTTGTCCGTAATTTTTATTAGAAGACATTAAAGCCACTCTTTATTTATAATCTTATGCCAACAACAGTCTTCAAATTCAGCTTTTATCTTGTAATAATTGACTTTGGAACAGTCTGGTCAGAGTTATCGTTAATTTTGCTAAAAATGCATTTCTTACTTGAAAAGCCAAGCAAACATAAATTTGCTCTTAATTCCTTTTTTTAAACTAGAACCCATCATTAGTAGGGAAAACATAAAACCTGAATAAATAACAGCACAATTGTTTAAATAGATCCCCGTCAAAGTATCAAATTTTAAAATTACCTCCCTTTCAATTTAAGACTGTTCTAATTTTGACCCTGTGATGTTAGTAAATGGTATGAGATTCATTTAAGAAAACAATCATAAGATGAAAAAGACCTTAGATAATTGATTTCAAGACAAACCATTGCTTTTCACAACCTCTCTTGACGTAGGGAAAAAACGAAACTAGCATACATTGTAAACATATACAATTAATGACCAATTGGAACTTTGCTTGGGTGTATTCTGAATATTAATACGTAGCATATTTTATTAAAATCAAACTCTTAAACGATAAACAAAGTGAATTGTATCGGTAAAAGCATCTGCATCCATTCACAATACTAAAAATCGTATAGGCAAAAGTAACGTTTGGAAAAAGCTTATCAATATATCTAACTACAATACGTTGTTAAGATAAAATATGTAATACTGAAAGAAAAAGCCAAATTTAAGAAATTCGATACAAATACCCCCTTATGTCTACTTTCGGTTTCATGGGCAAATCATTTTATTGTATCTTCTAAACTCGACATTAATATATAGTGTCAAGTGGCTGTTTTAAGTTTGGATGCTCATTACAAGTTGTTTGACAAAAATGTTTTATTTACTTACATAGAATAGAAATACACAAAAATGAAAACCCGTTTTCACAAGAACTCTTGAATGGACGTAAAAACGTCTAGAAAATGATACTGATATTACTTAAACATTTATTGAACATCTGTCAAAATAATCTCAGAACGTTTAAGTTACTGTAAGAACATCAACATGTTTTGACCTTCAAACCAAACGTATACCGGGCCCCAATATCACAAAAAATTATTGAGTTGGATTTCAAACTTAACTCAAAGTAATAATTATAAATTTCTGACAAAATAAAACTTACTCTTTTTTATCTATTATCTTAAATAAGTTTATATAATATTTTTGTTTGAAATGCAGTTTTCAAATTTTGTTATCTTCAAAATATATTTTAAAAATAAAAAAAAATGCTTGAGTAAAAACTCAGAAATCTGAGTTTATACTCAAACATAAATTTAGAATATCTCAAGAAAATGAAATGTTATTTGAAAGATTTCCATGTTTTCACACAGATTTTATTTGATCTTTTTAAAGTATACTAATAAATCAACCAATATTTACTCAGAATTCGATTAAATTTGTTAAGTAGAAAATTGAGTTTGAACCTAACAATTGTTCGTGATACTGGGGCCAGGAAATGTTTTTTTATTAAATTTATACCCTAACATTATTGTGACGAATTGGCAAAACTTGATTTGATCAGCATATACTTAACCTGTATTACAGGTATAAGTTGTTTTCACACATTGTCCATGATTTCTCATGCAAATGGTTTTTCTTTTGATTTCGTATGTGTTTGGCTATTAGAACTTGAATAATACTAAAACTGAGCTTGCACACATTAGAACATCCATAGATAAACACACTTACCCACTACAATCAAGGTAACAATGAGTATTTGCCCCAAAAATTCATTTTTGAAATTTTAGCCAGTTTTCGCCACTTGCAATAGTTGTGCCCGCTTAAACATCAAAACATGTATTTTGTAAAAATTTTACAATACATAATAGCTACGTTACATTCAAATCTTATGACTTTTAAACAAGGAAGATGTAAACAAATCTTTAAAAAACTTGAAGTAGCATTTTGTGAAGAGGATCTATCGAACATCTACAACGTAACAGCCAGGTAATCGCATCAAATTATAAAATGGAATAGAACCCTCTACTCCAGAATGCCTTTTCGAATCTTTATATTGCATGTTGTAATGAAACAGTGATTTGTGCTTATGTAAAATGACCGCTTCTTCTGACAGTTTACTAGAGTAAGAATATTTAACGTATCCTATTATGAATTATGCTTGTTGTGTGCTCTGTACACTCCCATTGAAACCGGAAATATTAACAATTTTCCATGTACGATCTGTGTAGTTCGAAAGTTCGTCAAGTTTCAAAAATCTTATAAAATGTATAATTTTTGGCATAAGATGTTTAAAGATAAAAGAGTCAGTTAATATCTACATTAGCCATACCGGATTTGAATATTGCTTTTGTAGAATTGGGTCTCCGTATGTCAATTGTCAAACCATCTGTGCTTGGCGAAGGTACATCTGTTCTTACTGTCACGGTATTTTGTTTTGGCGTGCAATCCACTTCAGTGCCAGTATTTGGTTTTGGCGAGTCTTCACCTGCTGTCCCAGTATTTGGTTTTGGTGAGTCATCCCCTTTAGTGCCAGTATTTGGTTTCGTTGAGTCATCCGCTTCAGTGCCAGTATTTGGATTTGGTGATTCATCCCCTTCAGTGCCAGTATTTGGTTTTGGTGAGTCATCCCCTTCAGTGCCAGTATTTGGTTTTGGTGAGTCATCCCCTTCAGTGCCAGTATTTGGTTTTGGTGTGTCATCCCCTTCAGAGCTAGTATTTGGTTTTGGTGAGTCATCCCCTTCAGTGCCAGTATTTGGTTTTGGTAACCCATCCCCTGCTGTCCCAGTATTTGAGCAAAACTCGGTTTTCTCATCATGTTGGTTTTGTGATCCAGTATCTTTTTTCAATATCTCCTCAACCCTATAACACAAACCGCGAAACAAATTGTTTTCAACTTTAAGTTTGGTTTTGTGACATAATTTAACACGTATTTTGATCAAATCGGTATCGGAAAGAACATATATTTTAGATCAAACAAATAGAAATGACAATTACAGTGATTCAAGAAATATAAGGGTAAACGAATTGTTGACGACCGACTGAGAGTTTAACACGTTATCCCTATCTTGAAACTGAGTTTTAGAAAGGTATACCTTTTGCAAAATAAGTTAGAAGTTATAAACAGAACAATATACAGAATATTAAGAAATTTCCATGTTACTGAGTGCGACGTAAATATAAATGTGTCACCGAGATTGGAATGTTTTTGTGTGAATTATTTTTTTATAAACGAATATTCATACCAAACGTTTTCCTTCATACTTTGTATTGTTTATAAGAATTTGGCATAAGTATACCATAAAATTCGTTTCCATATTCTGAAACCACGACGTTACCAAACACCCGTTTTCACAACTTAATGCCGGACCTCACTCATATTAAGACGCGAAAGGAATTTTTTATCAAGATTTTCGTTAACTTAGGTGAATTTAATAATAAGTAAATGAAAACGATATATTACATATGCAACAAATTAACGTTAAACACAGTTATGGGAAATTCACATTCATGAAAGGGGAATTTGAAAGTCATCGAACACGACAAATATAAAATTATTATAAAATCGGTTTGATTGAGCCCATTCAATGGCAGTAATGGAAATGCATAACCATTTCTGCCCACGCCGCCCAACCCAGGATTGGGCGCAATCCAAACATTGACACAAGTAAATAGTACAATTTCGACCTAGCCAAAACGATGACCATGTTCATATGACGGTGAACATTAAATCTGAATGAGGTATTTTCATATTAATACCACTCATTGTTCAGCGGCGTACATGTATTGCCCTCAACAAGAAAACAATGAGCGGAACTAAACAGAATAAAAGTTTAAGAGGTGATATGAGAATATAAATCCTGCATATTACAGACAACACCAACGTAAATTTTAAAATCGGGAATTTTATCCTCGTGGTGATTTACTTACATTTTGTGCAATTCTTTTAGGAGTTTGTCATTCATCTTTTTCATTTCCCGCGTTAAAACCTTTAGTTTCTTAATTGTGGGTGTAGTTGTCTGCTGGGTTTGTTTTTTATCTGTTGACTTTTGTTTTTGATTTCGTTTCTCTATCTCTTCTTCTACCTGTTTCTTTATGGCTCTAAAATGATTGAAAGTAAGAGGTCAGTGCAGTTCACGAAATTCTGAATGTCTTATATAAAAAGAAGCTGATTTATTCTAAAAGCGTTTAAGTTTAGATAGACCTATAAATTTTAAACTCATATATGAAGCAAATGATACATGTATGCGGAAAAAGGGAAAAGCCCTTAACGTGAGAAACCGACCCAGGTGTAAACGAAAATATTACAATTAAATATCACTGACACTTTATCTGTGCATCATTACTTATTGATAATTTTATAAAATATTATAAAAAGGAACCGCATTTTTACTAGAAAACCGTTTCATTACAAGCGAAGAATAACATATGTTTTCCAGAAATAGTTTTAAATACAAAGTGCTGAACTAATTGTAGTGTTAAAAGTGTAAATATGGGATCTTAGAGTATATTAAGTAGTTTTCATTGTATAAGGCCAACCAACGCCTCAGAAATATTACGAAGAATTTTGGTCGATATTTAAAACATACAATGTTAAAAAAGACCAGTATATTTTTTTACATTTTTAAACACCTACTTTATAGGGCCAGATAATATATTGGATTCAGATCCCGACAAGTTCTCCGCATTTTCCTGAAAAAATAGTATTTCATATAAATTATTGAAGAAACTACTCCTATTATAACAAGCCACATTTTGGTGAGGAAATCTTTTCGCCACTGGCACTATTCATGCTTGCCGACTCTGAAATACATGACATTTGTACTCGTTGTGAGCTCATACATGTGTATATAGCGAAATGCAGGAATATATTTTATATAAAAATAACTATAACATCTTGCAACATTGATTCAGAACTGACAAGTCCTTTCATCATATTTCTTTAAACACCTTCAATAGTTTAGCACGTCGACACAAACAACTACGGAATATTGTTTATCTTGTAGACGTATTGTTTTTCTACATGTACGGTGACAATGCGGGATTCGTTGTTCAGCAAAAAATGTTGCAAAATGAAGACAAGAAGAAACGTCGCAACGCGACAAAACTATATTTTCATGTAAAAAATTGACAATGTATATTTCCGATTTCTCAACAGTCACACAGCAGCTTTAGAAACGAAATGTGGAAAAAAAGAAAATAAACTTAGATCTTCTGCATCAATTGAAAATATATTTTAAAACGATAAACACACACATAATCATAATACCAACATTCTCTGCACAGTTATGGAAAATTTTTTAATAACATTAGGATATTTTTCCAAAATGCTGCACTTCGTATGATAAATTTCACCATTAAGTTTCTAGTGTATAGCAAGACATCATTGTTAAACAGCCTATGAAAACAGCTTCAGTAACTAGTATATCATCTTACATAATACTCTTCGCAGCTCTCCATTAATATTGCTGTCAATTTTTCAACTAATGTATCGGGTGAAGAGTAAATTTGTAAGAGCGTTTTCCACCGATGTACTAACATACACACG
The DNA here is from genome assembly GCA_038501625.1 of Corbicula japonica. NCBI lineage: Eukaryota > Metazoa > Mollusca > Bivalvia > Venerida > Cyrenidae > Corbicula > Corbicula japonica. The sequence continues at coordinate 934,446 of JAZAYU010000184.1, read as the reverse complement.
AATTGAATTACCTGCAAGATACCAATCATATTATTTTATTTAAACGTATTTATTTTACATCGATTGTGAAACAAGTTATTCCAACTTATCTTTATCACGTTCGATGACATCTTCCTGGGTTACCAACCAGTACTTGCGCTGAATGTGGATTGGCGAAACTGCAGACGAATCTCATCCCTGGTGGGTTTCGAACCCGCAGTCTCCGGATCTGAAGTCCGACGCTCTACCCCTAGACCACTGTTCTTCCAAAAATCTTATTATATACGTATTTCTATTCGTTGGTTCAAGAGATATAATTATAGATTATACTTCTGAAAGTTATTTGGGAGACTGAGGCCACTTAAGAATTTAACATATTGCATTTTTCATTAAACATCTATACTTGAACAGTGACCTTGATTTTTGTTGTACCACTATGGTCCATCTCAGTTAAATAAGCATGTTTTTGATGACGAAAAACCTCAAGTTATTCGATACAACTGTCAATCTTAACGAGGTTTTAATTGGATAAAGTTTGGTTAAAACATTCGAGGAGTTGCCAATATATGCTCTGATACCATTAATCGGACCGACAATTACCACTTGCAGTTAGGGAGACATTTATATAGTGGTATGGGCTGCAGAATTGTGGATGCAAACTTGTGGCTAAATGCATGCTGCAGCAAATATTAATAAAATTGTTCTTGCAGCAAACTTATAATAAATTGCAGATAAACATTATTTACGATCATTACAGCCACACTTTTACTATGATATAGTGTAAACAAGTGCTAGGCAACAGGCTAGAATCATTTCTGGAAATTAAAATGATAAATACGGATATGTGGCAACTTAATAATACTTTAAAGCCAATTTTATTTACCAGCAGAATACCAAACACCAATGTAAACGCCATGCCGATAGGTTCAACAGTTATATGTTTCCCTACTGTGCATGGGAGTTGAATGGATATTCTGCCATCTGTTTCATAGTTTGCAATTTGTAGGAAGAAGATGACTGTCACGAACATTGCGTTGCTCAGTAAGAATGCCAAACAAATAGAATTTCTGAAAAGAAAATCTCTCTTTTAAACATGTTGACAAAGTTTAACTATGAAAATTGACATTGTTTAAACATGTTGACAAAGTTAAACTATGAAAATTGACAGTGTTTGAACGTAAACTATAAACACAGCTCTAAAACGACATTCATTCGAATCAACAATTACAGCAAAATACTTATCTAGCAAAAGAAAATACTGACTGTAAAGTGTCAATTGTCATTCAAAATGTAGAAAAAAAAGAATTAATAATTAATCGACACTGACCAATTTTTAAAAGTTTGTATATGTTAATTTAGTTACCTATACTTTCTAAGCTCTACTTTAATGTCATGTTCGTTTTGTTCTATTTTGGATTGACCATCTTGGTCGGTCCCTTTTGTTAATTTATCCAATGGTTCTAAATATTCGCATATAAGCCATTTCCAAAATGCTTCCTCCTTTCCATTAGGTTGTTTATCTGGTTTTGTGTTCTCACTACTGCTAGGACGACTATAGTCTGGTTCGTTTTCTTAAAATGAATAAATAGACTATATCATTTTTTCCTGGCCTGGAGGTTATAAAGCTGAGTTTGGAAACCAGACTCAAATCTCAAGCATCTGATTGGCTGAAATGGCGACCAGTCGCCATTTCAGCCAATCAGATGCTTGAGATTTGAGACTGGTTTCCATGCTCAGCTTTATAACCTTGAGGCCTGGAATCAGACGCTTACAAAGCGAACAAAGTTTTCTGAATATGGGATTGTGTAATAAAACGCTCAACTAAACATTGAATAAATAGTATGCGAATAAACATATCAAGGGGTTGCACGCAATGCTGTAGTAAGTCATTCTTTTTTAATGTAGTTACGACAGTCTTGCAGGCAACCCTCGGAAGGCTTATTGTGATTCTTTTATTAATGATTGTGAAGTTGTGTTGTCGTATGTTGATTATTAACATAAAACATAGAATGGAGAAGTCAATGCCATATTCAAGCTCTTTAGTCCAATATTTGATATTTTTCATTAAAAAAATATGTCTAAAGAAAATAATTATATGCTGTGTTTTAAGTAACAACAACCTTGCATCTAACTTAAGAGCATTTTGACCATTAAAATGTTGTAAAATTGTAGATCAAGTTTGAAAAATTAAAAACTTCGCAATAGATATCAAAACACGAGATATCTACATGATTGGCTTCTGATATTGAGCATTTCAAAGAATATTTATAAAACGACCAGACTCATTACCATAAAAATGTAATGTTTCAATATTTACAACTATTTCTATTTACTTAGATAAAGCCTCTCTTTAAAGAAATAGGTTTTAAATAAAAAATGAGAAATATGATCAATGGTGTACAAAGTTACGTACACAGTGTCAGTGGCGTAGCTACTATTAGGCCATGTAGGCCCGGGCCTACAAGTTGGACAAGAAAATGACATTTTCAAAAGTCCCAAAAATACAATAAAACAGAACGGGGTGGTATTGTAGCAAGTTCAAGCTGTTTTTGTCGAATCAAATATGTCTTTGGCTCTTGGGGAAAATGATGTTTTGCCAGATGTAAATGCAGGCCTATGTTCGAATTATCTGTGTTGTCACGCTTTGTTTGCAGTTTGCTATATTTAATCTCCACTTGTTTACTGCTTTTTTTCAGGGGGGGGGGGGTGCATACAACTTGTAAAAAGATGGCTAGCCCCTGCACACAAACAAGTTCGAAATGGCAAATATGCTACGAAAACGTAGTGATAAGTATCATCAAAATCGCGCTTACTGAAAGGCTTGCACGACATGGGTAAGCCACACTTTGTTTTATGTTCTCAAATAACAATTGGGTGGCCGTCGAACATTTTAAGGAATAGATACAATGTATGTAAATCAGTTTTATACAATTTTGCCCCTACTTGGTAGCGAACCCGTACCGCCAAAGTGCCTAGCCATGTCATAATGACAGTGGTTTAGTCACAAGTGGGACCTCACCAGTGAATTCATGAATAAAAATTCCAGCGTTGAAGTTAACCATCATAAAATATATTAATTATGCATGCACGTTCAGAAACAAACAAATTAATATTCAGGTATAAAGCAAGTCTTTACAGTCACAAACTTTAAGGTAAAAAAATGCAAACTGTTATTAATGACATATTTGAGGAACATGTCAACACACCTTTTTCGTCCTCCTTATCAAGTTCATCTAAATCTTCAACTGTGATTAGTCGACTTTCATTTTCTCTTTTATGAAGCGTTTCCTCAAGTGTGTTTATTCTTGTCGAAATCGCTTCCAGCATGTCAATAACAACAGTATCTCTCTCTGGTATTACTTTGTTACCGGTGCAACAATTCCAGCTTGTTCTAAAACAAAAAAAGAAATTACAATTTGTCTCTAATTTTGGTCCTCTTTTCTCTATAATACAGTATATTAAAAATGAGTTTCAGTATTTTTCATTAATTACAGAACACAATCTGCGATTATCGTTCATTCGTTGATTATCTATATTATGTTTTGTATCGCCAATCGCGCTTTCATCGGCTGTCCGACTATCTTTTTTCGTGCATCGTGTGTCGGCGCATCGTCTTTTTTCTACAATGCAATGAGAATCCGTTTCTTGCAATGGCAGATATATAGAAAAGAAGAAGTATGAATATCAGGAATTGCCAAAACCAGAAAACAGTGTCCCAACGCATCCAAAAAGTATAAAAATAAAAGTGAGTATAGGTTTATAAGAACAATTTCGAATAACATACAACACACAATTTGCCACTGGATGTTTAAAAAAAGGTTAAATATGCATATCAGGGATCGCCACATTCAGAAAAAACAGCCTCCCCACACAAGCAGGTTCCAGGGTGCACCAGCCTCACACTGGTCCCAATAGGTTCTCATATGAACAAGTAAAAGTTATTAACTGAAATTACTCCAACCCTTCCATCTATTTGCAATTATGCAATTATGCATGCAAAAGCACACAAACATATAAAACATAAGAAGCTGATAGCATTGTAAAGCAAAAGAGTGGGTACGTAGTGACCTAACCGCGGCTAGAGTCAAATCTGCAAGACAACGATGCCTTGGATGAAAGAAACAGATCGAGCTTCTAGTTTCTGTTACAAATTTCTGTATAAACCTTAATAAACTCTTTGACACCTTCCACCGTCGTGTAACCAAAGAGGAAAACATAACGATCAACTGTAGATAGATTATTCACCAATTATGCAGAGCGCTGTAGGACATCGTGTTTGTAACCTTTCTTTAACAACTGACTATTACACCTCGGATTAAAAGGTACTGCTGGTAGTACTGTGCCCAAGGTTATAAAACTGAGCATGGAAACCAGTCTCAAATCTCAAGCATCCGATTGGCTGAAATGGCGACTGGTCGCCATTTCAGCCAATTAGATGCTTGAGATTTGAGACTGGTTTCCAATCTCAGCTTTATAACCTTCAGGCCTGTACTACAAACTTAAAAAGTATGTCAAGTGTATACGCACGCATAAAAATACACTTATCCATAGTTAAAATTGGCCACTATTTTGTTTGTATGTCTTATACTTTCTTATTTTCTAACCACATCGATCATAAAAGTTTAGTTTCTCCGCATTGAGTCGGTACTGTTCAAATTTTAATCACATAAAGAACCTAAAATTTATTCTTACATCTTTTTATGAAATTGCCATTAAAATGCCCATGTGCATTCATAAACCAGCGACATTTTATCGAGCTTAGTCTAAAACCAAAAGTCACAAAATTGACCTCAGCGTTTGTAATGAGGTTTTAATGAACCCAACTAAAACTGCTGAAACATCTTCTGTGTAAAACAATCACATTATTGCAGAATTGCATAAATTTATTCCAAATTACGCAATAATCCTTATTTAAATAGGAGAGATGAATTTCCGTTAACAGACTATACCCGCTACTGAAAATTTGTTACTTTTGTTTTTACCCCTACCTTTATTAATTGGTATCTAAACGGATTTTAGAAATTTTGTGATTCTTTAATTAAAAGAGGTGAAAAATGATGTTTCTTATAATGTTCCATGTTTGGAGAGTATACTCCCAATACATTCTGAGAAATTTAAAAACTATGATCGGTGTTGTTAGTACATTAGTTAAGTGTATAAAAAGGAAATGCATTTAAATCTTTATGTGATTAGTTGTCAAAAACAGTAATCGATTGAAGTTTCAATCTTCAAGTTATTAACCTGTGAACAATTTTGCGTGAGTTTATCCTCATTGTTTCCGAAAATGGATTTCGTGCAATGTATGGTGAAGAAACCTGTTAATTACTCTAAAAAATAACCCTCGTTATTAAGAAACAACAGCAAAAAAAAACAACATTATGATAAAATAGTATTAACGAGCAGCATTTTTTGTTTTCATATAACGTTTAAAGGTAACACATTAAAACGACTTTTAATGATCAATTGCATTACAACAACACGGCTTTGTTTAACCTCTATCCCCCCTTTTTATACAACTACAGAAAAGAAACTTAATATATCATTCACTTATAGGGCACGTCACAGTAAAGGCATTTTCAGTCATATTTAGTGATATAAGAGTTTTTGCTAAATTAAGAAAGAACTTACAAGTAAAAATCAGTTTCTTATAAGTAAAAAGTGACTTTGTTACACATTTTGACAATAAAATGGTATTTTACCGCGAAATGCATCTATAGTAATGCCGTCTGCTGAAATTTAAGACGTCACATCAAAGATTGACGTTAACTGTCCGAAAGTACCTTTTCCATATAAGATTGATGACTACTAAGAACTTTTGGCGAGATTGTTTTTCAATTTATATATACTGCATTTATTTACGAACCTGCAATTGTCATTGTGAATTTGTTAGGAAATAGTCAAAATCTGAGCGTAGGGACGAATTTAAAATTGCGTATGATTTTTTTGCAAGTTTGAAAACGTAGTTTGACTTCAGGCAAATTTAATAATTGTCTTCTTAGGTCTGAAGTCAATAGTTGTATATCCGTTTACTTTTGTTTGTCGACCTTTAGATACAATTATGCCCCAAACGCTACTTACTTAATTCTCTCTAGAAGTCCGTATTTAGCATTGTTTTCCTCTTTATCTAAAACACAATCATTATACAAAATATGTAATATAGTCGAAAACAAATAAAAACGAAAAATTATGCCAGTATGCAGCTTGTGAGATTTTTTAACCTTTCGACTTGCTTTTGTAAACCATATCACGCGAGACCGTGTGCAGGAATTGTATTTTATATTAAACCGTCCTAACTTCAAAGGAAAAATGTATACAATTGTTAAATTGTGTTAATGATTTCGTTACAAATTATATGCATTTTAAGGTTCTTGTTTTCCATTTTGTAACAGAATGCAAAACTGCTTGTATCTTTTCTAGTAGAACACCATTTATTTCACGCAAAATCAAGCGAAAACACGTTTAAATATCACTAATTACGAAATGAACTTTCTTAAATTTAGAAAGAAAAATAACACACGGACCCACGTGCACATGTGTTGGTGATTTCACCTGTTTTTCCTATGCTTTCTCTGGTCCCCCATGACACAACGTTCATGTTTATTATCGAGTAAAACATCATCAGCATTGACATGGAAGGTATAGCGATGAAAAACAATGGACCATAAAACAAACAACCCATCTCCTGAACAGAAAAACAACAGTCAGTTCAACTAAATAAAATAAATAACCTCTTAATTTAAAACGTTTTCTTCATTAAATTTTGTTTTAAATGATAGTGCCACTAGCTGGTATATTTTAGCTATTTATAGCTGCATATTAACACCAAAGTTTCTTCAAATACATGAAAACTATTGCGCCCATGATCTGAACGTTTTTAAGTACTACAATATTTTTGTAAAATAATTTATGCATGTTTACAAAAGTGATGTCAAACTGCAGATTGACCATACAATATTTCAGACTGCATTCAGATATATAAGCTATTTAATTCCCGTCTTTAGTATTTAAAGGTATGTTTGTTTTAGAAGACCAGTGAATGTTGGCAAAAGTGTTGCTGTCTAAACATATTGTAATTATGTTTTAAAAGCGTCAGGGGACCTAGATTTAATTCTGTTGAGTAAGCAGATTTTGAATTTCTAACTGACATTTAGACATAAATCACAGAATTATTATTATTTATTATTTAGCGAAACAGATCGGCGAGTACTCACATCTTAGAAAACACAAGGAAGATTTTTGATTTGCTAATATAAATATTAATGTAGTAAAAATTATTTTTAAAAAATGCAGGAAAATTATAATTATCTTCACCGATGGATGGCAAATTGCCGCTACAATGAAAATGCCAGCGACAAACAAGGTGAAGACTGGAGTCAAAGAACATAATCCTTGTTCCACCGATTGCCTTATAAGTCCAACAAACACCAACATCATCACAAGTGCGTAAAGAACTGACAAAGCAACTGCGAAGTTGAGCTGAAACAAATACGATATTTATCTTAATAATTGACATTTTAAACAGAACAGAACAGAACAGAACGTTTATTTGACGTAAGCATAACAAGCTCATAGTCACAATACTAAGTACAAACAAACTAAACGTGGCATGCTACAAGTGTGAAATAATTATATAAAAGTACATCGTAATACTTCATTGGTAATAGTGAGATTGTAATAATTATTATATTATCTTAGAAGAACCTAAGGACCTGAAGAAGAGTCAAATAAACTCGAAACGCGTAGTGAAATATTGGAGTTTGTCTTCCTTTATTTGTTTATATTATATTATATTAGTTATACACACATGCACATTCACACATAACATATACAATATACACACACGCACATACATATACTTATGAGTAACGCAGATTTTAAACATGACTTGGTAATTAATTTTTTACATTTACATAAAGAGATATTATAGTTAATGTTTTGCTTTAGAAAAAACAAAAGTTCATATCCTATATTTTATGAAAAAAAAACCATTACAATGTGTTTTCAATCAAAACTCTTGTACGAACTCCAGTATCTTTTTCTCACAGTTTTCGTCCTTTTCTTCGGGTATTTTATGGAATAGTAAATTATTACGCATACGTCGACATCTGAGATCCTGGATCTCTGCTTTCAGCACCGATTCAGTATCTTTGTGATCCCTCTCAAATGTCTCTAATTTTTGAATGCAACTATCTAAGTCTGTTTGCGGTTTATGTATGTCACACGGTGTTTGGCTATCAAACTCGCGACGGCCCGCTCAATGTCACGTACCTTGCTGTCGAGATCATTGATCTTTGTCTCCATTTTCTGAATGCGTAAATTGATGCTGTCCACACTCGAATGGATAGAATCCAGCCGAGCAAGCTTACTGTCCATGCTATCCAATCTCTTGATTAACATTTGGACAATGTCATTACTAACACTGCCTAGGGAGCTGTGCGTCACTTGTCCGCCCTGGGTCATCCCGGGGGTCACCGATCCCCAGCTTGGATACGGGCTCGAAGCCATGCTCATGCTCTGTTGATCCATAAAGTTAGATCCAGAACCGTAGCACTGTGCCTGTGGCGTTACCGAAGTTTGATTCTGGCTATTCTGACTGCGTATAATTTCATTGTTGTTATCAGTATTATGTCCGTTTTCCACGTTCATTGTATTTCTTTGTTTATGTTCCCGCCGTTTACCTGATATTTGTTTTTCTTCCCCTGGCGATTTGTTTAGCTTTTTCGTTTTCTCGTCATTTAGTAAGGATCTAGTGATTGTATACATACTTATGTATATCATTTTTATTTATTCACTTTATTTCATTAATTTCACCTTGTTTCGTTACATCTGTTGTATAATTATGTTATATGTGACTTTTCATTAATTTGGAGGAAATAAAGTCGTGGAAACGAGAATAGGTTAGAATTCGATTTATGAGCCAGCAAAGCTTTACATGCATTGCAACCAAAGGGGCGATAGTCTGTCACATGGGGAGTTGTGTTTAGACATTTGACGTATCCGTGTGTCTTTAATTTTGTATACATTCATGGACGCACACGGCACATAATTATTATAACAAGTTTGTCACAAAAACATTACAACAGGTACTTGTATAAAATCGACAAAACCGTTAGAATTTGTTTAAGCCTGTCTCACACAGAACACACGGCTTATACAGTTGGCCACCCGTGTAAACCGTACATACAACCGAACCAACCGTGGCCTTATCCGAGTTACAATCGGACAATCCGAGTGTATCCGTGAAAGCCATACATGATTTTTAAAACATTAAAAAAACTGACACGGGTGCCATGTCCGTGTATGAACGTATAAGCGATTGTACAAGACCGTGAGAGACCGTGCGAGACCGTACGAGATCTATATAAAACCGCAAATGAAGTTCACTCCACGAGTGAGCTCAACCGTTTCAATATCCTATATAAATCGTATCGAACAAAGGTCGGTGGGACGGTATGTAAACCTGTAAATGTCCAGTTAATTGAGAAAAGTCGTGTTTAATCGTACTATGCCGTAACAGACCGTACTAGACCGTACTTGAAACTGTACAACAATCGTATGAAAATCGTTTGCAAATCGTGTTCAAACCGTGACATACCTTGCTTGGCCAAGTATATCCGTGCTTTGTTCGTACATACGCGTGCTACATTCGAGTCTAAATCATACTTACTCATCCCCAGGCACGGTTTAGCTCAATTGTCGTACCAGTCAACCCATGTATAACCGAGTATACCGTATTGGAACCGTGTGCCCAACCGCGTTCTGTGTGAGACAGGCTTTAAGTGTTTAAATGACAGTTAACATCGAAGACGTGTTTGCAGCTAAAATTAAAATTTATACCTATTTGCAAATAAGAACTAGTGTGAAGTGACACAAACTGTATGTCTGGCCAAACAGTATCTGATTCGGCGTTTTATTTGTCAACATTGAAAATACCATCTTAACCCAAAGAGTTATACTTAGGTCGTTTACATACATATCCTTGTGTAACAGTGTATCGCCCTAGTGGCAATGGAAACGTTTGCCAGCCCCTTTATACGATTATAACATCTCCCCGTAAAACAACGTAAAAAACAGACCTGTACTTCATCTTTTGCGAAGAAACAAACGATAACAAAGACAACAATAACTCCGAGGTTAATGAGAAATGATGCGTGCAATGACATCGCCGGATATGCCAGGTTTATAGATCCAGATATCATCAGCAAAAGAGCGGCTGAAAAAGGAAAAAGGACATCTCAAGATAGTTAACTAAAGTAATTAAAGATAAAATTCTTTAATTCCGTTTGATCTGAAATATATGAAGCTGAAAAACAAACAAACCTTATGTGAAACGAATATAGCATTAAGAACTTGGGCCATGCAAACTGCATTTCAATTAACTATATAAAAGGTGAAATATAATATCGGGAATGGCCACATTCAGTAGATACAGCCTCCCGAAACAGCCAAAACTAGAGAGTAGAAGCATGATTATACAATAATCAGTTAAATAAAGACGCAATTAATAATTAACAAAAATAAGAAACATAAAAGATCTAAAGATAAAAATATTGAAGTCACCATCAGCCTTATACTAGGTCCCTATGGTCTTAGCAGAAAAAATTCCAACAATTAAACAAAACAGCGGATGGTAGGAAATAAGAAATAACCCCATAATTCCAGTTGCGTTCAATCAAGTCGCACAGAAATACACTCATCGCAGTACATGTATAATAAAAGATAGTGATATGTATATAAATGTTCTCGGAAAAAGAAAATGGCGGCGGTTTTCATACGAAGCGCCAAGTTCTTACAATAAAGTATTGTAGTACGACTAACATGCTTCAATATAATGCCCAATAATATAATCATATACAAGCTAAACAGGACTGTTACATATTGGTAAAAAGCCAAACATAAATGCAATGTATAGTTTACTTGTTTTAATTTCGTTATGGATTAACTTAGTGCAAATAAGCAGATGTGAAAAACTTTGTTTGATTAGATTAACCACTTCTTGTTAATAAACAAGTTTTGAAGTAAGTTAGAAAGAATTTACAATAAAAATTCATACCTGGCGTAAGAACTGACGATATGAACCACAGAAGTTGCAGCATTACGTAAAGACGTGAAACAAATTTGTTTTCATGGGTTATTTCTTTCCAGTCTGCTAGGATTTCCATGATGTTTAGCATCGTCGATGGCGTCCAACGTCTTCGTTGCTTGTAAAATTCAGTGAATCCTACAAAATATAAATATATTACACCTTCTTGATAACTCCTTACAGTAAGATAATGTTCTATCAAATATTTATTGTAACCAGATAGAGTTTTTGGCCACATTTTGTATATTTTGTAAAGACTTCTATTCCCAAATTTTAAACTCAATTCTAAACTTCCAGTATAACAAAACTACCGTTCCTTTTACTCTAAAAGGTGATTTATACAACATTTTCGCCTAAAGTCGAATTCCTCAAACTAAGTTCAGACGAATGATCATGCATTCATGTCAATCTAAATAATTTGTTTAATCGCCAACTCAACATGCGATTCTTAACCACAGACACGTAGGAATATGATATGGTTTGTTACATTTTTTGAGCTCTGATTGTTGTTATTAATGCTGGAACAATACATCTTCATGAAAAAAGCAATAAAGAATAAAAAAAGAAATATTTATATCAGGAAGTGCCACATTCAGAAGACACAAACCCCCAACACAAACACACATACACTGCCAAGAATAGGAGAACGATAGAGAGAGCACATGGTTTATAAATTGATTAATCTCAAAATGGACACACTAACAATTCACAAAAATTAGAACCTAACGCGTTACAGGATTGGAAGGGTCTGTGGCAAAAGCAATATGTCACTGGGGGGTTTAAACCAGGTTCAAGGGTGCACCGTTATTCTGAAATTTTAGGAAATGCATATTTGAATTGTCAACGTTTGGGTGTATTTTTAATTACGATTGATTTCACAATGGAATTGTATAAGATGGCATAATAAGAAACATTGAGATTGCCATAAAATTTTAAGTGAATAAAATCTCTTAAATCAACATATCACCTAGTGATGAGTAAACCACAATCATTTGTTTACATTAGAAGTTTAACAGAGGGAAAACCATTTAACAACAATGAATGAATGACTTTTTACGGTTAATGATAAAATAATTTAACTCCGTTTATATCATACATTCAAGTAATAATGCATCGCTTAACCTCGCAATGAATTACTTTTAGTACACGAAACACGTTAAGCATACACTGTAACAAAACTCTTTGGTTTGAAGTTATACTTAGAGAATTGCCTTCGAACCAAACCTAAACGGGACACCACGTGAAAAGTTGTACTCGGTTTGTTGACTGACATTTATGTTGTCACTTTACTTGGAAAGATCTTACACTTATCTATGTGTATCTATAATTTCCGTAACAAGATGGAGACATATTTTGACAACATAACTTTACGTAATGAGAAATGTCGTCTGCTCATCTTTATGACGCCATTCTAAGAATTGGCGTTAAGTTTCATTTCCCAAGGCGCACTCGTAATAAAACTATTCGTCCAGGGCCGCCTTACACCGTAAATCACATCTAAAAAAAAGGTTTACCTGAAGTCATGATATAATTTACCATGGGAAACATGATTACGTTTGAAGCTCTGTCCATACCTTTTGGCGCGAATGTGTAAGCGTCTGAGGCAGCGCAGTAATCTATTTTAAAGCCTTGTTTTAGTAACAATGTACACAACCAACGATCCTCCCCTGAAACATTTGTATTCGTATGGAAACTAGTCTATAATTGTTGAATCGAGCAAGTTTGTGTTAATTTTAAACCTACTTGCTCATTTCGTATGGTTAACGTTTTATATTATTTTATATTATATTTTTAAAGTCTTGAATAATCACAGGAATGCACCTTTGTTATTTAAAAAAATGAAAATAACATTTAAATATTTAAATAATTAAAAATAAATCACGTTTTCAGTATAGATCGACACAACAATTCATAAGGGCCTTTATATTCTGCCATTTCAAGTATTACTTACCTATATTACTGGTTCATGCAATATCAAGAAAATAAAGCGGGCTTAAAATTACTCGCTCATATTAAGTAAATGTTGTTGACCAATCGACTTTTACCCTATTATATGTAGTCCTCAGTATAAAATTCACAATAAGAAAAGTTCACATATAATCTAAATAAATGCCATACCGACCTTCATTAAATTGGGGCGCGTCACGGGAAAAGGTGCATTTGGTAATTTTTTAGACATTTTAGTTGTTACATGTACTATATTTAGAAAGGTCTTACAATTATTGATAATTTTCTCAAAATTTATTGGCAATTTTGTTACACATTTTAACAACATAATTTTATTTTTACGGCGAAATGCATAATACATGTACATGTAAGTAATGTCCTCTGCTCAACTTAATAAGTTAAACGCCACTTCAAGAATTAACGTCAAATGCCCGAATGTACCTTTTCCCGTGACGCGCACCATATTGTATGTGATAATCTAAATAAATTCCATACTAACCTTGATCATATTGTATGTGATGTCTAGCATCGGAGGCAACTGTAGTGTACCTCTTCAAGACATTGTCACCCATAAGTGCTGAGCCCCGAAACAAACTAAAACATCCAGGGCTGCACAGGACACAGCCTGTTACGTGCTCGGTCGATTTGGTCAGCCAGTGACTTATAGCGTATTCAAATTTCTGGTACCAAACCATGGGACCTGCAATGACCTGAAGTGACTTGAAAAGCAATCTCATTTTCTAAATCTTAAACTTCCTATTGAAAATGCTTTCGTCACTACTAAAATATAAGATAAAGAGATTATTTTAATTGTAATTTTGTAATTGTTTGCATTTTTAGACGCTGAAATTCCACGTGCAACATCTTACGGGGTTTATATTTAACAGCTTGTTCGCTTTTCTCGAGCTTATAACAATGTAGATGTTTCAATGAACGTTATTTTTTCCAAAATATACAACACATTGTTAAAATAGGGTTATCGGTACCACAAATTAAAAATCTGTTGGTAAACTGTATTGCCGACGCCCAGATTTAATTGACATACTGTAGAATCATTTTATTTCGCGGGGACGAATTTTAGCGCAAAACCCGTAAGTAACACATTCGCGAGGATGAGTTCACGCAACTGTGTTTTGCTACAAGTTTTAGCTTACCGAAAAGCTAGTCGGTCATTAGCACGGCCTTTTAACAAGACGGGAGAAAATATTGAATTTTAAGCACTTTTATTGGATGCCATACAAAAATGGAAATTTACCTAAAATTATTTCCTCTTAAAATTTCGAATGATATTTATTGAAGCTGGTGATGAATCTAAACCTGTTTGCGAAGTTAATAATTTACTTGGAAGTAAACCAAAATGGAAGCGTTTGTCAAACAGTATTTTTGTGTCAGAAAGTGTTAGAAAGCAACGGATATCAAGCTGTAAATATATATCAAAAGCTACAGAATACCTTTAAAAAGTTTTTTTACAGTTATAGGGTGGGAGAGAAAAACGTGAACAGTCTATCAGGGACTCGCAGGTATGATAAAATTGCTCTTTCTGATCTAGAACAATATCGTTAGAATATTGGTATTCACTTAGTATGTCTCATGACTTCGAATAACAACCTAACGCATTGAATTCAAATTCGCAAAAGTATGCACTACAGCGCCGTCTTTGTTTTTTGTTTTTTTTTTTTGTTAAAAGGTTATGATAATGACCGACTATCTTTTTGGAAAGCAAAATTTTGAATTGTCTATTATTGACAGTTTCATGACCCGATTTGATACTTCTGCACAAGTATGTGTATTCACATGTTCCAAAGAGTATTTTGTTGATTCAAAACCAAATTACAACTAAGTAAAGCTTGAGCTTGTAGTGTCTATTATTTTCAGTTTCATGACCCGATTTGATACTTCTGCACAAGTATGTGTATTCGCATGTTCCAAAGAGTATTTTGTAGATTCAAAACCAAATTACAACTAAGTAAATCTTAAACGTGTAGTGTCTATTATTTTCAGTTTTAGTACCCGATTTAAGATTTCTGCAAGACTGTGTGTTCTGATGTTCCAAAGATCATTTTTACATTCAAAACCTTATCACAACTTTAGCAACCAGTGATTAGTGGCAACATGCAAGATAACAGTAAAGGAAAATTATCAAGAAAGTACCGACGGATGTATCCATATCGAGCTAGCTAAATCATGTAATACATTCCCTGGGATTTTCCTGATCCCCGAATTTCACAAAATGCTGCACAGGTTCGTAGATTCATGGTCAGCAAAATAAGTAGCCAATCTTTTTTCATTGTTCTCTACACATGTTTTTGCTTTGGTTTAATAAATTTATAAGCTTTACATCTTGTTTATCATACACAGTGTACATTTCCTAGACAAATTCCATGTACATGAATATGTTTATTTATCGTTGTCGGAAATATCTTTATGAGTAATAAGCCTAGCTGATAAGAAGCTGGAAGAAGGATTTAAGAATAGGTACAGACTCCAAATGTGACGACCTTCAACAGCCAATCCGAGGCCACTAGAGTTTTAAGAGACTATCCATAAATAACGACTGAGTAAGAGTATAATTATCTAAATTATCCGTTCCGTCTGGAACGTGATCTGTGCTTTACATCACTGTTAACCGGTGTTCAGGTAGAAAGCTCAAGTTTGATCGATTATAATATGTCGGTCATCAGAATGACAATAAATTGAAAACTTGTGAAATGGTTTAATTAATATGCGCTCTTGTCGTAGCTGGAAATACGCGAAATTAAACCCGCACGTAACAAATGATTTAACAGTATATCTGCAGTTTATTACAACAAGGTAAGGCTCAACCGGTATTTCATGGAGATTTGATTTATTACAGAAAAAAGGCAATCATTATTTCTCCACATTATTGTAAAAAGCATAATCAGTAAACTCTGCAAGCATAACTAAGAATAAAGTAAACGATTATTTAGTCCACTTTTTGGAAGCATTAAACCTTTTTTGTTATATACCATCTCCTTTTGGATGAATTCGCCCGCAAGCAGCCCCTACTTCTGCATTCATGTTCATTCTATCCAAAAGCAGATAAACAGCATTTGGCTGAAAATCGACATCTCCATCAAGTGATAGAATGAATGTGTTCTTTGCCGCTTCCTTTGCTTTCACGTCCGTAAGATTATCTTCCAGAAGACGAAAGCTCAAAAGATAATACATATACATAACCTGCAATCAGAATAAAACAGTATTTTTTTTAATTTGTAAAACAATTATGATCGTATTTTATGATATTTAACTATATTGATTAAAATGGGTAACAGAATGAAAGTATCCGTGAAAGTATATTAAATTTTTAATTAATTTTGTGGTTTAAAAAACTAAAATGAAGAAAATAGTTCAAAGAAAGAACTATTATTTTCTTTTATTCAACATATACAATTTATAGCGTACTAAGATTTTCCATAAATATCTTTAAGCTATAACATGATAACATTACATTGTGATCGACCAGGATTAAAATTGTAGATTTATAGGTATATAAACCGTGATTTTTCCGGTGACTTGCACTGATTTTTTGCGGTTTATTTAATGACCATAAATTTTATTTCGGCGAATATTTCGGTTTGAAGTCATACTTAGAGAACTGCTTTCGAACCAAACCTAAATGGGACACGCCACGTGCGAAGGTGTCCTCGGTTTGTTGACTGACATTTTAGTTGCCACTACTTGGAAAGATCTTACACTTATCTATGTATCTATAATTCCCGTAACCGGATGGAGACATATTTTGACAACATAATTTTATGTAATGAGAGACGTCGTCAGCTCATCTTTATGACGCCATTCTAAGAATTGGCGTTAACATTCCGAATGTTCCTTTCCCATCGCGCGCTCGTTATAAGTACTATTCGTTCAGGGCCACCTTGCACCGTAAATGCCCCCGCCCCTACCACTCTCGTATTGTACCTTGTACCTATCAAAAATAGCTTATTTTATGTTGTATTGAGATGACAACGGTATTTTTGGTAAGTTTGTGTATTTAATATGAATAATACTTCTTAGTACGTTCAATTTCTACTTTGACAACTGAAGTTAAGTCCAATTTATGACCGAACTTGGTTCCGAAGGAATAACTAACACACTGTTTCTCATTTTTCGCGTAAAACCATTTCGTAACCATACGGTGCTAAATTTTTTAATTGAAATACCGCTTAGAAGATTCCTTGTTTGATCAGCATAGAATGGGTGATTTAATTAGATGTTGAACTTCTATACACACTAGAAACTGGTTTAAACCCCGAGTGGCAAGTTGTTTTGCCACTGACCGGTCCAAGGCGGTAACCCCAAGTTTGTGGCGTCTTATTTGAATTGGCATTCTTATAACAGCATGCCATCTTTTCCACTCTTCTTTTTCGCTGCATGGGGAGCCTGTGTTTTCTGAATGTGGCAATTCCTGATATGCTTATTTCACATTTCTTTATTGTTAAATATTCAATCAAACATTTTTATGGATCGAATCTTTTTTTAAAACAACAGGTATATATAATATAAAATTTTACTTACCTGGCTCCATCGTTTCTTATTTCTTATTTTCGTTTTGTCTTTCAAATGTATAAACAGACGGTTTCTGCCTACCATTTCGTAAATATACTGCAAACCATATGGAGTTTCTATCGTTTTACAATCTAGCAAAAGTCTTTCGTTTCGATAAAACCGTCTGAAAACAATACAAATACGAAATAAAAAGTCGAATTTGACAATCTTATTTGAGACTTACTTTGATGTTGACTAAATTTGGCATTACAACACTGTTATTTAAAAGTCATTGTTGTCGCTGGGTAAAGCCTAGAACCTAGGGTACACCAATCTCTCGCTTGCCCAAACATGTTCTCATAGCATCAAACAAGATGGGATTTAGCTCCAACCCACCCATCAACTCAACACTGTTGCAAGCATAAGGAACTGACTGATAAAATTAATTTAGAAAATCTTTAACTATTGATTAAATGTCAGAAACACTTAAGATATCGACAAAGTATTTAAGTTACGTTTAAAGCTAGTTATAACAATTTTTTCTGTTATTTAATAGTTAAAATGGATATTAAAACTGCGGATGTGGAATAGACTTATGGCAATCTTCAACATCCGCATATATTTAAATAACTGAAGCTGCTGGTCTCTCAACACAGGCCAAAAGCTATAGATACTGTTCTTTAAAGTGTTTTACAATTTTTATTTGTATTAATCATTGAGTACTCGCCCCTTTGGCTTTTAGCTTCTTATGTTCCAAGGCAATAACCCAAAGGGTTCTCTATGTCGTTATTTGTTTGTGTCGTCTTATTTGAACTGACATACCTATAACAACATGCTCTCTTTTCCTCTGTCCTTTTTCGCTGCGTGGGTAGACTGTGTTTTGCGAGTGTGGCGATTCCTGATATGCATTTTTCACTTTTGAACCATTAACTAAATTAAGTCAAATCTTGCATCAATTTGAATGTTTATTTAACATGAGCTCAAACAGTTGCACAGATTCATGGGCGTTTGATTACATGTAGTAGCAATTTATATGAATACTATTCTTATTTTATCATTTGGTGACAACATTTACATTACAATATCAAACTCTATGTTGTCGGAAATCTTGAATTCTAATGTTAAGTGCATATAAACATTTTACTCGGTTAAAATATTGCCACATACCGTGATGTGCGTTCAATTTCTTTAACAAATGTGGTTACGTAGTCTCCCGGACTAGATGAGTCTGCTTGGAAGGCATCATCAAAAAAGACGTGGGCTGCAATATTAAACAAGTGGACAAATGATTGTAAATTAGGGATGGCAACAAATATTCGAATATTCGAATGCCGAAGGGTCATCTGAATACATTTTATTATTCGAATATTAAATTTCGTAAAGTGAAATATAAGGAAACTCAAATATATTTAAATTATTTCGTGTAAGGACTTTTTGTTTTCCCCATAAACATGCTAAATTCGATGTGCAATTAACAGAAAGACTTGATGTTATTATAAGACCTGTCATAGTCAATATATTGGCAACCAATAAACAGCAATTGGCAGTTTAAGTGACCCGTTAACGTCAGTAATCGGCGATTCTGTGGAACAATACCGATAGGCGTTTCATAGAGAATTCTGCACAAGAGGTGCGAAATTAATAATGCGTGTGCATATTTTAATTAAAATTGAAAACAATAATCATTGGATGAAGCAAAAAATAAGCCGCATTCCATGATTGTCATAATAAAGATAATCTGCATAATCGGTATCACGCGCATTCAATCCCGACACTTAAAAGTACTGGTTGAAACCATGAAGAAACCTAAATCACAACATAGAGCCTACGTAAGAAGTTATGATATGAACAATTCAAAAGAACTTAAAATGATAAACAATGTGTGAAATATTTAGACAATAGGCGTTCAGACCGTGACGACAACGATATTACTATAAAATCACTGTGTCCCGGAAATACACGTACAAAGAAAACGAAAGTAGACTGGCCTCTTTTATAGTAACTTCATGTTATAAATCCGCACATAAACATTAAAAGTTAGAAATAGAGATTTTGCCTTTTTAGCTTGACCTGATGACAACGGTGAGCGTTATTTATAATTTGAATGCCGTTATACAACCGGAAGTGCCTGTTTACTGACTCGTACAGCAAACTCCAGCATAGGCCTACTTTGAGCAAAGAGATCGCAAACAAACATAATAACTATAGAATATTCGAATACTTGCACAACCGAATATTCGAATGCCAATTTTGCTATTCGTTGCCATCCCTATTGTAAATATATGCACTTTTAATATAAAGATTCTAATAAACCTCTTCGATTAAGGTCATCTTAATTTTCATCAGACTAAATGTGGACTCACAAAAAGTTATGAAACAGACCGTGAATACAATGAATCGTAATGGATACAACATCAAATCGGAACAAAAAAGGAATTCAATTTAAAATGAAATATAAAATCACAATTGTAATAACATGCTGAATTAGACAAGCAGTTACGAATCGACAAGAACTTTGAATGTGATGGTAGCTGTCCGTTGTATATATAAACATAGATGAAAAGGAAACTTTAAAATCCGCCGAATACGACAAGTATGAAAATATTGCAGGCTCTGTTTGATTGAACCTGTTCATGGGCAGTAATGGAAATGCATATTACTGCCCACGCAGAAGTAATTATTTACACCAATAAACAGTTTCTATCCATCCCAAACGATATTATGCATATGACGGCGAACATGGAATCTTGAACAATGCGGTATTTTCATATTAATACCAATCCATGTCTAGCGGCGTATGACCCTTAGACTAAAGAATGTGTTTCTCGTAAACGAGAAAACCATGAGCGGAACTAAACAGAATAGACTTTTAACAGGGGATCAGAGAATATATATTGTGCATAACACAGACAACGTCAAAGGCAAAATTAAAAAAGCAGGAAATATATCTTTGGGGTGATATAACAATATCAAAATCTTTATTGTCTGGGATATTGAAACCAACCATCTATAAACTGTCCGGCATATTAAAACAAAAGTAATTTGAGTTGATTTTTATTTTTCTAAATTTAGTAACAAGACAATCAGCATTTAGTTGCGAATAGAATTTAATTAGGTTAAGTTTACTGAGTATTCCCAAAAGAATAGAGGAATTTTAATACATGTATGTTCATTAGCAATAACCGACAAAATGAATGACGCTAGCGGATAAACCATATTTTTGACATTAAGTTCTTTTTTATTTTTAAAAAAACGTTTATTGCTGGAGAGTAGGTCCTTGCAAAGTAATTCACGGTAAGCATAGCATATGATTTCATTAGAAAAAACAATAGTTGTATACCCTCAAAATTAGCTTCCATTTTATGTGTAGCTCTTCTCACTAACTGATTCATATCCATCCTGAAGAAGTGAAAGAATAATTTAACTTAAATGAGACTGGCTGATCGTTCCATAAACAAACGAGTATACTCGGCGAAGTGTATGGTTATCTTTATGGCATCAAAACCATGACTGTAGTCAATTTTCAAAAGTCATTTGTACATGGCGTATTTGTGTTATCACATTCTTTAACATTACTGTACCGTTACAATTATATATAATATTTAAGGTAATATTATCATTTGGTCCCCGGCAGGTTCTCGTAATAATATATAATTGCATGTAGAAGTTACATTTTATACTTACATGTAGAGCTAGTTCAGTTGGGTGCAAACTATTCTAACATTTTAAATAAAATGTAGCGCTAACAATTAAAGTAGACAGATACTCTAAGGGGTTGCAAGACCAGGCAGTTAGTGAATCGAGCATGAAAACTGGTCTTAACCACTTAGTTTCCCGATGATCAATTCTCAATGTCAATATCATATTGCTGAGAGATAAGGCTGGTTTCCAACCATTGTTAAGTTTCGAAAGTCGCTAGGAAACTTCTCGATCTTATTTGACGTTTCACATTGTCAAGTGCTGTAACAAGTTTGTTTTCATTTGTACGAAAATACGATAAGCAATATAACTTGACGATGTCGATATTGTGATTGTCTGAATGTTTCAGAACGTTTCGAGAAACTACATTATAGAAAAATTGAAACACGTGTGTTATGTTTAAGAATACGGTTGAAAACAGAAAGAAATAATTATGCAGATTATTCGGGAACTTGCACTCACTGAGTAGGAATCGGGTAATTTCTAACCGTTTTAACCGTGTACATTTTATAAATCCCTGTGATCGGATGGTTTTGACATTTGTTTGTGTTACAAGACTTTGTTAATACGAGAAGCCAGATGCCTTAAACTCCAGTTATAAAGTATAACCTAATGATGACTGTAAACCTGAACGAATGGACAGTTGTCGGGAATTGAGCAACAATGCAGGTCGCGTCTTATCGCCGACGCATGGTATACTTGACGTGAAATCCGACGTAAAATTGTTTATGTTCATGTATTTACGAATTCAGATATCAAACAGGAGCGAACCTGAAAACAGCGAATTGTATTTACTTAGTATCGGTCATTAGACGGAAATTGAGCCAGTCGTTATGACACATTGGCCGAAGGTTATAAAGCTGAGATTGGAAACCAGTCTCAAATCTCAAGCATCTGATTGGCTGAAATGGCGACTGGTCGCCATTTCAGCCAATCAGATGCTTGAGATTTGAGACTGGTTTCCATGCTCAGTTTTATAACCTTGGGCAATTATCACAGGTCCCAAGGTTATAAACTGAGAATGGAAACCAGTATCAAATCTGAAGCAGACCAGTCGCCGTTTCAGCCAATTAGATGCCTGAAACTGGTTTCCAATCTGAGTTTTATAACCTTCAGCCCTGTTAAACCCGCATTGTCGGACGATTTATATTAGTATTAGGCTTTTTCTGTCAAATTATTAAAGCTAATTATTTTAAGATTGCATATTTTTGTATGGAAGACACTAAAACTCTGAAAATGTGTCAACAATAAATTTAGAGCAAAACAAAAACAGAACAAAGAAGCCTTAAGGTTCCGCAAAGATTGCAAATGGCGAAAAGTGGCTAAATTTTCTTTAATTGAATTTTGGGGGAAATACTTTTTTCCACCTAGATGTTAGTAAATAAATGTATTATTATTATTTACAAAAACCGTTTGCATGAGAACTCTTAGGAACTTTCACTTTCACTTTGAACCAGAAAGTAAAATTTCCTTGAATTTCTTGAAAACCCTTACATTATTTTGACGAATGGGCACTTAACATTGTAGACCAGCATATACTTATTTCAGGAATAAGTTGCTTTGGAATATTGTTCATGAGTTTCAGAGTTCTCATGCAAACGGTTTTTCTTTTGTTTTAGTATGTGCTTAGTAATTAGAACATGAATTAGACTAAATTAAGCTTGCAAACATTTACTACATCCATAGCTAAATACATGTATTTACTAAAATCTAGGTGGCAATAAGTATTTCCCCCCAAAATTCAATTTTGAAAATTTAGCCACTTTTCGCCATTTGCAATCTTTGCGGAACCTTAAGATGACAACACCAGACAATACCGAAAAATTGATTTAAGTAGTTGCTCCATTTCCTTTTCTGTTTCATGCCACATTGTAGCACACATGTAGATAACAGTTTCTTTTTTCTCATCTTTTTGTGTGCTCCCTCCTGATTTCTATAATTAAAAAAATCATATAACAAATTTTGTGCAAGTCAACATTAAAGAGAATCACAATTATTTGAAATTAAAATAGAGAGTATAATTATACTGTTTTGCAAAATGATATAATTGTTGCATGTGAACAACAAACTATTAATAAGTGATGCTTATTAATGTCATAAGTTTGTACATATAAATGTACATTGATGTCAAACATGAAAGAGAACCGAACCATATACTAATCAATTAACACAGCAATGTTGTCTAAATTGGACAGAAAAATAGTATTGCTAACAATTTAGATCCTTATCAGATTGCAAGGCTCTTCATGATAAGTGATCACAAATGGAGTAGAGTACGAAGTTATCTGTAGACTGAAAGATAAATACGCTGTATTTATTTGTCATTTAAGTTTAACCCCCACCCACACATAGAACAAACTTTGATTATCTGACAAAAATTTAAAACTTTACAGTCATGGTAACATTGCAACTTATGATTTCCAGTAAAAATCGTTTTCTTATGTTGTGTTATAGAAAGTCAACATAATTGTTTTCTTAGTAAAGGGATTATGTGTAAATAAGTCTTAGGAACATCATACATTACCTCAACATTATACCACCTACTGAACAAAACTGAAGATTCAAACAGTGCACCGCAATACATGGGCTTGAAGAATATCCTAAAATATAATAAAAAAGTTTCAATAAAATTTACCAAAAACCCAATGATTGAGAATGTTAAACTTTTCAATATCTTCTGCTTAGTTAAATACTGTTTATTACTTGATTAATTAGGGTTGGTCGTTCACTAATTAAAAAAGTGAAATACTGTATGCGTATCTGGAATCAATACATTCAGCGTCCCCACACAGCCAAGAACAAGAGAGGAAGAGAGGGCATGGTTTATAATATGACCAATTTCATTTGAAATTAAATACAACAAATAATTAACAGAAATAACTTATTATTTAAAGTATTTTATTGGTGTTGTTGTTGTTGTTTTCAAACAAAATGTAACAGTAGAAAGAATATAGATCCCAAACAGTTCATATTAGTGGGTTTTTGAAATAATTACAGCCTTTAACAACCTAACTATCTAGGTATCTTGATGATTTATTGAATAGAGATAATAAAAATATTTCAATCTCTTGTTGATAATTTTTAACCATGTATACTTAAAATTAATAAAGCGAACATTTCAGAAATGAAAGCAATTTTTCTTTTTCTAAATCTTTCAGTTGAACATGGTAACCTTACTTCTAAGATATATGATAAAAAATTACTTTTATTTTGATATTATAGTAAATTTTCCGTTTTTAGACTTTTAAAATTTAAATCATCTCTTTAAAAAAAATATTTTAGTAGTGACGCAGCATTTTCACTGGATAGATTTAGATCAAGATATTGTTCTTGCTTTTTGGAAGTGTTCGATTTATTAAGCTGTAATGATAAATTTTACTTACCAGTGATGGAATTTCAGTGGTTATAATCTATATTTATAAAATCATCAAGGTACATTGAGGTGTTGTTAAAAGCTGTAATAATATCATCATGATGTTCGGTAGAAAAAGATATCATAAAGTATCTTTCATAACAGTATAAGAACACATCAGCAACATGGGGTGCACAATTGGTACCCATAGGGATGCATATTACTGTTTATTAAAAGAGGTACCGAATCTCACATAAATGTTATCCAGTAAGGAAGTTGGCAAAGCTATTAGTTCTTGACGATTCCATAAAGTATAATTATCATAAGAACCATCTGTAACAATGCTTTTTGTTCATTACATGCGATAAAAGATTTTTTTTTCTCTTGCAAACGTTTTTCTCAATGAGACTGCTGGGCTTGTTCCTTATTAAATTATTAAGAAGCGAGGTATATAAAGTTGAAAAATCATAAATTGACAAACAGGACGCCTGAAAATAATTTGATTTAAGCTTCTTTAATACATCACCTGAGTTTATAATAGATCAAAATATTTTTAGTGGTTTCAACAACGTTTTTGCAATACCTAATTATATGTTCTTGACTTGCTGTGAGACAAGTAGTTTAATAGTTGGTCAAGATCTGGAGTTAGCGATAAATATTTCTTTATAAGATGTTTTGTGCATTTTAGGCAACTAATACATAGTAGGAATTTTATCTTGTTTTTGTTCACAATGATTCTACATTTTGTAATATGTTGAGTATGTGAAGTTACAATATCACTCTTTGATGATGAAGTCAGCGTGTAAGCTTTAGTGCTATTAAGCTCTTCAGTTTGAACATTAATAAAGCGCATACGTCACACTATAATAACATTATTTGAAACCTTATTGGCAAGTGTTAAAACAAATCTATTGTGAAAGTCTGAATTCCCCTTTTCAACTGACGAAAGTTAAAAAGAGGTCGCGGTGGGAAAAAGTATAAAAGGATAAACGGGTGTCAATTGTTTTAAATATTTGATTTTTCCAATTGGCTCAGCATTTTATGGTTTGCACCATTTATTGAAAAGAAGTTTAAAGACCCTGCAATTTCGCACGACAGGTATTAAAATAGATGAAAATGGAACTTTAAAGTCGCTGTCTAATGGAATTCTATACTGCAGACCTTTGGAAATTAAATACTATCTCAAAACCTGTCAACACTTCTTAGATACAACATCGACATGTAATGTAAACGTCATCTACATTTTCAGGATTCTTTTAATACAGTATGATACCGTATCATGCTTTTCACACTTAACAATGATTATTTTTCGAATTTAAAATGTAGATGTGAGGAAAATAATATAACTTACTTATCTTCCGTAGTCATCTTTTTCATTTTATTTTTCCATAGGAAGGAGGTTGTGAGCAAAAGCGCAATATATCCTATGAGTCCTGAAGCTTGGATACTTCCCCACATTTCATGTACTTCGCCATCCCACGAGGGAAATGGAAACGTACAACTCGTCGCATCCTCTAGCTAAATCATAATGATGTATAATGTTAAAATAGGCTTAAAACCTTACAAAGACCAAACTATTCGTTAAAAAGCCGAGTATTTTATAGAGCTATTGAGTTAACGTTATTGAAGTCAAATAAATAAACAACAACTAAGCAATTAAAAGTCCGCCAAAACCAGGCCTGGGACAACAACTTTCATATTGTTACATTTATATTACATTTATTTAGGACATCGTCATTTTATGAACATTTGGTTTATTAATCACAGAAAATAAAACTAAATATTTTCTCATTGGCTACGCGCATATTGTTATTAAAAACAGTAATTTAAAATAGATAAATATTCATTATACGGATAAGTCCAATTTCTAAAATTTATAAATGGCATATTCAAAACATACAAGCAATGTAATAGGAAAATCATAAATGTGGTTCCGAGCCATTGCCTTATTCTACTTTTAGATAAGTATATAGATATGTAAAATTGATGATTCACAAAGCCTGCTATAAACTGATATATACTTTATTCTAAAAACTAAAATACCAAGAAATAAATCTGCCGTTTCCGAACGTTGGTCAGTTCTGACTGGTCCACGTTCGCAGTTTTATGACATTTGAGGTTATATCTATACGGGTGCAATTTGGAGTTTGTCAAATAGCATCAACACAACTGGTTGTGGTAAGCCGTGGTGAAATCGTAATAAGTTATCACGTTAAGGTGTAATCAGTACCTATTTCTAACGTTATCACAAGAGAAATGAGAAAAAAGCCATTTTCTGTTCAGAAGTACTCATAATATTAATAGGTTACTCTTACAATTACTACAGCACTAGTCTATTATATTACAGTTTCATTAAAAAAAGGTGAAATATGCATATCAGGAATCGCCACATTCAGAAAAAACAGCCTCCTCACACAGTCAAGAAGAAGAGAGGGGGAGAAAGCATGGTTAATAAAATGATCAGTTTCAAAAAAGACACCACTAACAATAAACAAAAATGAGAACCCGAGGGGTTACCGCCTTGAAACGGTCAGTGGTAAATCAAATTGCCACTGGGGGTTTAAACCAGGTTCTCTGGTGCACCAACCTCACACTTGCCCCAACAGGTTCTCATATCACAAAACAAGTACAAGTTGTCTTGGTGAAAAGACTCCAACCCACTTATCGGCTTAACAATGTTGCATGCAAAAGCACACAAACATATAAAACATAAGAAGCTAAGAGCATTGCAAAGCCGAATGGGGCGGGTACTCAATGATCTTACCGAGACCAGAGCTCCTGGAGTAAAATCAGCAAGAACACGATGACAGGGATAAAAATAACAAATCGAGCTTCTAGGTTCTTTTAAGAAAAGATTTCCCCCATTAACCGTCATAAACTCTTAAACCCCTGCCACCGTCGTGCAACCAAAGAGGTAAGCATAATGATCAACTGTAGAAGAGTTAATCACCAGGCATGCAGAGCGCTGTAAAATAAAAGTGAAATATGAATCTTAGAATTAGCTACACATGGAAAACAAAGCCTCCCCGCAAAACAAAAAAGTAGCGAAAAAAATAGAGCTTTTTTGTAAATGGTCAATATTGAATAAAAACAAAACGAGAAACAAAACAAATCAGAACATTCTACGTTTTAACTTTTTGTTATTTTTTCATTTTTTGAAAAACAAGACAAGCTTTCTTTATTAAAATATAAATAATTTAAATCAATTTATTTCGGTTTAAACCATTGAAAAATGTTAAAAAAGCGAAATATGCATATTAGGAATCGCCACACTCACAAAACACAGCCTCCCAACGCAGAGAGAAAAAAAATAAAGGAAAAGAGAGCATGTTTGTTATAAGTATGTCATATTTAAGTTAAACAAACATAACCGAAAAAGAGAACCCTTGGGGTTACCGTCTTGGAACGGTCAGTGGCAAAACCAATTGCCACTGGGGATTTAATCCAGGTTCCAGGGTGCACCAATCTCACACTTGCCCCAACAGGATCTGATATTACAAAACAAGTACACGTTTTCTTAGTGAAATAACTCCAACCAACCATCAGCATGTAAAAACACACAAACTTATAAAACATAAGCATTCAAAAGCGAAATGGGCTGTAAAACACAATGCTTATCATGGATCCGTTGCTCTTATCTTAAAAGTATACAGCTTAAAAATATACTTACGGCGAATCGAGTTATCAGCATTCCTATTCCATAGGCAAACGCCGGAGAGATCAGAATCGGAATGTAAAAACATATCAAATGTTCGACTATCTGTATTCCTGCAACGCACAATCTGGAAATATTGACGAAAAGAAAGTACTTATTCACCTCGTCAAATTGAAATTGTTATTTGTACGCGACTCGAAATATTAATATGTACTTTTCAACTTCATCTTCTACTATAATGAAATAGATGAAAAGGGAACTTTGAAAGCCACCGAACACGACAAATATGAAAATACTGCAGACTCTGTTTGATTGTGTCTGTTCATGGGCAGTTATGGGATTGCATATTACTGCAAACGCCGACTAGCCCCGGGTTGGGCGCAATTCAATATTTTCACAAATAAACAGTACAATTTTTATCCATCCTAAACGAAAGGATGCATATGGCGGTGAACGTGGAACCTTCAATGAGGTATTTTGAGATTAATACCATTCCATGTTCAGCGGCGTATGGTCCTCAGATAACAGAATGGGTTTGCCTTAAACGAGAAAACAATGTGCTGAACTAAACAGAATAGAATTTAGATAGGGGATCTTAGAATATAAATTCTGCGTATCACAGACAACGCCAAAGGCAAAATTTAAAAAGCAGGAAGTATATCCTTAGGGGTGATTGGACATTATCCAAAACCTTATTGGCTGGGATATTGAAACCGCCTACCTTTAGATCGGCCGAAAAAAAATTTAGAAGTACTATAAACTCCTGATGGTACGCAGTTTGGCGTATAACTTTCAGAGGCGTAACTTCAGTTAAAGTCGCCCACAGTTTATTTGAATGTGCCCAATGTGTGGACTTGTGATGTTGACATGCACATTGTTTTCTAATCATTTTGAGTACGAAACTGAGAGCAGTAGTTGGTTATCAGACGTTCGGCGATAACCCGTACTTTGCAAAATGCGTCGCACCATCAAAAAGGCCCTACAGATTTTGCTTCGGTCCGGTAAAAGGTCGCATGTCCTCGTTTTTTTCCGCCCGGCGACTTTAAAGCAACCTCTTCTTCTTTATTAACTCTGTTTAGTTCCATTCAGTCACAGTAAACTGATTTGTGATTTGTTACCTGATTCCTATCGTCCAATCGCGAATTCGATAACATCATCTAACGGCCATGTAATAAAAGATGGTGTTTGGGCTGTCTACCGTTGGCAGAGGATATTCTGTGCTCAAACTGGGGACATTTCACGAATCACAGAGCAAATTTAGATTTTATCGAAATTTAAAATAGCCTTGTTGCCTGTGTTGATTTTCATCTCACGGAAACAATAAAATGGAAGTCTAATACAGTTCCATCAAAAGTGCGAATTCGTTTGAAAGACTGACGATCGACAGTCGAAGTAAGTTATCTTTGAATAACAGGAATTAGCGTAATACATTGTAAATAAATTTGGTATATAATAACATGTACTTGTACCATCTCAACATTTTTTATTGTTATTCTGTATAAAAGTTTAACATTTTGTTTCAAACAAATGTACCTTAAAGGAAAAAAAACTAAATATTTTGCAGTATTTTCTCCGTCTTTTTTTTCAGTCCTGCAGATTTTCTTACGGTCGGGCAGAATTTCAATGCTCAACAGACCAAATGACCGGCAATTTTTTGGCTTTTCGCGAAGTCCATAAACCAGGGAACATTCTGTATGTGTGTCTATTAAAAATGGAGACACCAGACGTTGTTTGATATCCAAGAAAATTTGAAGATTGTAAACTTGTCAACAAATTAATGTGTGACAGTGATAAAGAAGTTGTTTACCCTATTGGTGATAGGGAACTTAAAGCAAAGCAATATCACCGGCTGTCCAGTTTGCAGGACTTGATTTGCAAAGGAATCAGAGTGTCATGTTTCATGTAAAAGGCATTGCAACACTGAGATGATCAGAACCTGAATATATTTCTTTTAAAAAAGTAATAATTACAGTACTTGAAGAGTTCATTGTCATAATGTATAATTTATATTTAATTGTATTTCAGTTTTAAGCACTAAGGGAGTTTATTTCATTATTTTCCTGAGCAGACTTATCACAGAGACGAATTGGTCATTTTGCAGAAAGGCATTCATCTATAGTACAAGTAAACTTGGTACTTATTTATTATAATTTAAATTTTAGCGTTGGTATTCCCCTTGGAATTAATTCTAGAATATTTTAATGTGGATCAGTATTCTTTCAAAAAAATTCAAAATTTCAAATAAAACATGTTTTGACCTACCCAACTACCCATACTAAATCTGCTGAGGTCGGGATGGGGAAACAAAGAATATTTTAAACAGTTGTAATTCAATGTAAGCGCGAAGCTTTTCCTTCGGGCTTCATACACTTTAAACAACCCCAGTGGTTTTTAATATAAACTTATTAAATTTGCCATTTTATGAATTTTTATAGCTCGCCGATGTTTGACTTTTGATTGTGCGGGTAATTAAGGGACGCATTAAGCAAGTTATAACTTATTAACCAGGAGATGAGAGTACTTGGCAGATGATCTTAGAATCTCTTATGAATGCCCAGTCACAGGTTAAGGATTATGCCTTGGTACACCCACCCCCTAAGGTGACCTGCCATGCCTTTCCTGGGTATATTTTTTTAGACTTTAAAAATAATTTTTATTACACTGG
Organism: Corbicula japonica; assembly: GCA_038501625.1. Taxonomy (NCBI): domain Eukaryota; kingdom Metazoa; phylum Mollusca; class Bivalvia; order Venerida; family Cyrenidae; genus Corbicula; species Corbicula japonica. The sequence continues at coordinate 903,560 of JAZAYU010000184.1, read as the reverse complement.
GTAAGAGTTCGAGTATGATGATCGGTGGGTTGTATTGTAGCCTTGCACATTGTTTGTAACAGTGTAGGTGGTTTTCATTCATGACATCTCTCACAATGACCGGATTTTAAGTGCAAATCTCTGTTATGAAATGTGGAGATTGTTCTGGTTACATAAAACGTGTTATACCATGATGGACATTTTCAACTGTTGAGAGCTCTTTTTCGCATTAAACTTGTTCTTAAAGCAAGAGAATTTTCTGATAAAACGCATAGATATTTATATGGAAAAAAATATTGAACAATGTAAATGTTTTTGAAAGGATCATAACATTTTCCAAATGGCACTTCTTGTCGACCTTGTCTACGATAAGTACATAGGTATAAAGATAGTTAACGCAATTGATTCATGATTGTATATAATGATAGAAAGTAACTGCATTATGTCTGGAATCACCTGAAGGATAGAGGTACCAAGATATGAACCTTTCACATTTTCTTTAGTCTCCAATATGTTTTCCGCTTGACTGTATAAATGCGCTTATCCTGCTACATCTTGTGTCTGTTATCTGATTGTGTTGTCATCTTAAAAATGTCATGTAATATTTAAAGATAACTGTTTGTCCGCTGATTCGATTACAGTGTGAAAAAACACCTTCTGACCACATTGAAAAAGTCACATTCAGAAATTGCAGTATAGCTAACAACAGGATCCAATGAAAAGACTTAACCTTATAAGATGACAGTTTCTTATGGCATTTTCATGTGTTTTGTGTAATCAAAAACTATTTTTTAAGCAACAAATGTTTACCTATGACATATAAAGCTTGAGCATATTCCTACTATAGCTACATAAAATGGTGTTGCTCTGGTACAGTCTGACCCATGATATAGTAGCGTGCTTCCGAGGCCATAAGTTAGTCTTGCCGTTGCTTGTTTTTCTATTCCTAACAGGACTCTGATACATAACCCACCATCTTCACAGCCTGCGCCAAATATCACAAGAACCTTTAAGTAAAGAGATTGTTCATTATTTGTGAAAAATAACCACAAAACATACCGTATAATGGTTTTTTCTCGCGAGCTATTGAATTCGCGAAAATAACAAACGACTAAATTCCCAACTTTACTTTCGCGAAGTGCACTATATTGCAAGACTGCAAGGTAGGCTTGATTAAAACTGACGTTGCTACTTCTTTATGTCCTGGGTTAATCGAGTATATCTTATAGTGCACAAATTAAGTAAACGCTTCGGGCAGAGTAGATAGGTACTGATACAGTTTAATGTTCGGGCGTCGAAAACATTGGTATTGACGACAAGCGTGGAGATAATCTCATACTTTCAAAATTTGTTTCATATACTATGGTTTTTAAACAAATTAAAATGCAGATGAGCGTTACTTCATAAATTGTTTGAAAATGCTATATATTCGCCCCAGCGGGCTAAAGGTTAATTATCTCTTCAATACGTCTATAATTGCAGTGTTCACGGTTATTATTCAATCGATAATAACATAAACAACATTGTTTCGTAAAACGGATATCAATTATGCTACGGGCAATTTGGTTTATAACATTTTGATAAAATACCAATGTTAAGGGCCTGCCACACTCCTTCCAATTCTATTCATCGATAAAAAGAAAATTATCAAAATCTAAATAACGGCAAAATGCTGTTAAATGAAACTTTGCACAAATGTATGTAATTAATGTATCTTTATTTTACAGATGGTAAGACACGTTAGAAAAGTAAAGAAAAATAGCGAGATCTAAAAATTCCCTCAACTTCTATTTACATAAATTCACAAAAACTAAAGAACACAAAACATCATTTTAAATGCCCACATGAGTATATGATACTGACAACAATTTATTGTGTCCTCGTGATTTACATAATATTATGTTAACATTACGAGATATTAGTAAAAGTGTGTTTGACCTTCAATTTCCTGGTCGCGTAAACGGATGACAATCACTGATTTCTCTTTTAATAGTTGAAAATTTTTTACAAAGTACACAACATTTTCTTGTCAGTATCATTTGGCTCACGAGTGCATTTTAAATTATGTTCTGCATCGCTTAGTTTTTGTGAATTTATGTAAATAGAATTCAAGGAATTTTTAGGTCTAGCTTTGTTTCTTTACTTTTCTAGCGTGTCCTACTGTATGCAAAATAAAGATACAATAGTAACATTCATTTGTGCAAAGTTTCATTAAACGGCATTTTCCCAATACTGAGATTTGATGATTTTTTATGTTATCGATGAATAGGATTGGGAGGAGTGTGGCAAGCCCTTAAATGGACAGCTTTCACATAATAGCAAATACTTTGTCAAATAATACTTAGTTTTACAGGTACATTTGCTGGTACGGGATCACAAGAAATGCAGCAATATGAATGAACTGCAACAGTAAAAACGCGAAAATTAATTTCTGCGGGCGCAAATTCGCTAAAATTACAACCGCAAAAATTAAAATTAAGGCAAAATCGCGAAAATTTTCGACCGCGAAAATAACCCATCATACGGTATTACACTGAGTTAAAAGAGTTTAATATTTGTCTCTTTTTTTCATGACTTGACACATTGACACTTTACACAAAAAATAATAATGGCCGGCGGTTTACAAGAAACCGTAAAATATGCATATCAGGAATCGCCACAGTCACAAAACACAGCCTCCACACGCAGCGAAAAGGAAGAGAGGAAGAGAGAGAGCATGTTTGATATATTTAGTATGTCAATTCAAATAGGACCCCACAAACAAGAAAAGATTTCCCTATAAGCCTTAATAAACTCTCAAACCCCTGCTATCGTCGTTCAACCAAAGTGTCTATATACAGGATTAAATAATTTATGTGTTTATGTGACTTACATGCAATAAAAGATCAATACAGTCAAGATAAATCTTCCTTAATTGTAAATTTAGCGAAATTATTTCTATGAGTGTCAAAGAAACATCATACTAACAGAACATTCTTTTTAACGTCATTAAGTGTTTGCTTTAAAATAACGACACAATAAAAACGGGTAGTTAAAATTATCAAACTTAATAAAGGTAAAATGTATTTTAAAAATATTGAACATTAATATTTAACAGTCATATGTTTATTAGAGCATGAAGGCATTTTTGCTTGACAATTTGACAACACATGGGTTTCCACTGACAAAGGGTATCACAAATTAGCTCAATCGGACCAGTAACAAAGTTAATGATTGATGCCTCACCGGCGTACTCTTCTTATATAGAGCTCAAAGCAACCAAAACGTTTAAACAAATATAAAAAAATATTCTACCATCCCAAATGTTACAATCAGCTTCAATATATTTTCTGCCAGGTAGATATAATATCTGTGCTCATAAATATCTTTCTTTAAACGACCACGAAACGAAGTTTTGTTGATTCCGTTACTTTTGTTTTCTGTATTGCCTTTTTGGTTTTTGTTGTTTCCGTTACTTTCGTTTTCTGTATTGTCTTTTTGGTTTTCATTGAACTGTAAAATACAAAATCATAAATATAGAACATTTACCATCTTAAGGTAGTTTGTTATAACATTCTTGTCATTGTAACGCATTCACATTGTGAATGTTCAGATTAATGTCATGCAAATGCGTGGTTCTCACCAGAACAGGTTTTCAAAAGTTTTCAATTTGTGTTCGAAAATTAACAAAATCTCCATAATTTTCACTGTTACCTCTGCAATGTGTTTAATGTCAGGAATTTTGACAAATTTCAGCCAACACATCTTCCTAGTATGTTCAATAAAGGTTACTGAGTTTTCACAAATTGGTATCACTAATTAAGGAAAACTTTTTTATCGCCGATACCCAGATTTTATTCAAAAATACAGGTTGACTATTGCAACAATGTATTTTACAGCCAGTTTTTCTTAATGGAGATTTAATTTATAAACTGTGAAAAGGGGCAATGTAATTTCTCCGGGTAATTCGTAAAAAACATTTGTAAATTCAAAAAGAAAGGATACAACAATGATATTCTGAAGCGCTCTGCAGGCCTGGTGATTAACTCATCTACAGTTGATCATTATGCTCACCGCTTTGGTGGCACAACGGTGGCAGGGGTTTAAGAGTTTATGAAGGTGTATAGGGAAATCTATTTTCTGAAAGAACCTAGAAGCTCGATTTGTTTCTTTAAATTCATCCTTGTCATCATGTCATGCTGATTTGACTCCAGGTACTCAGGTCTCGGTAAGATCATTGGTGTACCCGCCCTTTTGGCTTTTCAATGCTATTAGCTTCCTATGTTTTATATGTTTGTGTACTTTTGCATGCAACACTGTTGAGCTGATGGATGGTTTATGAGTTATTTCGTCAAGACAACTTGTACTTGTTTTGTGATATGAGAACCTGTTGGGACAAGTGTGAAGTTGGTGCACCCTAAAACCTGGCTTAAACCCCCAATGTTTTGCCACTGACTGTTCCAAGGCGGTATCCGCTTGGTTTCTCACTTTCTTTAATTGTTTTTGGCATTCATATTGAAACTGTTTATTGTAATACCATGCACTCTTTACTTTATGGCTGTGCGGGGAGGCTGTGTCTGCGGGGTAGTGGTCATTCCTGATATGCATGTTTCACTATTTTATGCCCCCGCCATGTAATGGCGGAAGGGCATAAAGTGTTCACCCTGTCTGTGTGTCAGTATGTCAGTGTGTCAGTGTGTGTGTATGTTCGACAATCGTGTCCGCTCTGTAACTCTGTTATGTCTTATTGAATTTTTAAATAACTTGGTATAATTGTTCACCATATCAAGACGGTGTATTGCGTCACATACCAATGCCTGTAGGTCCAAGGTCAGTCACTGTTACTAAAAAGAGATTTCCTGTTCGGGCTGTTACTTTGTTATGAATGGAGTGATTTCAAAATAACGGCACAAATATTCGCCATGACAATGGGGTATGTCGCGTTCAATACTTAAACCTGTAGGTCCAAGGTCAAGGTCACTGTTACTTAAAATAGAATTTTGTTGCGAAAATCGTGTCCGCTCTGTAAGTTTGTTATTTCTTATTGGATTTTAAAATAACTTGGTATAATTGTTCACCATATCAAGTCGGTGTGTCGCGTACCATACCCATGCCTGTAGGTCCAAGGTCAAGGTCACTGTTAATAAAACTAGAATTTCCTGTCCGGGCTGTAACTTTGTGATGAATGGAGTGATTTCAAAATAACTTGCCACAAATGTTCGCAATGACCAGGGGGTGTGTCGCGTACAATACCAAAACCTCTAGGTCCAAGGTCATGGTCACTGTTACTAAAATAGAATTTTGTTTCGAAAATTGTGTCCGCTCTGTAACTTTGTTATTTCTTATTGGATTTTAAAATAACTTGGTATAAATGTTCACCATATCAAGACAGTGTGTCGCGTACCATACCCATGCCTGTAGGTCCAAGGTCAATGTCAATGTTAATAAAACTAGAATTTTCTTATCCGGGCTGTTACTTCGTTATGAATGGAGTAATTTCAAAACAACTTGGCACAAATGTTCATCATGACAAGGCGGTATGTCGCGTACAATACCAACGCCTGTAGGTCCAAGGTCAAGGTCACTGTTTCTAAAAGTAGAATTTTGTTGCAAAAATCGTGTCCGCTCTGTAACTTTGTTATTTATTATTGGATTTTAAAATAACTTAGTATAAATGTTCACCATATCAAGACAGTGTGTCGCGTTCAATACCCATGCCTGTAGGTCCAAGGTCAATGTCACTGTAACTAAAAATAGAATTTTCTTGGCCGGGCTGTTATTTCTTATTGGATTTTAAAATAACTTGATAAAAATGTTCACCATTTCAAGATGGTGTGTCACATAAAATATATATGTACCCATGCCTGTAGGTAATAGGTCAAGGTCACTGTAACTAAAAATAGAATTTTCTTGTCCGGGCTGTAACTTCGTAAGGATTAGAGTGATTTCAAAATAACTTGGCACAAATGTTTACCATGACAAGGCAGTGTGTTTCGAACCATGCCCGTTGGTCCAAGTTCAAGGTCACATTTACTAAAAATAGATTTTTTGTCCGGGCTATTACTTACTTATAAATGATGGGATTTCAAAATAACTTGCCAAAAATGTTAACCGTGACATGGCAGTGTGCCACGTACAAAACCCATGCTTGTAGATCCAAGGTCAAGGTCACTGTTACTAAAAACTATAACTTCATTATGAATTAAAGGATTTCAAAATAATTTGGCACAAATGTTCACCATGACAAGGCAGTGCGTTGTGTATAATACCCATGCCTGTAGTTCCAAGGTCAAGGTCACTATCTAACTAAAAATAGAATTTTCTTGTTCGGGCTATAACATTGTTATGAATTGAGGGATTTTAAAATAACTTGGCACAAATGTTCACAATGACAAGGCAGTGTGTCGTATACAATACCCATGCCTGTAGTTCCATTAAAAGTACATAATTGTGATGTTAGTTAACAAAAATATTGGTAAGCTAAAATACCAGTACCCCTTCTTTTAAAAGTTGTCTTGATAGTGGGATGGTCTTATTATTGAAGATTCTACATTTTTAATAGCTTACCTTACCCCTAGTTTTTTAAACACTTGCCTTAAAAAAGAAATAATAAGTAAACTTAATGCTTAGAAATTTAATTGTTTTTGAAGGAAAAATAAAAGCTATGCAAAATACAAACATGTATATATGTTTGTTTAAAATAGTTTCATTGCATTACCACCAACTTCTTCAATTGCATTTCCGTTATGAGCAGACAACAGTGCAGCAAATACAAATAATTTACTTGATTTTTTATTTTTTTTTATTTTAATTTAAGCATATTCTTTTGATTAATCACAAAGCACTGTCTTTGAAATGCTACTATTCCCATCATTGCACTTTAGTGTCTAACAACGATGCATAGCGTGGGCATCCGTGTCCTATGGACACATTTCTAGTTTCTATCTGAACCGAGTAACGAGTAACAAAACATTGTAACGGTTTTCTATACTCATAAAATAAGTTGTATATTTTGTACTAAACATAAAAACACGAGTATGTGGTATATCGTCATGAAATAAATAAAAAAGGAACTTAAACGTATAGAAAGGTCCATCAAAATGAGAGAACTCTTACAACAGAATGCTAAAACGTCATCTTTCGTTACATGTTTTATAGTATTAACTTTTTGCATCATATTACATGACATAATTATGTTTATAAAACTAACTATTTTCCAAGGAAAAATCATTAAAATACTTACAGGTAAAAAATTTTCGACATACGAGCTTAAGGACATCAGAAATGGAGCAAGAAAAAAGAACGCTTTCTGACATAGAGTTGTGGCAGGGGCATGTGTTATCCCAACCAAAGTCGTCCATATAACCAGGGAAAATATGAACAGTATATGACCAATGATACTCGTTACCAATATCATCTTCGCTAAAACAAAAATAGTCAGATTGTTAAAGCTCAACAACAGTTCTGATGAAATTCTTCTACAATCAACACTACGGAGATTTTTTAAAAAGAAACCAAGGTCAGTCTAATTTGTCTTGTCTATTCTTGATTATATAGCAGTTTAAAGTATTCGACTTTTACAATTTCTCAGAAATTACCTATGTAAATATTATAGTGGACACATGCGAAGCTGAACGGCCTTCTAGTGCATCCTTTTTTTAATTTCTTTTCCATTTTAACTATATCGGAGGTTGTGTTGTTATAATAGTGTGGCTTAAACTAAAATGCATATTTCACCTAAAAGTTTTTTGAATCTATTAAAATCAAATATTAAAATATTAAGTAACAAAATTACCTTCCCACTCTTTTGCCTTTTTCTTTCTTTGTTCGTCATCTGAAATTTAGTTGTGAATAAAAAATGTCTTTGCAGATGTATTATAATTGAAAAGGCTGACCTCGAAAATTAAATATTTGAAAAGTTCAACAGTTTGAACATCAGAACCTTAAGTAATATTATGGAATGGACATGATACTGGAATAATTAATTTGTCATTTCTGTAGATATTTATTGTACATATTTTAAGCAAATTGGTAATAAAACAATTATAAATAAACCATTGTTACAAATCAATATTGCTACGATTTTATGATTTGAACATTTAAACTGTTTCAGTCTCAGATGTGTTGAGTACCCTCTTGAGCATAAGTTCCACTTTTTCCCTTGTCGTTCCATGTGCAATTCAAACACAATTTATTTTTATTTCAAGTTTTGTTCAGTGTGACGGTCGTAAAACGTCCACCCGTACATATAGTATGTGCTATTATCAGTAAAATAATCCGTAACCGATGGCATGCAGCGACGAAAAGTATATCAGGGCTATCCGTTAAACCCTTATGGGGCTGTCCCGGTTAGCTCAGTTGGTTGCATTGTCGGAATTGCAGGGTTGGGTGCTGTCGCCGTGACGTTATGTGTTCGCTCCCAGGTAGAGGCAATATCATTTGATTATATAGCATTTAAAGTATTCCACTTTTGAAATTCCTCAGACTTTTAAATATAAAACCTGATAAAGGCGCAGCTGAGCCGCCATCTTAGGCATCCCATTGAATTTTATTACCCAGTTGTTAGCTTTCTGTCGGGAAGGTTGGGTTGTTTTAATAGTCATGTTTCTTTAACTGATAAGCATATTACACTTAAAAGTTTCTCTTTTATATTTAAATTTAATATTATAATATTAAACGTCATTATTCCGTAACAGAATTACCTTCCCTTTCTTTTTCCTTTTCTATTTGTTGTTCCTCGCCTGAAATTTAGTAGTGGATTTATAAATATCTCTGCACAACAGAGGTATTAACTTTGTATAGGCTGACTTCGATTACAAAATATGTGAAAACAAAATAAACAAATTAACCAAGAATCTCAAAAAATATTATGGGATGTACAAATAGGAAAAATTAAAATTCGGTTAATATTTGTCGTTTCTGAAAATCATGATTGTAGAGATTTTAAACAAATTGGTAAAAAACAGTTAAAAACAAAACATTGTTACAAAACAATTTTCCTACTATTTTCTGTTTTGAACATTTAAACTGTTGCAGTTTCAGGTGTGTTAAGTACCCTCTTGAGCATATGTTCCACTTTTTTAATAGTCGTTCCATGTGCAATTCTAACACAATTTAAAACGTTTTAAAGTTGTTTTTTAGTGTTGCGACCGTAAAACGTCCACCCGTACATATAGTCAGTAATATTATTAGTAAAATCAGAAAATAATCCGTTTCCGATGTCATGAAGTGATGATAACATTAATTTGGGGTTCTCCGGGTTAGCTTAATTGGTCACGTTGTCGGAATTGCAGGGCTAGACGCTGTCGCGGTGACGATATGGGTTCGCTCCCAGGTAGAGGCAGTATCATTTGATTATATAGCATTTAAAGTATTCCACTTTTGAAATTCCTCAGACTTGTAAATATAAAACCTGATAAAGGCGCAGCTGAGCCGCCGTCTTATGCATCCCAACGAGTTTCTTTCTCCAGTTTATAGCTCTCTGTCAGGAAGGTTGGGTTGTTTTAATAATGTGGCTAAAACTGATAAGCATATTACACTTAAAAGTTTCTCTTTTATATTTAAAAATTATATTATAATATTAAACGTCATTAATCCGTAACTGAATTACCTTCCGTTTCTTTTTCCTTTTCTATTTTTTGTTCCTCGCCTGAAATTTAGTAGTGGATTTATAAATATTTCTGCACTACAGAGGTATTAAATTTGTATAGGCTGACCTCGATTATAAAATATGTGAAAACAAAATAAACAGATTAACCAAGAATCTCAAAAATGTTATGGGATGTACAAATTGGAAAAATAAAATTAAATGTTTCCTTTTCTATTTTTTGTTCCTTGCCTGAAATTTAGTAGTGGATTTATAAATATCTCTGCACAACAGAGGTATTAAATTTGTATAGGCTGACCTCGAATGTTAAATATTTGAAAAAAAAAACAACAACAATGGATTTACCGCAGAATCTCAAGAAATATTATGGAATGGACAAATTGGAAAAATTAAAAATCGGTTTAAATTTGTCGTTTCTTTAAATCATTATTGTAGAGATTTTAAACTAATTGGTAGAAAAACAGTTATAAACAAAACATTGCTACAAAACAAAATTGCTACGATTTTCTGATTTGAACATTTAAACTGTTGCAGTCTCAGATGTGTTACATACCCTTCTCAGCATAAGTTCCTCTTTTTTCAATAGTCGTTTCATGTGTAATTCTAACACAATTTAAAAAGTTTTAAAGTTTTTTTTTCAGTGTGGCGGCCGTAAAATTTCTCCCAGAACATATAGTCTGTACTGTCATCAGTAAATAATCCGTTGCCGATGTCATGAATCGATGATAACATTAATTTGGGCTGTTTTGTGGTTGTCCCGGTTAGCTTAATTGGTTCCGTTGTCGGATTTGCAAGGCTAGACGCTGTTGCGGTGACGGTATGGGTTCTCTCCAAGGCATGTAGAGGCAATATCATTTGATTATATTGCATGTAAAATTTTCGACTTTTGCAATTCCTCAGAATGTAAATATTAAACCTGATAAATGCGAAGCTGAACCGCATTCTTATGCATCGCATCGTCGTTTTTCTTCATTTTTTTAGCTCCGCCAGGAAGGTTTGGTTGTTTTAATAATGTGGCTTTAAATTAACTGATATGCATATTTCACCTAAAAGTTTCTCTGATCTATTTAAATTTAATATTATATTATTAAACCTGAATAATCCGTAACAGAATTACCTTCCCGTTCATTTTCCTTTTTCATTCTTTGTTCCTCGTCTGAAATTTAGGTGTGGATTTATAAATATCTTTACACAACAGAGGTATTATACTTGTATAGGCTGGCCTCGAATATAAAATATTCGAAAACAAAATAAACAAATTAACCCCAGAACCTCAAAAAATATTATAAAATGCACAAATTGGAATAATTAAAAATCGGTTAAAACTTGTCGTTTCTGTAAATGATAATGGTAGAGATTTTGAACTTATTGCTAGTCAAAAACAGTGATAAATAAACCATTGTGACAACACAATATTACTACGATTTTCTGTTTTGAATATTTAAACAGTTGATGTCTGAGAAGTTGTACATACCATTCTGAGCATGTTCCACTTTTTTCACTACTTGTTCCATGTGAAATTTAAACACAATTTAAAAAGTTTTGTAAATAAAGGTACTTCTTGGTTCGAATAAAGCACTCAATGTTAGAAAACTAGATAACAAGAAAAGTAATACACCGCTCTTTTTTAATTGATGGTCAGTCCAATTCGTCCTGTTCATTCTTGATTACACAGCATAAGAAAAGTTCGAACTTTCTCATTATTTTTAAGAAAAATATTAAACACGAGCAATAATTAGTACAACCGCTTGTGCATAAAGTTTCTTCTCTTCAGTGTTGGCTTTGAAGGAAGGATGTGTTTTCTGATTTTGGAAATTTCTGATATTCAAATTTTATCTTTTAAGAATCTGTCAACATTTATAAATAAAATACTAAAACCTGAATCCAAAGAGGAACAACCTTTCTCCGCAGGTGTCACGCGGTTTACTTGTTCCTCATCTGTAATTAAGGTTTTAAAAAGATTGAAATGTCTATGCAAAACAAATGTATAATACTCATACATTTAAACTTCAATTTGTAAATTGGGTTTGGAACGACTCGTAATAACAGATTAAGCTTGCTGTTTCCATTCATGATTTTTGTTGAAAGTTTTTAAATATATGGCTTAACAATTAAATTTTAATAAAACCGCAATGACCAACTTAAAGGCTGCTATAAGTGGTTTTGAATATTAAAACTCAGTCTGATGAAATCGGAGCAGAACTTAGTACCACTCTGAGCATTTTAACGCCTGCAAGAAGTAGAAGGCAAATAGAGTTGCACTCGTCCGTCCGTACGTAAGTACGTCCACCAAATCTTGTAGCATCAACTCATAATTAACTATCTGGCGGATTTCTATTAAACTTGCACAGATGATCAAGCAGGATGGGTAGATGATAGTTACCTGCAACCATTTTAGCACAATTATGACCATTCATTACAAATGTTGTTGTAGCAGGCTGGAGGCATCAGTGCCCAAGAAATCATCCTAGTTTCCAGTTACCTTTTACATATTTTCACCATATGCCATTAAAGCACTTTTTAATTTGTGGTAGCTTGAAATTGAGGTGCAGAAGTTGGAAGTTGAAAGTGTGCATGTGTGTGCACGTTAAAAGTCAGAAGTCTGGTGCAATGGGTTTAGAAAAGGTATAACATTGAAAGTAAAAGTTACGATGATTGTACTTAGAAACTAACTGTGTAAAATTTCGGAGTCAGAAATGTTGAACTTGTAAGTGATTAATAAATAACTTATGGCAAATACAAGCCATACATGTATAACAAAGAAATAAGACTATGTTGATGTATAATTTCAAACACGCCTAAGGGCGTCAAATAATTTGAACACAGTCGTTTGATAAACTACGTTTTTTTTAATCATAAATAGAAAAATCGAATGCACATGTAAGCTGATGACATCCGACCTGTGAATAGATGCAATCACTTAAAATCTTTGATTTCTCAACAAATGAATTATTAATAATTGAAATGATAAAATAGTTGTTACCGTAATGTATCTCTATTTACAACCAAAGAGATCTAAAATTGACCCAAAACAGCCTAAATAGGGTTTGTGTTGTCAATATGAGGCATTAAAATTATTTCTAAAATGTCATATGTAATGTAGCTAAATCTAAAATAAAAAACGTCGGGAAATCTTATATGATACTGTAAATAGTCACAATAAGGTCAATATTTTACCTTATTTAATGAAGGGGAAAATATATGAGACGCAGATCACGCTACAAGTAATGTAAAGAGTGACAATAAAGTCAACATTTTACCTGATTTAATGAAGAGTAAGTGATACTGGAAGCAGATCACGCTAGAAGTAAACAAAACTCCGCTAAACGGATCCAGTGCCGGCATCATAGAAAATGCAAAAATGCTTAGACAAACTGAATGTATTGTTGACGTAATTAATACATGTGCCTGAAACAAAGAACATATACAGTTAAAATAAAATAGATTGGTATCATGCTTACCCTTTCTTTACACAAAGTCCGATTTGTTATGTGTTTACTTTCATAAAAACATATTATTATTATTACTGAACACTTCCATTTATGCCTATATTTTAACACGGGAAGAACTGTCAACGAACTTACAAAGGACACCCGAGAGATATAAAAGGTACAACGTTTTGTAACTTGCACAATTTTCCGGTACTAATCGTTTTTGTCCAATAAAAGTATGTTTGTAAATTTTATATAACGAACATATTAATTGGAATTTATTGGCTTACCCAAACTAATTTCCAACAAATATCTTCACTGCATTTTTGTGTTTTGAAGATAAGTCTTAAACCGTAGAATAAGACTTTAAGACAATATGGGGTGACGACCATGGCGAACAGAGCCCAAATGTAAGATACATCGGTTCCTGATTCTACGTCCGAGAGCCTCGTGTCTACAACAGAAAAATAACACGATGGGCCTTTTTAAAACTTCTAGGTTTTATTTATTTATTAGCCGTTTGCATAACACACAAACACACACAATTAGTAGACTAGATTTTACAGAATCAATACACAGGTATTGATATATATACTACAACTGCAAAAACGAAAACGGCTTCATCTGTTCAAAAAACTTTACAGCAACGTGTTCAAATGCCATAAACTGCTATATCATCCCCTATAGCTACGAATTCGTTAGAACTCTTTGAGATAAACATAATACATAATTAGTACGGTTTTTTTGGAAATGGGTTCATTGCAATCCTGTTATCGGCTATGTCCTTTGAAGGGCGATAAGCACGATGCATATGTATCATGTTAATAATACTTCTAAAATTACTTTTGTTTTAATATTAAGGTTAGTTTAAAGATGGGTGACCTTAATATCCTAGCCGATACAGATTTGGTAATTGTTCAATCGCCCCGATCATGTACTTCCTGCTTTTAAAGTTTTCCGTTGGCGTTGTCTGGGTTGTGCAAGATTTGTACTCTCAGAACCCTCTGTCAAAATTATATTCTGTTTACTTCCGCCCATTGTTTTCTCGTTACGGGCACAACATTCGCCACTAAACACGGAATGGTTTATATCAGAAGAAAAACGTTTATAAGGATCCTTTTCATCGTCATGTGCATATGGGATGGATAAATCGTACAGTTTATTGTTGTATAAAAATTATTGAATTGCTCTCAACCCGTGGATGGCCACGTTAGCAGGAAAATGCATTTCCATTACTGCCCACAACAGTCTGCAGTATTTTCATATTTGTCGTGTTTGGTGGCTTTCAAAGTTCCCTTTTTATCTATTTCAATATCACTTAAGGGCTTAGCACACTCTTCCCAATCACGTTCATCGATCAAAAAGAAAATTATCAAAATCTCAATAACGGAAAATGCTGTTAAATGAAACTTTGCACAAATGTATGTTATTAATTATGTATCTTTATTTTGCAGATGGTAAGACACGTTAGAACAGTAAAGAAAAATAGCCAGATCTAAAAATTCCCTCAACTTCTATTTACATAAATTCTCAAAACCTTAAAGATACAAAACTTCATTTTAAATGCCCACATGATAAATACGATACTGACAACAATTGATTGTGTCCTAGTGACGTACATATATAAACTGTATTAGATATTAGTAAAAGTCTGTTTGACCTTCAATTTCCTGGTCGCTTCCTGGTCGCGTAAACGGACGACAATTACTGATTTCACTTTTAGTAGTTGAAAGGTGTTAACAAAGTACACAACATTTTCTTCTCAGTATAATTGCACTCACAAAAATTATGTTTTTGTCGCTTAGTTTTTGTGAATTTATGTAAACAGAATTTTAAGGAATAGGTCTAGCTTTTTGTCTTTACTTTTCTAACGTGTCTTACCATATGCAAAATAAATATACATTAGTAACATTCATTTGTGCAAAGTTTCATTGAACGGCATTTTGTCATTATTGAGATTTGATAATCTTTTTTATCGATGAACGTGATTGGGAGGAGTAAGGTAATCCCTTAAACTTAAATTCTGCCCTGTAGCGGCTGTGAATTGTCTTCCCGTATATTCAATCAGACTGAGTGCTGTTATCAGAAAGTCGTTGAGCTCCATATTTTTGTACTTTGTTAATAGTATTTCTAAAATTGCTTTTCTTTTAGTATTTCGGCCAGTTTAAAAAACGTTGGTTTCACTATCCAAGCCGATATAGTATATGCATATTTATCAATCACCCTAAGGTAATACTTCCTGCTTTTTTAATGTTTGCCTTTTGCGTTGTCTGTGTTATGAAGGATTTATATTCTCTGATTCCCTGTCAAAATTCTATGCTGTTAAGTGCCGTATTTGGTGGCTTTGAAAGTTCCCTTTTATCTATTACTCAAAACTAAATTGGAAATCCTAAAAATGCGATCGAGTTAATTTTTCGTTTCAATTAATTCGTCTTTGCTGTATGACAATGATTGTATGATGGGAACTGCTAAACGGTTTTATACATGTACTCATTTAGTTTACGTAATGCCGGATTTTACATCAAATTCGATCTTTGAAAACTTTTAACACTGTTATTTATAAAGTAACTACATACTGGCATTGTAATAAGGCCACGGGTAGTTATAAAATAGTCAATGTTAATTCAATTGATAAAGACACTTTTATAAATTAACATAATACAATCAAATCGGATTCATTTGAAGATTTAACTGGGCGAAAACAAGAATTGATGCGCTCATACGAGAATTCAGTGACAAATACAAAGATTCCTGGGCCAACACGAGATTTTCTGGGTCAATACGAGAATTGCTGGGCAAATACATGATTTGCTGAACCAATACGAGCCAAAATGAGATTCTCTGGGCCAATACGAGGAATTTTTGGGCCAATGCGACAAATGCTGGGCCAATACGAGAATTGCTGGGCCAGTATGGGAAATAATGGACAAATACGTGAATTGCTGATAAAAAATGAGAATGGCTTTGCCTATTTGAGATTTGATGGGTCAGTACGAGAATTGCTGAGCCAATATACGTGTAAAATTACCAGGCCGTTATATATTAATTAATAAACCTCTTCATTAGCTTGCTACTTAATATCTTGAAATCGTTGATTTGTTTGTACAAAGTTTTCATCTTTAGTTCTGTATACAATTGAATTATTTTATCTCGACAAATAAACGATATTAAACTATAAACATTATCATAAAAAACAAACCGTTAGTTGAGTATTTCAGATGACCATCTATTGTCTTAAGTTTGTTAGCAGAATATTTCTTGAATGGCGTAAGCAGGTTCCAGGACAGTATGACGAATGCTCCTTTTGATAGGACAGCTGTCGAAATAACTCCAATAATGACAAACACCACAAAGAAAAAACGTGTAACATAGTTCACTTTTTTCCAAAATGTGTGATGTTCTGTTACCCGACTCTCCTTTCTTCTATCCTGAAAAATGTCCCATTTGTTGTTTTCCTTCTTTTCCGAATTCTTCTTTTTGTTAGACGTTTCTGTGCTCATTTTGTAGCTGGAAGAAAAAAAAGAAAAAGAAAATTAAAAGACCACAAAATAACTTGAAAACAGTTACTCTGGAATTAAGATTTGCAATATAAGTTCAGCTTCAATCGAATGTATTACTAGAAAAATATCTTATAAACAACTTGTAATCTAAAACCTTGTGACTTCTTAGAGTAATTCCAGGATAGTTAGAATGTGTGTTTTTCGTGGATATCAGAAATGATCACACGTCCTCACCACCCAGCCAAAACATAGATAGGATCAGACAGCAATTGCCATTAGGTTTATAAAACTGATTAGTTAAAAAAAGACACCACAAACAATTAACGAAAATGTTAACCCCATCAGTCTAGAGGCAAACATTTAAACAATTTTGCATTTTTCCAACTTTTTCCACACGTAGTATTGTTTCTGTTATGCAAAATATGCGTTGTTTTATTCTTTAACATTCGTAAAAGCTCAGGAAATGCGAACACTATGTGAAATATAAATTCTGTAAGCTGTTGCACGTTGAATATAATCATCTTAAATGTATCTTTTCAATACTAGTGTTTAAATCAACATCGTGTATTTTATCATATATTTTGGTGGTAACACAAACTTAAAAAAAATAATTTTCCATACAACGAATGAGATTGGGAAAGTTTGCTTGCTTTATGAATTCTTGGCTTTGTTAAGATGAAGTTTATTAGAATATATTTTGTTGTAAACGCGAATAAAAAGTGATTAGTGTACGATGCATTCTTTAGTCATATATTGAACCTATAAAAGGATTGTTATGACACATTAATAGCACCTTTTAACAGTGTGAAAATCTCGCCGCATGCATAATATGGGGCGCGTAACAGGAAAACGTTCTTTCGGACAGTTGATGTCAATCCTTATAAAGACGTCAGAAAAATGGGCAGAAGACATTATTACATCCACTTTGCGGAAAAAACACTATGTTATTTAAAAATGTGAAAATCACTTCAGTTATGACAAAGTCATTGATAATTGTTATTTCTTTCTAAATACAGTTACAACCAAAAAGTACAAAAAATTATAACCGAAATTACTATTTCCCTTGGGTGACTCATATCATAGTATTCCATTCAACAATAACTTCGTTTTGGAATCTTCAGTACTATTATCAGTGAAATCACCCGTTACAGATGTCATGCAGTGATTGTTACGTATATCAGGGCTATCCGATCAACCTTTTTAGGGATTGTCCCGGTTAGCTCACGACAGTTGGTTGCGGCGCAGGAATTGTAGTGCTAGGCGCTGTCGCCCTGACGGTGCGGTACGCTTCCTGCTACCACTATCTTTTGTTTAATAATCATGATAATCGGTATTGGATACCAATATTGACCTGTAAATCCTGCATTTGACCTTGTAGTCGATAAACTTCGTGAACGTTACTATCTACATGTACGAATGATCTACTTGTTAATTTATAAAATTTATATAACCAGTTGTTTGAAGTAAGAAACCCGATTATTGCAGTCCGTGTGTTTCTGTACGCGTCCATTTAATACAGATTAATTAGTTCGAATCCTGGTTCAGCCACTTTTTATAAATAGACTTTTTTTAAACTTGTGAAGCCGGTCAGATACAGTCAGTGAAATAGACTAGTCAATTGTTTGAATTGTATTCTAACAGTTGTACTTATGGTTATAGATAATGTAAATAAATATAAAAAAATATAAGAATGTACAATTATTAATATAACACTTTTTAAAAACATTTCTCGTTAATGCTGAGGTAGTTCAACAATTCAAATATTAATTCGTGCATTTAAAGTGCAAAACATCAAATGTGTATTTGTTTGGAATCGAACTAGAGACATTGAGACCATTAATTAGACATGTATATCACTACACCACACTGATAGATGTGAAGCGTTGACAAATACCTATATCGACATATTCGCTGGTAGGATACCCTTGTTTATCCAATGACCTTAACGAAAATTAATGCAGCAACATGGGTACAATACGATTAAGTTTTATTCTACTTTAAACCCTTATTCAGGTATGTGTATTTCTAATTTATATGATTTACATCCGTTAACCTTTACCGATATTGAATGCATCTGGCTTAATATCTGACCGAGTTTATAAGGAATGCGATGAAATCATTTACTAAAATGTTTGTAGAACACTAACAAAACATGAAATCATTTACTAAAATGTTTGTAGAACACTAACAAAACAGTCAATATACTCGGGAAAAGCATGAACATGATTAAAACTGTCATAGAATATTATGACAGTATGCATTCTGTAGGTTCGTATTTTTCGAGTTGGGTACTATGTAAACAATATCGCGCGAGACCGAAGGTCGAGCGTGATGTGGTTTACATACGCAACGAGAAATAATACGGACCTACAGAATGCATACTGTCATCATGTGCCTTTTATTATATACCCTTCTCTCTCAAAACAAATTTTAATAAACTAAACAAAAAAATTTTAGTATAAAACGTGGTTTACATAATAACAGAAATAAAAATAGTAACGCGATTTATAGTAAATTTATGAATGGCGTAGAAAATTTATGAATGGGGTAAAAATACCGTCACGTTTGTAAAACTGCGACAGAAATTTCCTGTTTTGGAGTTTTTTATGTGCCTGATAATTACGAAAACCTAGTGTGACGTAGTATATGACGTCACATAGAACAAGGGAAGCTGCAAAATAAAGAATTAGAAATGCACATTGTTTGATACGGAATTTCTAATATGACGAGTTGTATCAATTTTGCGGATTAACGATGCTCAAATTATTCAAGGGTAAAACATTAAACAGTTTACCAGTTTGATGTTTCAGAGATTTTTTTAGTTTTGTTAACTTCGAAATATGGGCTTTATTTGAGTCACATATTAAGGATGCAGTAAAGAGTTTGTAGCCGTAGATGCGAATTGGCCCCGGTCAAATTTGAAGATAAGAGGTAAGTGGGCAAACTGTAAGCTTCATGACACTTTTTTTTTAACGTTTCAGGCCCCAAAAGGGTAACCTCATTTATTCAATAAGAAGTTACAGAATTACATATAAAGTATATCACAGGATAACATGATAACATAATCAAGGTTGCATTTATACCATAAAATAATGAATATGATAATAAATGTGTAATGTTATTCCCATATATTGCATCGTGGACAAATGAGTCTGAAACGTACATGTTCATGTTTTTTTTTTATAAAATCACAGGACATGAGTTGGAAAGAGTATTGCAATCCTTCAGCATGTTTTCTAAGGTTAATCTATAGTAGTGTTTGTTTTTATTAAATGGTTTTACATGCGCCTTTAATTTGTTATACAAGTATGTTATGGTTGCGTCAAGTTTTGCAAAATGTCCAGTATATTGCTTCATGACACTTTAAAATATTTTTAGATGCTATATTTGCAGTTTCACATCTGTAGCTAGGATCCCCAAAAATTGTCTGACATGCTCTTTTTGACCTTGACACTTTCAGTGTGAGGCAGGTGCTTGGAAATGCGAAACTAATACATTTCTGGCTCTGCCTTCAGTTTAACTTGCAATTCTCAAGGGGCATTCAAACAAATGTGAGTAGTGCAAAATCGAGGTGGTTATGGTATATTTTGAGTATGATTTTATGAATCAGTAGGGATTTTACCATGTGTGAGTGGCAAGCATTTATTTTGGTCATTGGTAATAAGAAAGCAGTGAACTGATGAATGTTTGAAATTTTGCCTCGTCGACCGACCAGTTTTCACGACCAGAATTTGAAAGTTAATGGTGCTTAAAAATCAACTGATATGTTTTGAATATAATTTTGCTTTGTTTTCATAAACTGTATGTCATTGTGATGTCAGTTATGTGCCCTTTCTGTTTCAGGTATGTGCTAGTAGGGAGCAAGTGGACTTGTCGTGACGGCTGTGATTCATTGGTTTGTGATATATCAGAACAACCGTTTACTTCCGCCTTAAGGATTTCGCTGAAATTTGTAAGTGTTCATTATGTCATAATTTTGGTCTAGAATGCTGTATTGGACTGCCATATTTGCAAAATGACATCATTTTAAGTTGTTTAATACTTGCTGAGAAGCTGATGGTTAAAAATAAAGGGAGGTAATTACAGTTTTTGAGAAAAAAAAATGCTTCACCGAGCCATAAAAACCAGTCGCGAAATGTCAGAAATGTATATATTCATAGAAAGTCCATCAAATACATCATGAAAACGTCTCAAATGATTACAAAAGAGCATTTGGCATAATATTTGCTAGAAAATCAAGCCGATAAAAAATAATTAAGAAAAATTAAGCTCGGCAAGCAAATTTCCACAGTCCGAGCTTTGCGAACTGAGACATAAATTCTGGTCGACTAATGAAAATCAAGTTCTAGAACTATGTAGGGCTTGCCATGAACACTGTTATTAGTTTAGCAGGTATTTTAGCCCAGATAGGCAGGATTTGGCCTTAAGCTGTAGTCAGTTATGTCACTTTAGCTGTTTATTCCTTTCTGCAGCCAGAGGTAAGAATTTCAAAATTTGCTATTTTTCATGGCCATTTTATAATTCAATCATCATTCTGGTGACATAAGAGCAAGCATAAACAAAAAGTGTGATGTGTGTAATGGTTGAGAAGTGGCAGTTGATTGGCAGGAAGGTATGCAGGTGGTTCATATGAGCAACTGAAACATGATGACAGCATGGTAGGTGAGTGATTAAAGTGAATTATGGCCAGTTTTGCCTGTTTGACTGATAAAATTTGCTGCCTGACATATTTTTACAAAAATAAGTGCTTGTAACAGCATATTTTTCATTGTTCATCTTCTTGGAGCTTCTTTATGGTATATGACTGTCTGGTCTTCTGGTTCCAATGTCTGTTTTGATGCATTTCTTAGAAGCACTGTATTAATGTACTTGAATGTAAATGGAGGCAAAAAGGGTCAGTTTTGGAAAGTGGGTGGTGATAGTCATTTGCTCTTTACACCTGCCAGGATGATGATAATGGCTTGGTTTTGGTCTCATTTTGCTCAGAAAAGGTTCTAAACTTGAACAGAGATGAGCTAATGGCTTAAATGAAAATCACTCTCAGCTCTTAAGGATGCAGTAAAGAGTTTGTAGCCGTAGATGCGAATTGGCCCCGGTCAAATTTGAAGTTAAGAGGTAAGTGGGCAAACTGTAAGCTTCATGACACTTTAAAATATTTTTAGATGCTATATTTGCAGTTTCACAACTGTAGCTAGGATCCCCAAAAATTGTCTGACATGCTATTTTTGACCTTGACACTTTCAGTGTGAGGCAGGTGCTTGGAAATGCGAAACTAATACATTTCTGGCTCTGCCTTCAGTTTAATTTGCAATTCTCAAGGGGCATTCAAACAAGTGTGAGTAGTGCAAAATCGAGGCGGTTATGGTATATTTTGAGTATGATTTAATGAATCAGTAGGGATTTTACCATGTGTGAGTGGCAAGCATTTATTTTGGTCATTGGCAATAAGAAAGCTGTGAACTGATGAATGTTTGAAATTTTGCCTCGTCGACCGACCAGTTTTCACGACCAGAATTTGAAAGTTAATGGTGCTTAAAAATCAACTGATATGTTTTGAATATAATTTTGCTTTGTTTTCATAAACTGTATGTCATTGTGATGTCAGTTATGTGCCCTTTCTGTTTCAGGTATGTGCTAGTAGGGAGCAAGTGGACTTGTCGTGACGGCTGTGATTCATTAGCGGTCCGTTCTAATACCCCAACCACCCCAAACTACCCCAAACCATACCCCAAAATACCCCAAACCATACCCCAAACTACCCCAAACCACCCCAAACTACCCAAACCACCCCAAACAAAATCTAATCTAAGGTTGTGATAATTAAATAAGTCCATATGAAATAAAGACTTGTGAGCTCAAGTTTAAAATCAGTGTTTAACTTGTTGCCTCTGTAGCAAAATAAACATCAAAATTTTAGTAAATGACATGACTGGCCATAAATAAGTATGACACATAGTGAGTCTGAAATACCCCAAACCACATCTACAGTGTTTACCTCAAACCACTTGAAATCGACTACATTTAATATTTTAAGTGTTATAATCAGATTACAGGTAAAATGCATGGCTTGTTGGTGAAGTTAAAAAAAAAACATCCCCCCACCCCACACCACCCACCCCAAAAAAATTATTTTCAATTATTGTATTATTAAAATATGGTTATAGAGGCAACAAGTTTAACATTGGTTTTCATTCTAGAGCTCACAAGTCCTTATTTCATATGGACTTATTTAATGATCACAACCTTATATTCGATTTCGTTTAGGGTAGTTTGGGGTAGTTTAGGGTGGTTTGGGGTAGTTTGGGGTGTTGTTTGGGGTAGTTTGGGGTGGTTTGGGGTGGTTTGGGGCATTAGAACGGACCCAGTAATAAGCCAAGAAGCTGGAGAGAGGATTTAAAGGGTGTCGCTACAGTTTCATGAAAAATATCCCAATAATAGAATTATTTCAAACTTTGTGTATGTCAAGAACATGATGTTATGTAATGAAAACAATAATAAAAATGATACCTTACCGGCTTACTTTGTTTTTATTAGATGCCAAAGATGTCACATTTTGAACAATTTTTACAATTTTTATAGCCTTCTTTGTCGGCATGAAATCATAGACTGCATCACAAGAATATCATTAATAACTATATTTTTTAGTTAAAGACATTCTATATTACAAATAAATTGCTAAATATTGCAATACAAATAATGGAACACATATAAAAAAAAATAAGTATTACCTAATTTGCGACAAAGGATTTTTCGGCAAATCAATTTATTTTAAGAGATGTTTTTAAGTTTACCGGAGTTTTACATAATAGAATTTCACCAAATACTACCAATATGTTCACCAATGTATAACAAACATAAAATAAAAAAGAAAAATGTAGGTTACCATGTTAATTTTGTCGAAATAGCAATTTCAAGGGGGGGGGGGGGGTGGGTAAGTATGTATAAACAAAAAGACTTAAAGGTATAGAGTGTACATAATTAATAATCATTAATAATAACTGTGGCATCATTTTATTGAGAGCTGGTTTAATTTTCGCGTATTTCGCGCTCGGGCCAGTGTGCGAATTTAAAACTTAAGCTAAAATTTAACCAAAAGTTCCACATACGTATCCGAAACGAGCTTTGTCCGAATGGACCTACACTTAATATATATAGTTGCCCGTATCGCTATTTGATATTAATTTGAAGTATCGAATAATTATGTTAATAAAGAAAATAAAATAAGTTATAACTGTCGAATTTCTTCTGGAATACACTCAACCAAAGTTCTAATAGGTCATTAATTGTATATGTTTACAATGTATGCTAGTTTCGTTTCTTTCCTACATCAAGAGAGGTTGTGAAAAGAACTGTTTTGTCTTGAAATCAATTATCCAATGTCTTTTTAATTTTTATTCATTGTTTTCATAAATGAATCCAATACCATTTACTTACACTGCAGTGTCAAAATTAGAACAGTCTTTAATTAAAAGGGAGGTAATTTTAAAATTAGAAACTTTGAAATGGGTTTATTTAAACAAATTTGCTATTGATTAATCAGTGTTTCTGTTTTTCCTACTAATGAGGGGACCTATAAAAACAAAACAAGGAATTAAGAGCAAATTTCATTCTGCTCGACATTTTTATGCAAGAAGTGCATTTTTAGCAAAATTAAGGATAACTCTTTCCAAACTGTTCGAAGTCAATTATTACAAGATTAAAGTTCAAGTTGAAGACTGTTGTTGAAATATGATCATAAATAAAGAGTGAATTCAATGTTTTTCTTATAAAAAATGACGGACAAAAAGTGACCAATTAGAACTTTTGTTGAGTGTATGTTTAATGTTACTTCAAAACACGAATGTTTCACTTTATCCGCGCGTAAAAGATTTCCGACGAAAATTTCGTTGTGAGAAATACGCATTTAGGCACAGTGTATAAAACCCAGATTGGACCGTGAACTGTGTTTGAAACATTGCATTTAGACAGTGGGACAGTAGTTTAATACTTGTTAAGAAAAACTGTAGCGAACGCCTTTAAGAATATGTACATACTCCAAATATGACATGATTCAATAACCAATAAGAGGCCTCTAGGTTTTCATAAATTACAACTGATTAAGAGTCTATTCATAAATTACGACTTAGTAAGAGTCTAATTGTCTACATTATCCGTCCCGTCTGGACTGTGATCTTTGTTTTATACCGCACTAACACCCGGTGTTCAGGTAGAAAGCTCAAGTTTGGTCAATTATAATATGTCGGTCATCAGGATGACCGACAATTAAGTCATAGGTGCAAACTAAAAATCAAAGTTAACAGAAAAAAGTCATTGACAAACCGGCTAACTCAATAAGTAACAAAATGGTCACAAAATAAGCTTTCACAGATAATTAGAACCTGCACATTAAAAATGGAAGACTTGCTTTAAATGTTGCCAATACAATGCATTGTTTATGCAGACAGGAATCAACACGGGCCACGAGTTAGTTTTTACCGTTGTAATCCTGACTCCATGGCCCAAGATAATAAAACTGAGATTAGAGACAGATCTCCAAACGCAGTTTTATCATCTTGGGCCCATAATTCAACATGTTAAGACAACTGAAGCTCAGTTCCTTAATATCATTAAGTATTATATCAATCTGCAAAGAAATGTAATTTAACCTGTCATAAGTTAGATAACAACTGTGTATCTTAAATACTACGCTTTGTTGACTGCCGCAAATATTAAACACTAACGCTCCAAGCAAGGAATGCTAAAGTAAGGTTTGATATGTATTCATACAACGAAAACAGTTATGTGCGACCGCGTCTACATGCCTGATAATAATAATGATAATAGTGATAATAATCGGCGCAAATTAATTGATAACATATCCCATTTGCTGTGTAAAACCAGTCTACTAACTGCTTGAATTAGATTTAATTGCCATCGTTCTTCATGTTTTTATTCGTCTAGCCTGTCTCGTTCATTTTAGTCTAATGACAGGTAGCGTGAATAGGCTGAATAGTAAATACTAAAATAATAGTCAAATGAAGAACTTTAAGTTTATTGTTCCCCTGAAACGAAGAATTTGTACAAGCTCAAGCTGTGATACAAAACAGCACAGCAAAACCTCATTAACTCTACCCACTGGGAAAATCCTCTCACAATAACATAATTTTTATTCGGTAACGATATAGACGTTGTTTTCTTTTTGTTTGGTAACTGAGACATCCTACACGATAGTCAGATTATTAAGATGTAAGAAAGCTTTTTTTACAAATATACATTTGGACACTAGATATCTTAAAAAGCAAATAGTAATTCCTATAATTGGCTTCAAAGAGATGAATAAATATTTGAACATTTAAATTTATACCTAGAAATCACATTATTATGGTACCATAAATGTTACAATACTCATATCAGGGGCAGCAACTGTTAGAGACTTATACCACAAAGATACATGTTACTAGAGGAAGCGGTCAATGAAAAAGTGAAAATATTTGTGGTAATTGGCAAACGATTTTGCAAATACGTTTTAAAGAATGTAATATCGGGACAAGCCACATTCAGAAACCAAAACGTGGCTATTATTATATTTACACCGGTAAATATAATAATACTGATAGCTGTACTAAACTATACTCGCGGACAAAAGTCTTGTCCTTTAAGGGTTTCCATAATATCTTTTCAACGCGAGAAGTTTTTTCGCACAATCATAAATTTGGTATCAATGAAAAGAGGATATTAATATGCAATCAATTAAAAAGCATTCTGGATTTTGAGCCAGTACTGCCGGTAGAGTAATGTGTTGCAAATTTTAGTCCAGACAAGACTTTTGTCCATTAGCATATTTGCACGGAGAGACTCTGTAGATCCGACACACTACTCAAACGGTGTTACTGTGAATTACAAATTATATAGATCCACATTGAAAACACATAATGAAATGCCAAGCGAAAATCGCAGGAGCTCAATGACCTTAATGAGAAACAAGCACTTTGTGCTAAACAAGCAAAAAAAGTAATATATGCATATCAGGAATCGCCACACTCACAAAACACAGCCACCCCACGCAGCAAAAAAAAAAGAGGAAGAGAGAGAGAGCATGTTTGTTATAAGTATGTCAATTCAAATATGACGCTACAAACAATTAACGAAAAAGAGAACCTTTGGGGATACCGCCTTGGAACGGTCAGTGGCAAAACATATTGCCACTAGAAATACCAACGCCAGAAATATCAGAAACAGATCTAATCTCTACGTTCCTTTTCAAGACTCTGCTATAAATCGTCCTAATAACTTAAACTTCTGAAATCGTCGTGCAAATAAAGTGGTTCTCACCTTTCCTCCTCGCAAATTGAATGATATCGCAGTACAAGTGCGTATACTTATTATTTACACACAACCCTTTAATCATTTGCTACGGCTTTCATCCCGTGTGCGAGTTGTACAGACTGATAAAGATCCACAATGAATAGTGTAGACCCTTATCAGAATTCGCATGCGCAATCTTATCTCAATCTACATTGATGCCCATGCCTAGCCATATACAATAGAATATCAGCCATATTCCATGGAATTAAGTACATATATTAACTTTATTTGCCAAACACAAATAAAGCAAAGTATTACCTAGTCGTAACGTGTCATCTTTCTATCCGACTTCATCCAGAAAACGACTGATCTTTATCTGTTCGATGGGTCGTACGGGCACCAGAAATCACCTCAGTTTAAGCTTTGCAACTCTGGCATCTTTCTTCTTTTGACAATGTAACTAAGTCAGTAAGAAATGCATATAAATATCAAATGTTAGTAAAATAATGTTATGTCAGCACATTCAACCTCATATGTACCACACACTGGGATTTCAATATGGATTGATCCAATTCAGACAAAGGTAAAACATGATATTCACAAATGCTCTGTAATATCCTTTTATTGTACCAAAACAAAGAATCAACTTAAAATAGTAATTAAGCATGCCTAAAAAGTAGAATAAAGCGCTGCTGATTAGTCCTTTTAATGAACAATTAAGACAATGGTTTAAGGTCATTTTCAAATAATCGTGAACATCTTATTAACCGTTTAATAGGTAAATAGGTTAGAACAATATTGCAATGACAAGCGTATATATGGTTTTGACAAGGGATCAACTGATATCTTGATATACACACCTATTTATATTGTATTAAGGGACTTCTTCAGTTGTTATTGCACTTTTAAATCATGTAGAAACTAAAATAAAAAAAATTATCCGAATCTCTCTGATGGAACAATGCATTAAAACTTTCAACTCCATTTATCAATCATCATATGATCAAATATCGCCGATAGGACCAAATTTTGGGCGGGTAGCTCAGTTTGTGAATAAACCGAACTTGCAAAGATAAACCGGAACGTGTTCAGATAACTAACGACTGATTTTCGGACCGGCGTTGAGGTTAAAATAACGGATAACAATGAATGTCGTATAAATAACATTAATTTTATAATCGAATCGGAAAAATCATTTAAAACATGTCTCTGATATTTTGTTAAAATCATGTTGGTAAGAAAAAGAAATTGTTACTAAGCAGGTGTTTAAAATATTTGGGTTTTTTTAAATTCTACTGCATTCTTATCATCCAACTTTTTTAAATTATTTCTTGAAAAACTGCTAAAATTCTCTTTTGTACTAATTTGTACTGTACGATCAGATAAACACCACGATATTTGTTAAAGTCAATTTGAGAGAAGTTGGAACAGTACAGTTCAAGCACGTTTTGAAACTGACAGACCCACACGAAGTAAGAAAATCCACTACATTACATTTGGCTTGGGTTCTGTTCTTTTTCATGCAACATTCTTGAGCTGATGGGTGGGTTGAAGTTATTTCACCAAGACAACTTGTATTTGTGTGTTGATATGAGAACCTGTTGGGACAAGTGTGAGGCCGGTGCACCCTAGAACCTGGTTTAAACCCCCAGGGGCAATTTGATTTGCCACTGACTGATCCAAGGCGGTAACCCCTCGGGTTCTCATTTTTGTTACTAGTTTGTGGTGTCTTTTATGAAACTGATCATTTTATTAACCATGCTCTCTCTCTCTCTGTCTCTCTCTGTCCCTCCCTCCCTCTCCCTCCCTCCCTCCCTCCCTCTCTTCTTCTTCTTCTTGACTGTGTGGGGAGGCTGTTTTTTCTGAATGCGGCAATTCCTGATACGTATATTTCACCTTTTTTTGCAAACATTCTTTTCTTTTGTCAATGCGGTTTTTAATTATAAGTTTTTGTGAAATATGTTTATACACAGGCACATGAATCAATTGTTACAAATTCTTTACTTAACGAGTATTTGTATTTAATAGTGGTAAACGCATTTGCATCTGTCTTTTATTTCGGTCAGATGTTTAAACAATTAAGTTAGATATTAAGATATAACTTTAAAGAATTCACGTGTACGAGTATGTCCTTCATATTTAGGAAAACGGAAGTAAATCATTGAATAAAAAATAAATGTCCCAGTGCATGTCTTACAGTTATGATGATAATTATGTGACGTGAAATAAACGTCGTTTTAGTGCTTTGCTGCATGTGCATGTGTATTTATGCAAAATATTCAAATAAGAAGGCACTAAATACGTCCAATGATACTTTTAATTCGACCACTACTACTACTAATAATTCTATTAAAAAGACGAGGACGACGACGACCAGCTTGCTAGGGTTCATGATCGAAAAAGGACCCACACCTAGTAGGTTTGCTCGAGACCCGTCAAAATCGAGATCCTTATACTTACAAAAAAGTGAAATATGCATATCAGGAATGGCCACTCTAGTAAGCACAGCATTGCTTAACAAACCAGAAAATAGAGAAGAGAGTGTGGTTATACATACAATGATCTCTTTAAAAATAGACGCAACCAAAAAATGAAAGACAAATGTGGCATATGCATATCAGGAATTGCCTCTATTACAAAACACAGTCCCCCCCCCTACGCAGCATTAAAGAAGAGAGGAAAAGAGAGCATGTTTTAAAGTATATCAAATTCCAATAATATGTCACACACAAGAAAATGAGAACCCGAATGATTGCTGCTTGTAACTGTCAGGGCAATTGAGGGTATAAACCAGGTTTTATGTGCCCCAACCCTACACTTGCCCCAACAGGTTCACATACAAACAAAACAGTACAAGTTGTCTTGGGGGAAAAAACTCCAAACCACCTGTTCACTCGACAATTTTGCATGCAAAAGCACACAAACACATATAAAATAAGAAGCTAATAAAGCTAAAGGGCGGTTACTCAATGACCTTACCGAGACCAGAGCCTCTGGAGTCAAATCAGCAAGAATTCAATGACAGAAATAAATTTAAATAAACAGTTCGAGCATCTACGTTCTTTTACATGATTGCCCTATAAACCTATGTTGTAAACCGCAGACATTATGTGCAAAGTGAATTGCATTAATGTCGGTGACAGGTGGGCGATAGGGTTTAAGACATTTTAGAGACCGGAATACACGTGAGCCTTTTCGGGGCGTGTCCCAAACAATCATCCCCGCGAATTCTTCTCTAGAGAATAAGTTCCTTTTGCGAAGATCTGCCGAAAAAGTTTGACGATTTACAGAAGATAAAACGCGGGATGAGTAATGTAATTATATTGTCCTGTGTTTTAGCGACATTGTTACATATATGTATTTTTGTGAGTTGCTGACATGAAAAATATGCATCAGCTCTTACACATTGTGTGTTGTTATAACCCTTAGTGTTATTATATTAGTCGAAAAAGTTTTGTGAAGTTAGGTTTTGACAGTAACGTCGGTTTCGGTGCACTATTATCGAAAGGAACATGAATGAAAGTTTTGTTTTTTATCTTTTAAGTGTAGACCTACATGTATCGATATTACAAAATTTGTTCGTTTCAAAATACCTAGTAGTCCACCTTGTACTTAAAAGTTAAGTTTAAATTTATTTAAATAAAGCCACCGATTTCAGTATGCACTTATTTGACCTTCTAGCTCCCACCTCTCTATATAGTCACGCAAACAGCCCAGTCGCTGGCGTTAATCATAATCAGTATAAACGTGTTATTTCACATACGGCAGTGTAAAATATTGTATATGCAACAATACAACTGACTAATTCATGTCATGTCATTGGTATAGTCCGAATACCAAATCTCTAGTCTAGAAGCGGGTTTTCGCAATTAACTCTTTTAAACTCCCACACTTTCTTCTTCTTCTTCTTCTTCTTCTCTCTCTCTCTCTCTCTCTCTCTCTCTCTCACTCTCTCTCTCTCACTCTCTCTCTCTCTCTCTCTCTCTCTCTCTCTCTCTCTTCTCTCTCTCTCTCTCTCTCTCTCTTTCTTTTGTTCTGGTGGCGAACAATCGTTTTAGGAAATAATAAAAATATTTCATCTCCAAGGGAGCTATGGATTAAAAAATATCTGGTATAAGTCCAAGGTTTCCGGTTTAAACCAGAAATTGTAAATTGTCAAACAAACATATTGATGCCAACGATCTCTAACGTTCTGCATTTCTACTGGTTTAAGTATTTAAAAAGGAAGTATTGTAAATGATCTTTTGTGAATGGAATCATGGCCCGTATGATCTCGCTTTTTATTGTGTTTCGTTTTGGACCAATTATCCGATTTTGGGTTGAATAATCATTGGCTTTATTATTGTGCACTTTTTAAACTTGTGTAATTCAAAACTTTTATGACATTGTTTTATGATTATTACAAAATTTCAGTTCAGTGCTGACGGTAGATTTCACAATTTAAATCATTCAGACGAGAGATTTCCGTTAAGATTACTTCTTTCTTCTTCGGATTTCTGCTGACCAAACAGTATGCACCATTGATAATAGCAGTAAGTTTGTTTGTTTTGTTAATTATTGTGTATGATGATGTGTATGATATTTTCTAATGCAATCTGTTGATTCACTTCTTAATACTGTTAAATCATTTTATTTCACGGTTGTTTAATTTTCGCGTTTCTCGCGCTACGGAAATTCAACACCAGCAAAATTTAACAATTTAACACTGTTTCTTTTCAGGAAAATACAGTTGCGCGAATTTATGCTCCCGCGAATTTGTTATTTAGGGGCTTTGCACGAAATATCGTCCCAGCGAAATTAAATGATAATACAGTATTTTAACGCCATGGATACGGTTAAAATACCATATCCGACTAACGAGTGACGATTCAGATTTATGTAAGCCTGTTCATCAGGGCCCGAGATCATAAAACTAAATTAGGAGATCAGTCTCAAATCTCAAGAATCTGATTGGCTGAAATGGCAACTGGGTCGCCATTTCAGCCAATCAGATGCTTGAGATTTGAGACTGATCTCCAAACTTAGCTTTATGATCTTGGGCCCTGGATCTACACTGTTCACCTCTTTGTCAGATATAACTTGATAAATCTAAAAGCGGCTAGTGTAGATCCTGATACATGTATGTTTGCACGGATACGAAGGATGAGCTAGATTTACACTGGTCGCAAAAACGATTTAAACCGTATCCATGGAGAAAAGACAAATAGATCTATATTTGTATGTCTTTTGGTATCAACAATGATCTTAAATTTGTTTTAACTTTAAATACAGTGGTATTATTTGAGTTTGAAGAGCCTAATTTCGTCGCATATCACGCAAACACATTCTCGCACATATTATTCTCATAAAAAATATTATGAAGTTAATATTCGTTAGGGTTTTTCTTGCTTATTACGCGAAAATTAAAATCGCGCGAAATATAATGATGCAACAAACATCAATCGTTTTAGTTAGCGCAGAGCAGATTGAGTTCTTCTATTAATATACCAAATTTACATTATTATTTGAATTTGACCTTCTTATAAACACATGTTGTTGTTTCCTCTCTTCTTTTCCGCTGCGTGGGGTGGCTGTGTTTTGTGAGTGTGGCGATTCCTGTATATGCATATTTCATTTTACAAGATCATACTTCTTGTGACCTTCTAATCCTGGTTTTATGTTTGAAGACAAAATACCTGGTGCGTATTGGGTAAATCTTTTGTACTGATAGAGGAATAGTTTATATCTAATTTCTGCATGGTGATTGTAAAAATAAATAAAACTGAATGCTTTTCGAATGAGTCAACATAGGTTATAACAACCGAGTATTTTAAATGATAGCTCTAATTAGTTATCCTATATAAACTATTTTTTTAAATAGGAGTTGGCGATATACTACAGTACATCGGTTATTGCTGTAAATATGCCGCCGACGATACGATATTGAGATATAATTTTTTAAATACCGGTTTTTTTAAAAGGCGAAGTCGCGCGAGGGTACTTCACGCACAGTTTGAAAACTGCTGCGTTAATAAGAATTTGAAGTCAAAATGATATTGACATCCAATAAAGATGACTTAGTACAATGTTTTTGATGTTTTAGCAGTAATTATTAATTGCAATACTGCTATATGTGAGTAAAAAAAATCGGAATATATATCAATAGTGTTTCCTTGTTATTGGTTAATGAACGCACGAGGCGATTTTATTGCAAACTCATAAAAATATCTAACATGATTAATCTGAATATGTATTGAGTTTCAAGTATATTCCAAATTTCATGCAGAAAATGATCATTTTATGATGGATGTAGTTAATTAAGAATATTTATAATAAAATGATCAATTAATTTGTGTTGTATTGCCTCATTGCTGTAATTGCTGATTTCTTTCACTTTTTTGATGTTTATATAATTACATTTTGGAATGAACTAAGGTTTTACATTGTTCTTTTCAGTTATGGTCACGGATCAAAAGTGGTAAAGACGGACGGAAACGGCGTTTTAACATTTCTATTTATGTCACGTATAATGTGAATGGTTAAATTAAACACGTTTATTCTTTGAAAATACTAAAATGTTTTACTTTACGCTTGGTCTTAAAATACAAATACCAATAGTTATACCCAGCTTCATGCTCACTGCTTTCGACACTAAACGCAATTCCTTAATCAGTGTATGTGTATGCTCAGGTACCGAAGTTTATTTTGGCAGAAAATGGATTCGTTACCTACTTTACACCGTACACTCACAAACAATTTTTCATTTACACTCCGTACATAACTTAGCTAGATACTGTACACAAGGCATGGCCGTTTTTCGCAATTGTGTTATAGTTGCTCGAGTTGGTGAATGCCGGTTTTAATAAAAGTGGAAGAAAGTCTATATTTTATAAATCCATATTTAGAGATAGAAAATGCGTTTTGGGCTTCATAATTGGAAATTATCAACATAGTTCGCAAATGTAAACAACTGTGCTACACTTAATCGCAAATTTACCAAAACTAAAAACTACCCAACGTACAGAAAAAATCAAATACTTCTAATAACTTATTTTGCGTCATCAAGTTTGGTTTGTTTACATAAATCGATAAAGAAATGATGGTGAAATAAGTTGAAACATTATCTGGGATAATCTGGTCGTCAGCCATTCAACTTTCGTTTTCGGAACAGCACATATATTAGTTTCTATAAAAGTTTTTAAAAAATCTCAGGAAATTAGAAGAAATGTATTCCCAGAAGAAGTTCGATAACTAATGGTTAAATCTTTATTTGAAATCAATGAAGAACGTT
This sequence comes from Corbicula japonica, assembly GCA_038501625.1. Classification (NCBI taxonomy): domain Eukaryota; kingdom Metazoa; phylum Mollusca; class Bivalvia; order Venerida; family Cyrenidae; genus Corbicula; species Corbicula japonica. Next base: position 869,510 of record JAZAYU010000184.1, on the reverse strand, counting down.
TTTTTCTTCCGTGGGAAGAGATACAGTGTACAGAGGTAGTCCAAATTTAGTCCAGAGCTTATTTTTTATGTTTCGACTAAAGCTGATAATACCCCAGCGTGTTTTGATCTCATTCCCCTCAACGATGAAATGATGGCTAACCATGTTTTAAGGACACAGACCGGTAAATAATTCAATTTATAATGAAGTTCACAATTTCAAAATGCCGTCATAGTTTGAAGCCGTTAAAATGATCCAGTTGCAAACATACACTAAGGCTTATACTGATTAAATAGCGATGATTTAGTTAACTAATGATAGTTCATGCATCACAAGCTTACATAACTCCTCTAGAAATGATTTCTGTATACTTTATGAAATGAACATACATACGGACGGACAATACTATCATTGTATCTTAACGAAATTTTATTATTGTGGACGTAGAATAGTGTCAAAACAATAAATCAATCGCTTTCTGCTCCATGGACCCGCCCATTTCTATACCCCAGATCTATTCACTAAGCCCTTGCGAATTTGTTAAAAGTCTGTTTGTGCTAATATTTCACATATTGCCAGGGAAATGATTAATTTTCCAATAGTGCTTACAGATTTATGCAGATTTTCAGATCTATGGAGAATTTTGCTATAAAACGCAAAACTTCAAGATTTCATCACAAACTTTTGTATTTAAATCGCGATTAAATGTTTATTATCCCTTCTACTACTTGAGAATTTAACGAATATGTGCAGAATTTATTTGGCTTTTAAAATCAGCCGGTATTTCTTTCCAAGAGTTAATCAAAACTAGCGAAAATTATAATTTCTTACACCGCTGTCACGTAAGAAAAAAAAGTTTGCGCCTGGATGTGCCGTCCGCTCCTGGCTCTGCCGGTTGACGGGTGTGAAATACGTTGGACACCCTGCATAATACATATAAAAATATAATATTATAATGCGACAATTTCAACATAACGTATCAATTCCTTGCATGACACTTGCCTTGCACAATGTGAGGTAAATTAACTGTATGATCGATTTAAAATGTCAAATGCACTCATCTTAACAATGCCTTATCTGTTTTTCTGTCCATTACCAAAACTTTTCAGCCCACTTGCGAGTTAACACGTCGTAAGCGTTGTAGAATTATTTCAGTAACATGTTTTTCCCTTTAGCATGCATACGATATCGATACTAATGTCATTTCCGCTTAAATGTAGACAGGCGACATCTTTACCTTAATTTAAAACAAATAAAAACCCATCTGAAAACAGACTTTTTTTCAGGCCCCTTTTCAGGGTAACCCTATTTATTCTGCAACATTTTAATAATGAAGCACAATATATCGATACTATGTAGTTTTAACAATTTTCATTACAATATCTAAATAAGACTAAAACTCATTTTTAAGCCAAGAAGAAATAATTATGTATTTTGATTAGTTGCAACATTACATCAACTGAAAACAGAAGTAAACACCCCAGAATTCTCGTCCGATATTATACAAGATAATTTTATTTTTCATAATAATTTCTTTCCTACTGAACGAGTAATATGCATTCCCTTTCCGTGTTTATGGTCAATGTGTGACCTTTTTGACATTATCAGAACGCATGACCTTGTATTTACAGCAATATCACGCAAACCTTTCTACCTTTCCATGACATACGTATTTCTTATTTCTGCAACCAGTAAGACTAAAAGCTGCCTAGTCACGTAACAGGACGATCATATTAAATGTTTTCAAATATAAAAATAGGGAGACCTTTAAACAAAGTAAATGTGATACGATATTCTTATCAACATATGAGCAAATAAATTCAAAGCCGAAATAGTTATAAGTAAAACTCACTCACGACAGGTCCAACCATGTATTAATTATTCCAAAATTTTAGCAAAATTCTGTTACAGTCATTCATTTATAGGTATTATACAGCAGTACAATTAATATTTACCACAGCTGTGACATTAAAATATTTCACATTTAACTGTGTATAGGCAACTTAAAGAATTGTTTGAAGTAGATTAGCGACTCCCGACATCTGAGTAAAGGTTTATTTTGGTAATTCCAAATATTCTTATGTAACATTTTTAAACGAAACAATGTACATACTGTCACAGGCCGGCCCCCTGCTTCCGTTACTATGAGATGATCGAGTTCGGAAATTATTAGCGGGTCCTGTGCTGGTACCGCACTGCGTCGGTCCAGAAAGAAGACTTGCTGAGGTGCTATATTCAATATGCCGGTTCCCAGCCAACACTGAAATTTACTTAACACCGACTGGAGACTTTGTGAATCTCAATAACAGCAACATGCCGTTCAATAAAAATTCGCACACATGAATGTTCCTAATGTATTGTATCTTTATTTTGCATATGGTAAAACACGTAGAATAATAGCGAGATCTAAAAATTCCATAAACAGTAAAAGATTGTTTGTTGAAGCAGTATCACGATGGTAGCGGATAATTTCTGACTCTGTAGCTGCCACATTCCTCATGAAATTTAAAGACGACTGCCCCAACACTCTGTATATAGCGATCTTTTAAAAACTGGAAGTGAGAATAAGTTTAAGTAATGACAACTCTGCATTTCAGGATACAGGTGAACATGGCGAAACTAATATGCTTTATTTCAGATTTGATGTTGTTTTCAGTAAGCATATAACACATCGTTGCTTGATTAAAGACATAGGTCAACACATAGTACAGTTTTGAATACTTAAGAAGCTGGGATAAATTTACATGCAATTAAACTCTAACAATACCGAAAACAACATCAAATCTGAAATAAAGCATATTAGATTCACATAAATAAACATAACAAAAATAACCCGGTTTATCCTGTTAATGAAGCTGAAATGTGTTTGATAAATTTATCTCATGCAAAAACTAAATGGGGCGCGCCACGGGAAAAGGTACCTTCGGACAACTGACGTCAATCTTTGGAATGACGTCATAAAGTTGAGCAGACGACATTAATTATAATGCATTTCGCGTTACAAATACCATGTTATTGTCAAAATGTGCAAGAAAAGAACTTGTTATGAGAAATTTAAAAATAGTTGTTAGTTCTTTCTAAATATGGTAACAACCAAAATGTCACAAAATATGATCAAAGGTATATTTTCTAGAACCCTAGAACCTGGTTTAAACCCCCAGTGGCAATTTGTTTTGCCACTGACCGTTCCAAGGCGGTATCCCCAAAGGTTCTCTTGTTTATTAATTGTTTGTGGCGTCCTATTTGAATTGACATACATATATAAAACATGCGCTCTCTCTATCTTCCTCTCTTCTTTTTCGCTGCGTGGGGAGGCTGTGTTTTTTGAGTGTGGCGATTCCTGATATGCATATGTTGCTTTTTCTTTCTGTAAGGTCAGATTATATTTTCATGAGACATCTTCAAACACATATTCATGTTATACTCGGGCTGTGTATCTCTAGGTCACCTGCGATAAGATACAGATCTTATCGGGAGGAAAATATGAAATAGGAAATTTGTAAGCGTGGAGAAGTTCAGTCGAGAGGGTACTTACACTGTAATCAAGAGTTCCTCGGTTTGATTCCCAATATTAACTCTGGGATACACACCTAAACCAAGGATTACAGTCTGTAATTTAAAATGATTGTTTTCCTTCAAATTAAAAATTTGTTAATTGACTTACAATGACACAATATATGTATCACAATATTATACAACAACAACAGCAACAACAGCAGCAGCAGCAGCAACAACAACGAGAACAACAACAAGAACAACAACAACAATAATAATAATAATAATAATAATAATAATAATAATAATTTTACAGAAGTTTACCAATTAAGCACATTAAGATAAAATAATGTCTCAAGACATATTTAACTAAACTGTCTATACTCATCCAAAATTCTAAGTTGTCATAAGTTAGATTTGTTAACAATGTATGGTAGTTCTGTTGCTTTATTGTGCTGAGACACCTTTATAAAAATGTATTATTTTGGAATCTATTATTTAGGGTCATCTCAATGTGTATTGATTTTTTTTGTTATTAATTCAGTACATTTATTGACAGGGATGGCTCCCAATAAGAACAGTTTTAAATATAAAACAATGTAAAAGGAGGGACCTATCAAAGTTGACATTTGACATTTTTAACATTTAGTAGAAGATAAAAACTTTTGTTTGATAACATTGTATGTTCTTTTTCAAAATAAGTTCCTGTTTAACTTACACCTAAACAAATAATTCATCATTTTCATGAAATGCTTTGTGAGGTATACGTAGGATGACTTATCACAGGATTTCTCAAGCCAAATATTATAATTTTTCATTACAAGACACTCATTATTTTTAAATTAGAATTTTCGGTAATTATATATAATTAGCATAAATCATACGTATACACACACATAGTAAAAAATGAATGTGCAACCTCATTATACCATACAGAGTAACGCGGCTGCAGTTTTCGGAGTTGTAACACTTGTTCACAATCTTAACTGCCGTGTGTATGTTATGAAATGTACCAAGACAAGAGCCCCTGGTGTCAAATCAGCAGAAGCACATGAATAAAATAAATAAATCGTGCTTCTAGGTTCTTTTATCAAGATAAGATTTCCCTATAAACATTCAATAAATTCTGAAACCTCTGGCAACGTCGTGTCAACAAAGTGGTAAAAATAACTATCAACTGTCGATCACCAAGCATGCTGAGCGCTGTAGCCGTTTGATGAATTTACAAAAACATTTACGATTAATGAAGAGAAATAGTGCCTTTTTAAAAATTGAATCAAATCTCGATAAAACACTTGTTGAGAAATACCTTGTTGTAATAAGGATTTTAAACGACATTTGTTATAAATTTTCTAATCTGAGTATCGGCGATAAAATTGCAAAACGTTTTTCTTTTTCTGTTGTACAGATATTCCGTATATAAAAATATGTCATACATGTATAAAGATTGTGTACATTAAAAAAGATGTTGCATGTGCGACATAACCATCTACAAAAGAAAGTTTACAAAAGCAAAGTCAAAATAATCTCTTTTGTTTTATATTAAATATTTACAAAACCATTTTCAATGGAGAGATTGAGATAAGTTTGCTGCATTAAGCTTCGGTTCATCAGGATAAACTTAGGTCAGTTCTCTCCGGTAATCAACCTTTTGTCAAATGGCATTTTCAAAACAATATCATTCAAAGGCGTGTTCTGAAAAGGGGGTGGGGTTATTGTTTGTTTGCATACTTACGTTGATCACAGTTTTTACCATAATAGTAATCTAAATTGATAATACGGTGCACACATTGGCAATAATAGTCGTTAATACGATCATGGCAAGTTCCACCATTTCTGCATGGTCGGCTGGAGCATTCATCAATATCTAAAACAACAAAAAATAACTGGATAAGCTCTAACAATTTCATAACAGCCAAGAAGGCGCAAACAAGTGATTCAAATGTCACAATACACAGTACCCACATGCAAAAAAAAACGTCGGCCATTTTGTATGGCAATATGCTTAAGACATAAAGGGGAATCGCTAATTTATTAAAATTAAATGCAATATGAGATTAAAGTCGTGCAAATTACATAGCATGGTGGTGCTCATCAGTCTTTCAAACATTTCTTGTGAACTGTCACTACGCTTTTTTCTTGCTGTTCTTTTTTTGAATCAAGTTCTGCTATTAAAACCATATGTCATGTTGCCATACAAGATTGCGGCTAACAACTGATAAGGGAGGTAATTTTACAGTTGTTGGAACTATGTATAAGAGGAGGGTTTGGATAGCTAATGCATGTTGATTGAATTGAGTTGAGTTTATTTGTTTTTTGAAAGTTAAAACATAGTTTAACACATCATGTCATTTGAATGCTTAAACATAACCGAAAACAAATTTAGTATTTATTGTAAACGAAATTTGTTTCGGATATATTAATTAGTTCTTTTTAATCTTCTTAATTGCTTATGCCCAACTTCTTTGTTCTCAAAAATGTCATCGGCTACCTATTCATTGTGCTTGAAGGTGTCATCAGCATCTTTATATTGGTGTATTTGCACGTCCTTTTGCATGTGTAATAATATAATGCATGCTAATTTCACCAAGGCAATTTGTACACGTTTGTCCTGAATTAAAACCTGATGAGGCTTGTGTGAAGTTTTTGCACACAAATTGACTCCATGGTCAACATTTGTTTTGCTTAAGACCTATTAACGACGGTTCTTGTTTTTGTTTGTATCAATCATGTCTTATATAAAATTTGAACATATTGTGCAATTATGCTATTGTAACAATGTGAGAATGTTGTTGTTTTTTTTCCATATATGTTCATTTTTGTTTTTCAGTGATATATAGACCTAACTTTAAATAGTTAGAATTTAAATATTCAGGTCAAACAATAATACAATCAGATGATATCGGTATTCGATATTTTACGTAAATTTTCTGTTTGCAGCTATTCTGTTTCCAATATTTGATTACATATAAGATGGTTTGTATGGTAGATTAATAAAAAATCGCAAACCGAAGTTTCACTTTTCTTATACAATTTAACTGAGATACAAAGTTCTGTGATTTGAAATGTACGATACTGTAATGTTCGATACGTTTGTTTACCTTACCAAATAGCAAGTATTTGCAAAGTGCTCAGTTTAAAATACATCATCTCTAAATATGAGATGTTAGGAACGATGTTACATGTATATAATTATAACAGATGACAGATGTTCTCTGCCATGTTGTAAAGATTTAACCTAAACAGTAAAGTAAATCAGGTTACTACTCAAGTTTTTCATTACTTTTCTATAATCTAAAAAAAGGATATATGTTTATAGTAGTTTTACACAAGAATTATTGCACAACTATTTGGTACACCACTTTTGTAAAAATTAATTAACATGTATGAATACTATGATTGTTTATGCAGTGTCATGTTCACAACCACATGTAGCGAACATTACACTTTTTGGTAACTGTTTTTAGGTGTTTTCTTGATCTCGAGTAGTTTTAAATACAATAAACCTTTTCTATTTTTTATTTCACTATTATTTGCTTTTCGAATTTGATAAGAAATGACAATATACAAAACTTTGTGTGCATTAAATACTAAATAAAATATAAGTAAAATAGAATCCTACTTCTTATACTTATAACATCATCTTGTTGTCCTATTCTAAAATTGTTTGATACTGGGGTTATTCAAAAATGCTGACCAAACGTGATTTGAATATTATGTTTGCTGCTAACAGACGAAATTAATGATGATTCAAATTTGATTATAACAAAAAATCTCACCAACTCATCAATTAGTTTGTAGGGCCCCGATTCTTACACTAGAGTCATTGATAGCCACGCCAGTCCCGTTTCCCAACAAAAAAATAAATAAAGTAAATCAAGAAGTAAGTTTAAGTTGTCGGAAAGTGACGAGGCCGACATTTCAGTACTAGCAGTATTGGCTTAATGATAAATCCTGTTTGGTCCGTGTATTGCTGACATAAGTTTCCAAACAAATAGTTTAGAAATATGTATTATACGAAACATTGATGTTAAATTATGACGAAAATAAATTTGTTTTGATTTTAAACGTTACTATTTGTTTTTATAAATGTAAAAATATTTAATAATCCGTTTTTAAACACTCATATAAACACTAATATTTGAAAACAATCCCTTATGTTTGTATGATAAAGTGAAGTGTTCCCTACATTGTTAAATTTACATATTATCAGCAACCAATGATTTTAAAATTCATCTCTGGTTATATGTTTTATTTTTTTATTTTTTGATTGTTAAGATCTTGCGTATTTATTTATAAGTTGTGATATTTTTTCTTATTTATCATCAGCTTCTTAAGAAAATTACTAAAATGCATATCAGAATTTGTGTGCCTATAATCGCCTGCATGGAAAAAGTTGAAATATGGGCCTACGTTTAATCATATATAATAAAAATATTTTATTCAAGTTGATTTCAATACTACACCACAGAACACATGTGTCATCTAAATTGCATTTAAAAGGGGAATAACTATAATAATGTTGACACCCGAGTTATCATCTTCAAAAATTGGTTTGTGCACGCAGATGAGTTATTCAAAGTATTAAGTGATTGGAACAAGTACTTTCCATTTTACAGGCAACACTAAGTTTCATGTTAAAGTTGCATTTGAAAGGGACAAAACTCATAAAATATTCAAACAGGAGTTATAATTTTTGTAGTTGTTAATGGCAGTCTGTTCATGTTGATGATACAATCCAAGTATTCAATGAATAGGGCAAGTACTTTCAAATTATGTATTAGTTGAAGTATTTTCAACTGTATTTTAAAGAGGCCCATATCACACACCTTACTTTCAGAGTAGACAAAAGTTAATAACCTCGTATGAACCTACTTATTTATGCACGACCTTATCAGAACCTACTTATTTATGCACGAGCTTATCAGCAAACCTTGTTTCTGGTTCAGTCTTCCTTTGTTCGCCGTTTAGCTCGCAGAGAAATCTTGTGCTTATATTTGTCAAATTAAAATAAAACAAACAAACTATACGAATAACGTTTTAAAGTGCATTTGGATTAAAAAAAAAATTTCTGGAAGGACTATAAATCGAGGATCACGTGCGGGAAGAAAAAGAAGCCGCGTGGAAAACGATATGACAGACGCAACAGAGCATAATAATAATTCCAAGATGACAGACCCCGGAACACCGAGGAAAAAGAGATTGAATTGTTCCGAGCCGCGAAATTGGACTATTGCAAAACTCAAGACAGAATTGGGAAAGAAAGGTATAAACCTTCCGCATTCTACACCGCATAAAACGTTAGTGACTCTTTATGAACAGTTAAGCAGTGTAGTCGACGCGTCGTCTAAAAATACCTCATCTAATAATAACTCAGCTATTTATAGCAATCCGGACGACGGCGAACATGAACTTCCGGCAGATTCCGTAAGTTTCCCGGATGAAGGAGAATTCCCAGGTGATAACGCCAATGATTTATGTTCTGGATCGGCAGATGATGTTCTGCGTATTTCACATGAAATCAGAGAAATGCAAGCAAATCTGGCTCAGATTTCTCATAGACTGGACACCTCATTTGCAGGAGACCGTAACGGACCCATAACTAGCGGAATCCCTTTTTCTATAGGCCGTTCCGATAGTACCGGGGACTCACGCTCGGGACGCACCGAAAGAAGACCCGTGGACGATCTTCCGCCAGTCATAATAGTTCCTCAGAAAATACGGAACGACATTCTTAGTAACAGATACGTAAATCTGGCAGTTCTACTTATTCCGGGTATGGAGTCGAGTCACGAAACGCAGATTTTCGACAAACACGGTGAGCAGGTCGTCATACGCGCCGGTGACTCCAGACTTCACAAGACCCTCAAAATTCATGAATTCCGAGCAGCTTTCTCAAAATACAAGAACATAATCTGCGAGGTTGATCCGTTCCGGAGGAAAGAACTGGATGCATACGCCGATCTCATAGACAGCATGCATCGCCAGTACGGGGGCAGCTATTTCTATGAATACCATGTAGCTTTTGCAAGAAAGGCTGAACAATATGAAGCACAGAATATACATGTGGACTGGTCCGCCTGCGACACTAAACTCTATCTGACGACGTTCTCAGGGCTACGTTCCGCTTCCTGTGATAAATGTCGCAGTACTTGTCATACTACCGCTTTCTGTCCGACAAGTTTGAGTCTACCAAATCAAACAGGAGATGAAGAACGAATTCCCAAGACATCGACAAGTCAGTCGATCCGTAACAGAACTGACAGACAGGGACGTGTCAGGAAGTTTCATCAAGGGAAAGAAATATGCAACAACTTCAATCAAGCAGGATGTGACTCCCTTCATATGAACTCCAATATTGCGCACATTTGTGACACCTGTAAAATGGAGGGACACCCGGCATTTAAATGCCCGTCAAAATCATCAAAACAAACTAACACCAGCAAAAAGTGACTATCTGAAGAAATCTTAATACCTACTACACCGATAAACGTTGATAGATTGGAATTAGAATTAATTAATCACCCGGATAAAAACTTTGTAAACAAACTTTGTAGTGGATTACGCTATGGATTTGATACAGGCATTCAAAATCTACCTGAAACAAGCTATCAATGTAAAAATTTACAATCAGCTGTCCGTCAACCGGATATTGTATCAGATCTCCTTCAAAAAGAGCTCGATAAGGGTTATTTGCTTGGGCCTTTTGATGCTCCGCCCTTTGACATTTTTAGAATAAGTCCTATAGGAATAGCTGAAAGTAAATATTCTAAAAAACATAGACTTATTGTAGACCTTAGTGCTCCGCACCAGCACGAAGAGCATTCAAGTATTAATGAACTGATCGATAAAAATGAATTTTCCCTCTCTTACGTGAAAGTGGACGATGCTATCAGTACAATTAAGAAATGCGGTGAAGGTGCAGTTTTATGTAAGACCGACATTGTTGACGCTTTTAAATTAATTCCTATTAAACCTGATCTTTGGCGCTTTCATGGAATTTCCTGGAATGGACATTATTACTTTTTCAAAAGATTATGTTTCGGTTCTAGATCTAGTCCAAAAATTTTCACACTTTTGTCAGCGGCTATACATTGGATTGCCACCACAAATTATGGCATTCCATACTTACTCTATTTGCTTGACGACTTTTTGGCAATTATTTCAAAATCTCATGACGGTCAAAGAAACATGGCGCTGATGACACACGTATTCGGAATACTTAATATACCTATACATCCTGACAAGACAATTGGTCCTGTCACTTCTATTGTTTTTCTAGGAATTCAACTTGATTCAGTGCAAATGCAAGCCTCTTTGCCAAAAGATAAAGTTACTAGAATAATCGAATTACTGACAGATTCGTGCACAAGGAAATCAATTACAAAACGAAAGTTGCTTAGCGTTCTCGGACATTTAAATTTTGCATCAAGGGTAATTCTGCCTGGCAGAAGCTTTGTTTCATACTTATTATCCGTATCCACATCTGTTAAGGAATTACATCACCATGTCAAATTAAGCAAAGATTGCCTAACGGACATAAATATGTGGATTAGGTTTTTGAAAGAATGGAACGGACTTTCCTTCTTTTACGAAGACTTCTTGACGGAAAGTGGCGACATGGAACTATATACAGACGCTAGTGGTAGCCACGGATACGGAGGCTATTACTTAGGAAAGTAGTTTGCTGAGCGATGGCCGGCGGATCTTCCAAAAGTGGGAGACCCCGACATGTCAATAGCTTTCATGGAACTGGTTCCTATTGTTGCAAGCATTGTGTTATGGCATGGCTCTTGGTCAAAAAAGAGGATAGTGTTTCACTGCGATAACAAAGCAACCGTGGCAATCATCAATAAAGGGCGTAGCAAATCGCCAACAATAATGAAACTCATGCGTCGTTTGACATGGTGTGCTGCGAAAGGGAACTTTGTTGTGCATGCTAAACATATCCCTGGCAAGAAAAACATTATAAGCGACTGTCTTTCTCGTTTTCAGCTCGAACGGTTCCATGCTCTAGCTCCGGAAGCAGATCGCCTGCCAACCAGAGCTCCACCTTTACACGACCTATATCTTCATTAGATGTCACGGTTAGAAAGCTTTGGGAAGCAGCGCATGCTAAGAGCACAATCAGCATATATTGCTCCGGTTACCAAAAATATAAAACGTTTCTAGAACAAATGTCGTTGTGGCCAGATCACAGTAGTTCGCCGCCAGTGGTAAATGAACAGATATTGATCAACTTTGTAGCATACTGCAAAGAACGAGGGTTGCGTTACCAAACCATCAAGCATTATTTGGCAGGAATTAAATATCAGTATATTACGTGCAATATGGAAAATCCATTACAACGGCCTCACGAATTATTGCGTCTCCAAATCGTGTTGCGGGGAGTGAAAAAGTCACAAACTAACACAACACAAAGACGACTTCCGGTAACATTGGATATTTTAAAAGCCATCATTGATGTTTTAAATAAAAGTTTCTTAGGGCTGTATGACAGTTGCATGATGGCAGCTGCATGCAGCATGGCATTCTTTGGATTTTTGCGTTGTGGTGAATTTGCGGACAAAGCTTCATCCTGCCTGAAAATAAGTGATATAGCATTCGAAAATGATAATTCAAACTATACATTACATCTCGCCCGTTCAAAAACTGATGTGTTTCGCGAGGGAGTCAAAGTAAGAATCACGGCGAACAATACTTCGGTTTGTCCGGTCCATTATATGAGACAATATAGGGATTTGCGCCTCCGCGCAGGTGCTAAACCTCACGATCCTCTTTTCTTAAACAGTCATGGTTCGGTGCTCACGAGGGGATATTTTTTGTGCAATCTGAAGAAAATCCTTAAAAAGACGGGACATGACAGTCACCTTTACACAGGTCACAGTTTCAGAATTGGGGCGGCCATTACAGCAGCTCGAGTAGGAATTCCCGATCATCTCATCCAAACACTGGGTAGATGGTCGTCAGATTCATATTTGCTATATATACGAGTGGATCCTACTTACGTAGCAAAATCCCAAGTGCGCATGAGCCAAGATTAAGCTCTTTATTGGAAGTTATCCTTGTCATAGGTGAGAATAAGGAGTGATTTAATTAATTTACTTCACAGTTCTATGAACTCAAATGCAACCTCTGATACCGCCTAATTTATTCTCTTTTTCATAAGCTCTCAGAAGTAACGAGTGTTTCTAGTACTTATGTGTTATGTTATTAGGGAAGAAAAGCGAGTGTTCTTAGCTCTTTCTTCAATGGTCGCTGTTTAGGTTTAAAATATATATTATGCAGGGGAAACAACCACCGGAAGTTACGCTAAAATTTCCAATTTTGATTACCTCCCTTCTACGGGGTGTTTTGAAAAGAAGTTACGAGTGTTTTTAGTACTTCTTTGTGCATTGTTAGGGAAGAAAAGCGAGTCGTCGCCTTATTATTACAATGTTCTAACTTACATTTTTACAGTTTGGAGAAAATCGTCTTCAAAGTTTCAGATTTCTCTAAAACCTTCATATTCCACCGAATTTGCTCAGAAAAACAGCAGCGTGTGTGTTTTGATGAAGTCTATAAATTACATGAGTTTGTGTTTAGTCTTTATCTTTAACTTTTTAAAAATTCTCTACTTTCGGTTTAACCTAACCAGTGGTCTTGGACTAACCAGTACTAACCATTATTTTCTCCGCAAGTAACTCGTCGCCTTATTATTACAATGTTCTAACTTACTATTTTACAGTTACTTAGAACAGTGTAATCCTTACACGAGTGTGAATAAACCGCAAGATAGAACATTGTGTGATTGGGAATTTTAAAAACTAAAGTGAATCAACCAATTCTGAAACCATATTCAGATAGGTCTTTTTTCCACGATTACAACGGTATAAAAATCTCATTTTTCGAAAAATATCACTTAGAACACTGTAATAATAAGGCGACGGAGTGTTCTTAGCTTTTCTTCTATGTCATTGTTAGGTTAATTTCACTTTACACAATTAAATCCAGGAGCCAAACAAAAAGACTGAAGCTTCGGCGGATAATAGTTTGATATGTCGCTCATACAGAACGTTACATTTACATGAACAATTTTGAACAATCTGCTTTACTTAGTACAATACTGCCTCAATTGGTTTACTTTGACTCGCATTGTAGCTGAAATAGTTTGTGACATTTTATTTCTATCGTAATCATATACTCATATAATCAAACTGTTCATATGTTTATGTAGATACTTTATATAACTTCCTTGTTATAAGGTCTCGACTGAACCAAGGGGGTACTCTTAACATTTATGGGGGCTCTCTCTCAGTCCAGTCCAACAATTTTAACCAGACTTCGATCGATTTGGCCATTATATAACTTGTTATATAGTAGCCCCCCTAAAATGATCTTAGAATAGAACCACTCTTGATGTCATCATTGATACTTGTATCAAAAGCCCGATAACCACTCTCTGGTTCAGTTCTATTCTGTGGTCTTTTATATTCGAACTTGGCTGCCATTTCTTGTCCTGCCATTCGTATTAGTGTCTTTCATGCACTATTACGCCACGACCATGGCTGCCATGCAAATCTTGCGAACTTTCAGCTCAACGAACTGCCACGGTGGGATGCAAGCCCCACTGCCTTCGGCCATGGTCGCCTCAGCCTTGATTCGCCAGCTTGCCACAATGGACTCTGATAGTTGAGCTCCCAAAATGCCAAAGAAAGATATTAAGATTGTATTTTGTATATACTTTAAATTTCATTTGTCAGTAAATAAAATCATTTAATCATGCATATTGTTCCTTATACATGGGTTGCTCTTTAAAGTATTAGTTGAAGTATTTTCAACTGTATTTTAAAGAGGCCCATATCACACACCTTACTTTCAGAGTAGACAAAAGTTAATAACCTCGTATGAACCTACTTATTTATGCACGACCTTATCAGAACCTACTTATTTATGCACGAGCTTATCAGCAAACCTTGTTTCTGGTTCAGTCTTCCTTTGTTCGCCGTTTAGCTCGCAGAGAAATCTTGTGCTTACCACCAACCACCCCACCACCACCTTGGTTCAGTTTGAAATGGAGTCCAACTGCAGTGTTCATTGTTGCCCTGTTCTTTGCCATTATATAAATTGTTATATAGTAGCCCCCCTAAAATGATCATAGAATAGAACCACTCTTGATGTCATCATTGATACTTGTATCAAAAGCCCGATAACCACTCTCTGGTTCAGTTCTATTCTGTGGTCTTTTATATTCGAACTTGGCTGCCATTTCTTGTCCTGCCATTCGTATTAGTGTCTTTCATGCACTATTACGCCACGACCATGGCTGCCATGCAAATCTTGCGAACTTTCAGTTCAACGAACTGCCACGGTGGGATGCAAGCCCCACTGCCTTCGGCCATGGTCGCCTCAGCCTTGATTCGCCAGCTTGCCACAATGGACTCTGATAGTTGAGCTCCCAAAATGCCAAAGAAAGATATTAAGATTGTATTTTGTATATACTTTAAATTTCATTTGTCAGTAAATAAAATCATTTAATCATGCATACCCAGGAAGCATTTGACGTCGAAAAGACGTTGGATTGACGTCGGACCTCGACGTCGGATCAACGTTGGGTTTTGGTTGGAAATGAAAGTTTTTTAGACGTCATTTCCCGACGTCGGATTGACGTCGCGTTCCGACCAGAATCCGACCGAAATCGAACCTCTTCCCTTTTCCTTTTATTACTATCAGTGTAATAACACTATTTGAAAAATACCATCAAGGTGTTTTATTTTATTTCATCACTAAACCTTTCTTGTAAACGTAATGTGTTTTATGATCTCCGTATTATAACAATAGCCCGGTAGCGAGACTTTTTTGGGACGAAACGTATTTCATAAAAACGACTCCACGTGTCTTATACATGTGGTGGGCATGCATTTCAACCAGATTTAAGCAAAACTAGAATTAAACAACAAACTACGAATACGCAAAAACTTACTTGCTTAAGCCTTCTTCTCTGGCAAATATAAAATATATTTTTCCCCTTCTGTGTTTGTTTGGCGACTTTGGCTTTGTTCTTTGTTTCTTTGTTTAAAATGGCGCAGATTGTTTACATTTAGATTCGAATGCACAGGTTTCGATAATATTCCTTCCACTGAACAGCAAACCATTCAAATTAAGATTTTTTCCATATTTTTTAATTAAAATTTATGTATATGTGTAGAAAATTTGGGAAAAAAGTTATTCGAAAATAATTATTCCTTGTTGGTTAAGAAGTCAAATATATCTGTCCAAAATCCGACGTCTATCCGACGTCATTTTCCGACGTCTAAACGACGTCGCATTTTCGACGTCGGATTAACGTTGGATTTAGGTCGCCGACGTCGCGACCAAAATCCAACCTAAATCCAACGTCGTTTTGACGTCGGGTGTTTACTGGGTATTGTTCCTTATACATGGGTTGCTCTTTAAAACGCAACATTAAGTTTCATGTGAAATTTGCATTTGAAAAAAAAAGTCAAACAGGAGTTATGATTCTTGTTGTAACCGATGTTGTTGTTGTTCACGAAGATGATATATTTGAAGAGTGAATAGGACATGTACTTTAAAGTTAGAGGCAACATTAAGTTTCATGTTAAAGTTGTATATTAAAGGGACCCAACTAATAAAATAGTCCAGCAGGAGATATAATTCTTGTTCTTCATAATGACGCTGTTCATGAAGATGATTTATTTCAAATATCAAGTGAATAGGACAATTACTTTCAAAGTAAAAGGCAATATAAAGTTTCATGTTAAAGTTGCATTTGAAAGGGGCATAACTTAAAATATAATCAAACAGGAGTTATGATTCTTTTTGTTACCAATGTTGTTGATCATGCTGATAATGTATTCCAAGTATGAAGTGAACAGGGCAAGTACTTTCAAAGTTATAGGCAACATTAATTTTGATGTTAAAGTTGCATTTGAAAGGGGAATAACTCCAAAATATTGAAACTGGAGTTATCATTCTTGTCGTCACAGATGGCATTGTTGATGCTGATGATATATTCCAAGTATGAAGTGAACAGGACAAGTACTTTCAAAGTTATAGGCAACATTAAGTTTCAGGTTAAAGTTGCATTTGAAAGGGGCATAACTAAAAAAATTTTGAAACCGGAGTTATCGTTCTTGTCATCACAGATGGCATTGTTTGTGCTGATGATATATTCCAAGTACAAAGTGAATAGGACAAGAACTTTCAAAGTTATAGGCAACATTAAGAATCAGGTTAAAGTTGCATTTGAAAGGGGCATAACTAAAAAAATATTGAAACTGGAGTTATCATTCTTGTCGTCGCAGATGGCATTGTTCATGCTGATGATATATTCCAAGTATGAAGTGAATAGGACAAGTACTTTCAAAGTGATAGGCAACATTAAGTTTCAGGTTAAAGTTGCATTAAAAGGGGCATAACTCAAAAAATATTGAAACTGGAGTTATCATTCTTGTCATCACAGATGGCATTGTTCATGCTGATGATATATTCCAAGAATGAAGTGAATAGGACAAGTAATTTCAAAGTTATAGGCAACATTAAGTTTCAGGTTAAAGTTGGTGGAATACCGGACGACGGCACCGACGACGACGACGACGAAGACGACGACGACGCCGCCGGACAATAGGATCCCTATGTGTCTACCTGCTATCGCAGGCGACACAAAAATTATGAGAAAATGAATTTTTACAAAAACTTATTAATAATTTCATACTTGAAAACTGTTCGATAATCGCATGTTACATTTATTAAACAGAACTATGAGAGACGAATTACTATTCTAAATTGGATACTCCTGATCACATTTTATTTTTCACTTAGAAGTGTGTAATGTTCGATACTTGTACATGTTTAAAATAATTTGAAAGCCCTGAACCAATTTTTCTCATTTGACTAATCTGATGATATAATAAGAATACCAATAATTTCCTGTCTCAAATTTACCCAAGTACAGGTATTATCAATGTTAAATCTCAAAAGTTTTAGAAGTGTTACCAAGTGTTATTTGGATTAATTAATATCTGGCTCGAATTCAGTTGTGTCATCATATTTCTTGAATTAAAAAGACGCATATGTAATGAGAAATTACTCAATGGATAATTACTAATAATATGATTAGTACCTCATCTAACTTCTCAATGATTTATAAATCTTTATTCTTCGTTCAAAACTGTGTCCATCATGGTTTTTTATGTTAAGGCATAGGTATCGTACATTTCCATGCACACAAACAAAGAAGAATGTAGTGCTTCTTTCGGTGGTCACCGCAACTTCATGGATCTTTTGATGTTCAAGATAATTTTCAGCATTGTATTTCAATACGTGGTCTGTCAAATATCAATAAAATTAAGTAGTTTGGGAAAACTTTATTCTTTACTTTTTCTTCTTGCCATTATCCAAATTCTCCTGAGAATGTGTGTAAGTATTATTTTAAGAGCAATGATGTTGATTCAAACATATGATCAACTCAAAACATTCGCCTTTGTACTGTTGCTGCAGAACCGGATTCATGAATTTCGTTCGTGTATCAAGTCTCCAAAAAGTGGTCTGTCATTTAAGTTTGCAAACTAACATTATGATACCTTCTTGACAATGAATGCCGGCATATCCAGCCATACATCTGCAGGAGTAGCTACCTAT
This sequence comes from Corbicula japonica, assembly GCA_038501625.1. NCBI lineage: Eukaryota > Metazoa > Mollusca > Bivalvia > Venerida > Cyrenidae > Corbicula > Corbicula japonica. The sequence goes on along the minus strand of JAZAYU010000184.1, from coordinate 851,396 downwards.
ACCATCCACACATGTGGCACCGTTTATACAGGAATTGTTCGCACATTCGTCAATGTCTAATAAACCAGATAACATATTGTTTCATAAACATCTGTGCTATTAAAATAATAGCTTTGCCGATTTTTAAATGAAAGCCATGCTGTTTTGCCGAAGCACTAGTCTTTATTCCATTCTCTTTTCCCTTACAACATATGTTAAAAAATAAAAAGCGTTATTGTCTCGGCTATGAAACCTTACTAACAGCTCTGTATGAACTAGACATCATGAGCTTCTACTGAAAAAGGTGACATTACTATTTTTTGGATATTCCAAATATCTATAAATACAAAAGTACATTCACGGCTCAACGCGTAAAATCGGATTAGAACAACCACTCGAAATAATCTTGTTGATTTTCCCGCTGCAAAATAAGTTTTATTTACAACATTTCATTAGTTTAATTTCTTGGTTAGTTGATTGGTTGGCCAATATCTCTCTCTATATATATAATTGTAATTATAACCAAGAGCATGCTCTGCAAAGCAAAAGTTATTTTCAATTTTCAAACTTACCGAGCTGGCATTGTTCTCCCTCATATCCAGTCAAACATTGGCATGTATAGTTGTTAATACCATCTACGCATGTTGCGCCGTTCATGCATGGTCTATTTAAGCATTCATCAATATCTAAAACAAAATATTAGAGGTATAAATATATTGTTGTTGATTCATCTTCGTATTTTAAGGAGAAACATGCAACATGAATGAGAAACATTTAACTCGAAATCATATGTTCTCGTAAAAGGCATACACTACCTACCGTTTGTGTAGCCGATGCAATTAGCTCGTTTTTGTTTTGTTTTTTGCAATTTTAATGCATGGGAACAAAGATTGGTCAGAATTAAGTCACATAAGCAGTGCGTACTTGTTTGCTCTTATAAAACGCAGCGGTGAAACTGTTGATATTGTGAACTGTATAATCCAGACAAACACTATAGCAACACATGATTTGCTGATGATTTTTATTCAAACCTATATTGGCTATGGTATTTTAAAAGTGGAGGAAATATAAAAACAAAAGAAATTTTAGAGTTCTTTTAACGTAATACTACCTTGCTCAACGATACAAAAATATTGATCAAATATCTAATTGTCAAATTTATTGATGATATGTAGTTCAATACTTGCAGTACGAACATATGGTTGTTTAACATTAAGTTTCAGTCTAAAATATAGTCAGCAGATAAGTAATAGCTTCAAAAACTATATACTCAATGCAGGAAATTTTCTAACATGCTAGTAATCTTGTTGTATAAATATAGCAATTCATATAAAATTCATTAAGTGTTTTGACATATAATGTACATATAGGATATTTGTTTAACCAGTTCATGATAGAAGTATAGTTCACCGAGTGAGCTCCGGAGATCGCAGCCACGAGTGAAAATATATAATTTTGGAGTTCACGAGTGGAATAATTTTTAAATCTTTCACAGGTAAAGTATATTTCCTTTTCATTTTATGATTTTAATGGACAATTTGCGTGAATTCGACTGAAATAAATGCATGGCGTCACAAACCCAAACTTGAACCCGTTTTCTAAACGTTTACATTTGGCGAATTATGTGCTTCTGTGGGTAACAGCGTGATAAATACCAGTGGGATACCATTTTTATTTCACCGAAAATTCTTTAATTCACTGGAAAGCATTAAATAAAATTCGATCCTATAACACGTTATTTTAACGTTTCAGCAATCTTACCTTTACGACAATACCTGTCGACGTACATGTATCCATCTTGACATCTGCACGAATAGCTATTTATTCCATCTACGCATGTTGCACCGTTCAAGCAAGGTCCACTAGAACATTCGTCAATTTCTATCACACAAAACAGGCAGTGCATATGAGCCATTTAAAGCATACAGTAGTCCAAACAAAGTTATATTATATCGTTTAATTTTAATTGTCGCACCACCTGTTACCTGAAGAAAATTATTTATCCAGCTGCATAACTCACAAAATTTGAAGATTTGAAGAGTATTCATGAGCGGCAACCATTACTCGTGACAACGGTCGAAAAAGGTGCATATGAGTTGTCCCCTACAACTGTAATCTGTGTGCTATCTCATCTTTCATTCTTGTCTACAAAATTTTGATGTCTAGAATCTAGTCACTCACTGGAGAAAAAAACATGTAAGCGGTCCAGATCGCGGTAGTAAAGCTAACACTCGCGTTTTGAGCTATAGGTCTCATTTTATTATCCTTTGACACTGACATCATAGCATACCAAAATGAAGACTGTTATTTCATTGTTTCAGCAAATATGTGTACCCAGTATACGTGAATACGCTGTTTCTAGAAATATACAAGGGGACATTCTTGTGACAGATTTTCATCTCGATATGTAAACGATTGTTTTTAATTTTGTTTTATAGCTTACCTATTTGACAGTTACTACCGCTGTATCCAGACATACATATGCAATTAAAGCTCTGTATACCGTCTACGCATGTCGCGCCATTCAAGCATGGGTCGCTGGCACATTCATTACTCATTATTTCTGAATTGAAAGATAAATCGTATTGAAATAGACATACCTACACTTAACCAATGTTCTAACTACACCTATCAAAAATATTTAATTTCTCCGCATAGACATAGAGTACAGTCTTCAAATTTGAAACAGAATAAGACGCACCATTTTACTTTTTTTTCTGTAATTTTCATTGAAATCCCTCCGTGTGTTCTTAAACCAAATATATTTAATCGAGGTGAGGGCAAAACCAAAAGTCACAAAATTGACCGTAGCTTTTGTTTAGAGCATATACTGAAGCCGGCAACAACTGCTAAAAAACAGCTATGTAACAGCAAAACAATCGCGTTATTGCAGAATTGCTTAGAATTGTTCAAAATTACTTAAAAATCCATATTAAAACAATGAGACATGAATTTTTGTTTACGAAGAATATACCCACAACCGATAATTTTTGTGACTTTTGGTTTTACCCTTACCTTGATTAAATGTCAGTGGTTTCTAAAGGCGTGAAGAGAATTTAATATTTTTTTATACAAAGAAGTGAAAGTGATGTATCTTATGATATTTCAAGTATGCAGTGTATATTCCGAATCCTTGCTGAGAAATTTAAAAAATATGATCGGTGTAGTTAGAACATTGGTTTAGTAGTTAAACTTTAGCAGGAAAAGCTAGTGTCATACGCAAATGGCATAATGCGATCATTACAAGAAGTTTAATTTCGATGTGAACTAATAATCTCGCATGGTTGGCTAGGCGATTCCGCCGCGCATTTTTATTTATGGCATGCTATATATACATTCAATATAAAACTTCTACAACAGCAGGTGTTAAAGGTGGTGTAGCGCTTGTAAAAAGTCTCCCCGAACTTCACTTAAGTTGAGTTATCACTTTTAATTTACTCCCTCGATGGCAGTAAGCTAATTTCAAATCATGGAGTACCAATCTTTGTGGATGGAAATTAAGGATAAGGATTTTATGTGCTGTGTCTGTCTATTGTGTGGTTGGCTTGGCGCTGCCGTCGCATTTGTATGGCTTTGAAGTTATCTACAAATTACTACTATTATATTAACAACAACAACGGTTACAATAAAAGTCTCTTAAGTTGTTGGTTGATTTGTTTCGGTAAATTTTCCTGTAAAATAATAAAGAAAAAAAACTTTTGAATTTCTTTTTTCAGAGTATTGTCTTAATCATATTGGCCAAATCGTGTCAGACTCTAATAATAAGTACGAATATAAATAATTTAATAATGTTTACTGATACATTGGAAAAGTAATGCAATCTATGCTTAATTTCGAAAAGACAAATTTTACCAATTAATCTGCTGTCAGTTTTGTCGACCAATTCTGTGAATTCTTCATTTATTTGGGTTGTGTAGTCGTCAAAGGTGTTGTTGAGTCCAGAACGAGCTACTTCAAACCCGTCTTCAACAGTTTTAAGTTGCTTAGTGACCAATTTATTTGTTTCGTTCATCAGCAATTCGACTTTGGAATCAACGACCTCCATGTGTTTGTCAACTTCAAGGGTCAACTGATTGAAACGTTTGCTGTTTTCATCAATACTGTTTTGAATGTTCTCATTCATTACTGATGAGCCGTATTTATGGATTTTCCAAGCTTCTGTCAACGCATGACTTATACGTGCTACTCTCCGTCGTTCCGTTGAAATTTCTATCAGTTTGGTATTGAAGTTTTCCATCATCGATTCGAGAACAGATAGTCGCTCAAGAACAACTGTGTCTGGAACAAATGGCACAAACAACGCCAATGGGATAATAAATAGATGGAAAAGAACTTTGAAAGCCAACGAATAGTACTAATATCATAAACTATAAATGTCCCTTTCCCTTTTTCCCGAATGAAAGTTGAAACAGTTTTTAAAAACACACCACTGTTAAAGTCTTTATCTCGACGCTGCTAACAGTGAAACAGTTTTTAAAACAAAACACAAGTCTAGTGATGAGTTATAGAAAGGATTTATTTCGTCATTTCTATTTTATGTAGATAATGACAATAGTTCACTCCAAATACCATGAGCACTCAAACATAATAATTCCAACCCAAAGCAAAAGGTTAAGTATTTCGAAAAGTCTAAAGCTTCACAGTAAGTATCTAACAATCTAAACTCGTCAAAAAGCCCCGAAAAAAAGAGAACTCCCCTTTTATAAGATCTTCGATGTAGAACCCAAAATCAACCTGGCTAACGTTAGCGCTCCATGCTAACAGATGTTTGCCCCCATATAAGGATGTCAGCCCATTACTATTCTAACTGTTAAAAGAGGTTAGATGTTAGCCCCCATATAAGGATGTTAGCCCATTACTATGCTAACTGTTGATAGATGTTAGCCTCCATATAAGGATGTTAGCCCGTTACTACGCTTACTGTTGATAGATGTTAGCCCCCATATAAGAATGTTAGCATCATAAATCAGGAATGTTGACCTGGAGTTGCCCTCAACTCCCAGTCATGAACTAAGCCTGTCATCAGTTCATGCTTACTGTTGAAATATGAATTCTGAGACTATCCAGACACACAACAACTAACAAGATGAAATTTATTAATGATAATTCCTAGAAATTTAACCTTAAAAAACTGTCACTAAGTATATCATTTGAGGTCAAGACGTGTTCTCCATATTCAAGACCATTACCTGTAACTCTTATTCATATAAATAACACTAAAGTTGGCAGGCTTTTACTTTTTGTTTATATTTAATATAAACGTGTGAGATCGGTCAATACTCAATAGCCTAGAGTTAACCTTGTTTACTTGTTGCCATGCTGGTTTGCATATACGGCGCTGTCAGCTTATTAGAAATTATTATTCCTAGATGTTTTTGCACGTTAATGTTGCCCAGTTCAAGTGTTATGATCTTTTTATTTAATTTGCCGATATTTTATATATTACAGTAACAATTTCCTTCGTCACAGTGTTGTAAGGATGGTCATTTTAAGTTATCTTTATACTTCAGAAGAACCTAAACCTGTTACCTTTGGAATTTATCATGTTTAAACATTGTTTATCATTCAGCTAGACACCTCGATCACGACAGGATTTGCGGAAATGTTTAAATCTTTATGTTCTCTTTATACTAATATATCGTTAAAGTTGAAACGCATTTTAGCAATAAAGAATAATATTTTATAGCAATTCCTTGCTTGAGTTCATGGAGTGTGTTTGAACCTGAAAGTAATTGAAAATTTGAAAAAAAGTCTTAACATCCCCCATCGTGTTTTTAACGCGCTTCATGCTTTTACTAAAAATGCATTTTATTTTGCAAATTATGCAGTTTTTGCAAATAATTCACGAATTATATCTATGTATAGGGTATTGTCTATTAGGATATTTCTATAGACAATAGTTGCCGACACGAGCGCAGCGAGTGCAGGCTTCTATTTTCTATAGAAACGTATTAGAGACTATATCCGACTTAAAGGTCGCCCTTCTACATGTATTATAGCCATGCGCATGCACAGTTGAAAATAGTTCGATTTATTTTGTTAATTGTAAAATAAAAAAAAGTTCTACGGAAATAAATCAATGAGAAATTTGAATTTTCAAAGCTTCTGATTGGCTACAAATATAGGGCGACCTCTAAATTTTGATTTTTTATAAATATATACTTTATTATTATGAAGGCATGTTGGAGTTTTACACAACATATCCCTCTGTATTAATAAAACCATATCAGATTGAACAATAATATATACTGTTTATGTACAAGTAAAACGTTCTTACCTGATGAATGTCCAGAAGCGATGGCATCGTTATTAGTACCCAATGTCAGTTTAGATTCCAACATTTCTACTCTAGATACAAGCATTTCTCTTGCCATCATTTCTCTTTGCACTATGCTCTGTAGCATATCCACCGATTTACAGTCACATTTCTGACAAATAGCATAGCGAAACAATAGCAGAAATACAATAAAATTACTTTTTCCATCCATTTTAACCGTTTGATAAGAAGGCAAAATCTTAACTTCCTGTGTACATGCCCTTGCTCATTGTACAATATTAAGTGTTATACTTGAAACATTAAGTGTTTGTTCACATAACAAACCAACTCCACTAAGAAACACAAGTGCGTTTCTCTAAAGCTTCCGGCCTACATGTTCTTTAAGCAAATGCAACAATAACAGGATTAAACTGACTTAAGTGCCAACAGGGAAAATATTTATCCCCGTACATATAGCACAGGCTTACAAAGCACTGTAGAATAGTATATTAGTAACATTATTTTTTTTATTTTCAGATGGTTTCTTAACGTTAAGAAATAACTATTTTTATATTTCCACAAAACACCCTGTTACGAAAGGTATTTTTACTCTTATGTTATAATAAAATATTGGAATCTGCGATAACATTTGAAAAACATGTTCCTTAATTTGTGGTATGGCTACTTTTTCAAACATGTTTTCTTTAATCGTATAAATTAGGTTCATGGAAATCTGTCACATTGTTATAAGCTCTCGAAATTTTAAAGCAAAAAAGCTGAGATATATAAACCCCGTAAGTTTTTTTGTTTGACATCACCATCTAAAAATGGAGAATTTAAAATTATATAAAAATTAAGTCATCTCTGTTACCATTTTATTTGGAAGCGTATATGCTACGAGTGAAAACTAGAGCGGCTATGTTCTGAATAAAATTATTCACGATTGACATTGTTACGCTTTGCGGCAAGTCTATACAGGGTCTATAGCCAGTCTGTAGAGTGTTGAATGGTTTATTTTTTCCTCGTGTTTTTTTACGTTTCCAGTTTAGTTTTCAGGCGAATGTGCATTATATTCCGAATTCTCGTTAGTTTGAATCATTCGAGGGTAGTATTTGTTTTATATTACGGGTGCTTCCCACCAGCCCGCCAAGTATTCTTGGCATTGCTGTATTCGACATTTGTTAAACATTGTCGTTCGTGAGTATTTTGATTAAACTTCGTCTATAATCTTATGAATTTAGAATTTGATCTTGGTGTCGATTCTACACAGCATATTTAAGGTCTGACGTAGATTCACACTAAAGATCTAAAACCTAGAGATATTTAGTCGGGATGACTATTATCCAGGATTAGTTAACAATTAACTGTTCTTCGCCTGAAATCACCCAATGAACGAGAACAGTGCCACATAGTATTCTTGGAAGTTGTGTGAACTTTAAAACCCTTAACATGATCGATTCCGAGTCACGCCAATTTGATTGGTGAAGACACATGTGACATAGTGTAAAAATGTGACATCAACAGTGTTATATTTGTTACATGCGGATGTTGTATTACAGTTATCACAGAAATCTTTTCTTCATATATACACATTTTTATGCGTGTGCGATCAGTGAAGATTCAGATCAGCCGGCACATCCGTGCCGTCTGATCAAGACCAGCACTGGTCACTCTTTGATCATAATTAACCTGATAAGTCAAACAGCGAACAGTGCAGATCTAGATGCTAGCATTTAAAAACTAATTTGAATTAAAGTGCTCATTGCTCGCAAGGTTCTAGTGTAAACAATATATTGATCCGTGATATTTTTACGTCAGCATAGAATGAAATTTCTTGGTTCAGACATACAAATAAAAAGTCAAGGTAAACTATATCTAAAACAAGAATACCTTACTGCGACAATTTAATTGTGGCAATATTTTGAACAAATATCGTTTTGAAGAAATCGAGCGCTCTCGCACATATTTCAAGTGGTATGTAGTGTAGAAGGGAGATCACTGCGTCAGAGTTAGTCAAAAGAGGCATCCACATTATCGAGGTCGTCCGAAGTTGTTAGTGGGCTAGAAGGGAGATCACTGCGTCAGAGTTAGTCAAAAGAGGTATTCTAGTTATCGAAGTCGTCCGAAGTCGTATGTGGGCTAGAAGGGAGATTACTGCGTCAGAGTTAGTCAAAAGAGGCATCCTAGTTATCGAGATCGTCCGAAGTCGTTAGTGGGCTAGAGCATTTGAAATGAAGTAGTTTTCTGAATAATTGTTATTACGCTATATCAATAGACAATTTAAGCATGTATTTTTTTATCAAAAGTGGGTAATTTAATTAGAATACATATTTCTGATGCGTGGTATAATTATGCACATCGAGATGAATTCATCTATTACGCATTCACAAACAGTGTACATAAAGATAGATCGGAAAGACACAAATTAATCAATGAATAATGCGAAATGTAGAATTTCAATGTCTTGTTTTCCGGACGACTTATTGGTTATGCATTATATATACAGTAAACAGTTACTCGATAATTATTATACAAGTCCGAGGTCGATATCACACTACCCAGGTCCGCAAAACTACATATCGACCTCAACATTAGTATTTACTTGTTATATCATATACCCTATGAATTTAAAGCATTCTGATGATGATGATGACGATTATGATGATGATGATGATGATGATAATGATGATGATGATGATGATGATGATGATGATGATGATGATGATGATAGCAAAGGTTATTAATTTCCTGCGTAGTTATCACTTTTTTTCGGACTCGCGAGTACGGAGCTCTCGACCAATCAGAATGCTTTAAATTCATAGGGTATATGATATTAATTTATTAATGTTTATATCTTTTCTGAACTCGGAATGATAACTGATTCATAAAAATACTTTAAGTAATGATTTGGAGAACAAATCCCTTGTTGTGCAGTTCATTTTTGACATTGTGTTAGTAATTAAGTTATTTCGTTATGAACATTTCTTATGTTTAAGAATTATTATTGTTTTCAAGTTAGTTATCATGCACGATTTTGCAAGCAATATCTTTTTCCCGCGTCTCATCTACATAAAGCGGACAATAACTATCTGGTCTCCGTTCATAAATGATAAGGTATAAGAAACCTTTTAAGTGATCATTGTACAAAGAGACATGCACACATAAATTCATAATAAACATAATAGATTTACAAGATCGTTTATATCACTCAATAACATAATTATATCGAATTCCAAAATTTACTATTTGTTATTTACCAAAACATTGTCAATAAAGAGTTAGACATATCAGTTTTATTGACTAACTAATTCCATTAATGACATGATCATTGCATAAAATGGTAAAAAAGTGAAATATGCACTCAGAAAACACAGCCTCTAAACGCAGCGAAAAGTTAAAGAGAAAAAAATAGAGCAATCCCATGTGTTTATGAGAATGTTAATTTCAAATAAGACAACACAAACAAGTAACGAAAAAGAGAACCGGTCCCTTTGGGATACCGCCTAGGAACGGTCTGTGGCAAAACAATTTGCCACTGGGGGAGTAAATCAGGTTCTTGGGTGCACCAACCTCACACTCTCTCCAACAGGTTCTCATTTGAACAAACATGAGGAAGTTGTTAATAATATTTCCACATTACCAGAACACTTAAGATGAAAACTCTATAAACTATTATGAACAAAATCAACAAAAAAGCAACTCATTGTCACAAAGCACACATTTCAAATAATATTTTTTCTATAACATTGCATTTTGTGTTGATCAATCTATCTTAAACAGTCAAAATTAATATAAACACCACTATACATTTTCAGTTAACTACTTGCCGTGCTTTGTTTGATGGATGGTGAGTTTAAAAATATTTTGACAACATCCTGCAGCATGGGAGAGATCCATCGCTAAGCAACCTACATATTCCCTGAAGAACGGCGTTAATTTTTTCCAACTTCTCATTATCTTTACAGTTCGCTAGCATAACGAAATATCTATTACTCTTCAGAATTCCAATCAAAGTTTCAAACTTTATTAGAAACATCTGTTCTTTACGTTTATCTGGAAACATGTCTATGCCTTCAAATAAGTTATGCCTAAGAAAGACATGCGGAAGGTTGTTTTGCTGCAAGCACTCTAGTATGTGCACCAGCATATCAATTAAACAAGGTTGAATCAACGGTCCGTCGTTTGTGCAACGGTTTATATGAGTAAGCACAACCTATTTCATGAAATATGACGAGAAAACTGACTTTTCAAAATACAGGTATTTGAAAATTTTAATCAATCTGTAGGCTTTAATATGTTTTTGTTGCGTTTTCTGTATAACTTCTACTTCGCTAGTGCAATAAGATATTCTCCAGCAGGTTAAGTGCTTTCTGCCGCAAGATTTTGGAACCAAGAAAAACCGATTGGGTGTTTCGATATCAACTGGAAAAAATGGGTAGTTACAGCCAAAGACTTCAGATATTTTGTCTCTTTTGAATGAAATACCAGGGACAAAATCTGATAATATAATAATTTCATTTGGTTGCCTACACGATTTGTTAATGTCACTGTGTACCGACATTTTGACCCTGTTTAAACAATTGCTTTTCCATTTGAAAAGAAGGGGTTTTATTGAGCCGTGAGTATCCATATCAATACCAACAAGTTGTAGACTTCCTGTGGAAGTATGTTCAATAAGCTGAGAACAATTTTCACATATTAATAAGTCCGGATTGAATGTTAACCTTGTCCTATTTTGACACAGACAGCATTTATCGTAAAGTGCATCCATAACAGCTACATTGAATTCTTCCAAAACATCGTCAGTTTGAAACTCTTCTTCAATATCTTCAACAAGGCAGTATGAACCAGTTTTCTGCTTTACAAATTGGTGGTTTACAATTTTTAAATGACCCTGGCAACCGTGTTTAATTGTCTGCGCCTCATATCGATATTGGAGAAGAACCAAATAGTCATATTCGATCATTGGAAATTCTTGATACGGCCATACCCTAGTCTGTTCCACCATACTTCCACCAGGTATCATATCAACGATAAAGAAACGACTATTTCTGCTGTTGATGCGAGATATTAACCTTCTTATCAACGTGTGTACAGCTCTAGTTATATCAGCTATCTCTGCTTGGTTGTAGTCTACAAACACATGTTGTTGCTCCAATAAACTCTCAAGTATATCCATTACTAATCTCGGCATATTTCTGGTTAATAGTCTGAAAATAAAATCAGATACATGTAATTGTTCATAAACAATTAAATTTTTTTAAATTTTACTGTGAATGTTTAATTTAAACTCAAAACTAGGCAAGTCGTATATCGTCGGCCTAATATCAAAACCTCGTATCTACCAAATTTTCAGAAAATCACTTTTTTTTGCATCGTGAGAATACAGAAAATCTAGTGCGTAATCTGTCAAAATCTCGCACCTCTAAGCCAATAGGAAAGGATCAAGATAGTCATTTGTTAAAATATCGTATTCAAATTAGTGGATATTTCATAGGTTCAAAACCTCGTATTTTATCAGACTTTTTTATTTGACGTTGTGATTGTTGGTTTACCACAGGGATTTGAATTGTCCCGTTAAATATTTACACTTAAATCAATAGTTAAAAGGAAACCGGTCGGATTTGTAGCATGTTTTGTTAATATTGTTGCAAAAAGGCTCATCCAAATTAGCTTATTTGCTGCTATAAAAATGTGAAATATGCATATCAGGAATCAACACATCCAGAAAGCACAGCCTTTCCATGCAGCAAAAAGTAGAGAGGAAAAGAAAGCATCTGTTTATAAGAAGATTTAAATAAGACACCACAAACAATTAACGAAAAAGAGAATTCCTGGGGTTTCCCCCTTAGAACGATCAGTAGCAAAACAATTTGCCACGGGGCAGTTAAATCAGGATCTAGGTTGAACCAACCTCAGACTTGCTCATAACAAGTTCTCAAATGAACAAACAAGTACAAAAGTTAAAGTTGTAATTTTACTTGGTCAACGTTTTGCTGAATATTTGATTCGATATCTCACCGACTGAGTTTAAGTTAGTTTGTTGTTTAGCTGTTCTTTAACTGTTTTGGTTTTAATAGAAATTGACAGATTTTCAGATTGACTATTTGCGTTGGTCTCCGTTCAGCAAAATGTGGGTCCATATTTTTGAAACTACTTAAGATAACACCAAACTTGAAATAAATATTCACCATCAAAATGTGCATCATTATCAACAACACCCATAACCCTAATACAAATACTTTTCAAGATATGCCCCATTTGCACGTAAATTTTGTGTTAAAGATAATATACACATGGTTTCATAACTTAAAAACTACTTATATATCAAAATGAAACTTGTTATATGAATTCACCATCAAATTCACAAATTAACCAACAACTTCAAGACCCATAACTCTAATACATTGAAATCGGTCGGATAAGGAGAAAGTGGAAAAAAAGTGTTGTACTGCAGATTTTCTGAAAATTTCGACGACTTGATTTTCCCATTTGACGCGAAATTCAGACGAAGTTTGAAACTCGAGGGCGCTGAAGTCGTCTCAGTCGCCCTCTCGGCCAATCCCTGTCAAGACCCATAACTCAAATATTTTAAAAATATGTCTCATTGTCACTTAATTTTGTGTTCACAACAATATGCACTTGGCCCATAATTTTGAAACTACTTGGGATATTACTGTAACATTGAAACTTGGAATTAACATTCACCAAAAAAATATACACCATTGTCAACAAGACCCATAATTCACTTTCTAATCTGCCCCTTTTCACTCAGATTTTGTGTTTTCCAAAGTATGCACTTGGTCCATGACTTTGAAACTACTCCACATATAAAATTGAAACTTTGAATATATGTATTCACTATTATAATAATCTTCACAAAACCATCTAGACCCATAACTTTGCTACTATTATTTTAAAACTATTTCACTTAGATTTTATCTTAAAGTTTATTTGCACTTGGTCCATAACTCTGGAACTAATAAAGGTATCAACTTCAAACTTGAAACACAACATCATGATCTACATAACTTTCACCAAGACCTACACTAATTTTAAGGTTATGCCTATATTTGCATTAGTTTACTTTATAGTTTTCATTCGGTAACATTACTTAAATGATTGATATGGAACTGAAAATAAATGTTCCAAATCATTACCTTTTTCATTTCCAACAAACTCTGCAACTCTTCCAAAATATTTTATATTTATTCCCCATTTCAGTTCATTTTTTCATTTCCCCTTGTCACATTATTATTTATCCTTTCATTCACTTGTTAATTTTTATCCTGTTTGAACATAAATGTTGGGCCATAGTTTTTCTTTCAATATCAAATTGCATTTATTCAAACAAATGGAATAGTCGAGAGTTCTGTCTTCTCTGACAGCTCTTTTTGTATTAAATATCATATTGTTTGCCAAACTCCGCCAATTTAGTTATGTTCAATATGCTAAAGAGCAAAGGCGCCCCAGATAGCTATTTTGCAGTAACTTGCAGTATCGTACTACCGTTCGTAATTCATGATTGTTTCAGTGTTATTCGTAATTCGTAATTGGTTTTTATAAAATAAAGATGTTAAATCCTTTAACGGTATATTGTTCTGTGGTTCCTCCAATGAATAATTAAAACTGTTACTAAATGTAAAATACAGGTTAAAATGTCTGTTTAAAGTACCAGTTTTACAGAAAACGTATACGACACAATGCAATAAAATTGTATTACTAACATAAATAACAAGCAAAATGTCGTACGAGCATTAAAAAAATTGAAAAAAGTATCAAAAGATCTTATTCTTCACAACTTTATTAAACTACTTGCAAACTTAAGAACAAGTGTGTTTACTGTTTAAATATGATACAAACTTACTTCCTTTCAAATAAAGTGCAATTTAAACTGCATTTGATGGTATGTCGCTCCTGTAAAATTTGTAAAAGTGATAATACGAGGTTTTGATATTAGGCCGACGATATTTGTCTTTCAATGATTTCCAATGAAATGTTTTATCAAAATAAGAATGCACCTTTTCCTTTGGTGGCTTTTGAAAACATGCAGATTTTAGATGGAGTTAAAAATAAAAAAGCCATTGAAATCATATTCTATTGATTACTAATCTGGCAACCACTACAAAGTAATGGGGATGACCCATATTTATTAAAGTGAACAATAACATAGCCAATTTCATATAGTGTTAGCTAGTTAGCTAAATCGTAGTCATAAATGTAACAATAGACAGTTTTGCATTTTGTTAATATCTCATAATAGAAGACGCAGTTTATTTTGCTAGACAATTAAGGCATATCCCAATTACCTAATTATGCGGCAATATTGTTGAAGTATCAACGCTATTTTTATAATTAGAAAAGAGAATTCGGGTAAATGTGGATACAGGTAGGGCGCAACATTTTTTGAATCAATTAAGATTTTAAGAACATGCGAGACATCACTTTAGATTTTAAAAACATGCGAGAAAAATATTGTTAACAAAAACAACTATTAAACTAAAACATAATTTTATAAATTTGAAAAAGATAAACTGATTTTTGTATTCTCCGACAACAATGATCAGGAGCTTTTTTGTAGAGCGACAATTATCGATTGACATAAATCCGTCCAGCGACGTCGCGGGAAATATGTATACTGTACAGTATGCTTACATTTTTGGACGTTTTTCCCCAAATAATCGAGCATTTTATAATCTGAAATAAAAATTGAAGTTACGTAGAGTGACAGTGGTTTAGTAATTGTTTGCACTTTCGGTAATATCTTTCTGTGTGATAAAAGTCTTTATCTAACTCGCTAGTACAACAACAACGCGTTTGTCAGCAGCAAGAGGGAAACTAAAAAACAGCGAATTTTAAGGGATTATTATGAACAGAAAAGACATGAAAAAAAAACACACATACACATATATAGTTAACAGAAGAGTAAAGAACAATCTTCAAAATATAACAATTTCAGTGGAATGTATATTTTTAACGATGGCGAGGTGTAACAAGTATGATTTTTATGTATTTCTTTTCTTATTGGCAAAGTATCGGAGTTTTGCAACATTAATAATAGTTTTGTTAGATTTCGACGAGATAAGCATTTCAAAGTTATTTTAATTAGGCCAATGACAAAAATATTGTTTAAAATATATAGTTCTAAGTTCTCTATAATGAGGACAAACAAGTAAGAAATGATATTTATTTTCAATCTGTCGCATATTGCAAAATGTACACAATATTTTTTCTCGGGGCGTATTTTCATATCTACCATTTTCTATGCGAAGGTTGTGAGCAGATACTCTAAATTATGAAAGTGCAATTCTATATTTTCCTTCTGAATGAATAAGTAAGTATTTTTCAGTTCAAAATCATGTTTAATAATGCATAAGATACAAGCTTTCTAAAGTTGTTAATTTCCGAGTAGCACTTTTGAAGATAAACGTCTCTTATTCGTAATTTAATAATTTCCAGGGGGATTTCAATATTTGACTGATTATACCAAATATACGATAATCCGAGATCGTCTAGTATTTTCTTTGATAAGCCCAATTTTTTCCATTATATATGTTCTATTTCTATCAACATCATTTTTTAGCTTAAAATATACTTTTTTGACTAAAGAACTGTATCTCAATCTATAATAGTTTTTGCTAGACACTACATGTACTAGAATTACTAAAAATATCCCTTAAAACCATAATGACCAGAGGATAGAACTAAGTATAAATATGTAAAGCTAAAACTGTGTAGAAAAGTGCCCAATGAATTTCATGTAACTAAATATAATAAGGTACTTTAGAATAATGGTATATGACTGTTTTCTTGTTCATGCGATTATTAATTGGAAAGGTATACAGTACCATGAACGTTTAATGTTACAAAATTTGCGTCTATCGTGCGTCCATCTATCGCGTATCGATGTGCGTCTATCTAACGTGTATCGTGCGTCCGTTTAACGTGCATCGTGCGTCCGTATATCGTGTATCGTGCATAAAACGGTTTTAATTTTATCATGCAACGTGATTAAGTTACATGCTTATTCAAATTTATGGGATTTAATTTCAACCATTCATATTATATTTTGAAAACATTTTCAAATTGTTAGAAATCTCGTCCACAAATTTATTGGGATGGCAATATCGTGTATCGTTCGTTTACCGTGTATAGTGCGTCCGTCTATCGTGTATCTTGCGTTCGTCTATCGTGTATTGTGCGTCCGTATATCGCGTATCGTGCGTTTCGTTTGTAACCTTAAACGTTCACAGTACTGTAGATTATGTCCCATCCGATAGAACCAATAATCGATTGGGACAATTTTCATTCGATTTCCATCACTAATAGAACAATCCAAAAGAACGTACCTTAATTTGGAAACTTTAATTCCTTTATATTTATTCTACAGTTACTGTTGCACATGGAATTGGTAAATTCTGAAATTTCATATTCTAGAAATATGTCATCTTGATTTTAATTATTCAAGCTATTAAACATTCATGCAGGCAGAATAAATAATTTATAATAAGCATTTTACCATTCAGTTTGCATTTCCATAATATTTTGGAAAATAATGTCTATCAAAATTACAACTGTCTGATAATTGCAATGCCTACATGCTCTTATATCTATACCGATCATAAGTATGACATGGATTTTATCTTTATGTACACCGATCTATTGATTTTAAAGAGATTATGATTTTTAAAACTTCTTTTGTTAATATCTATTATCTTTACGGAATCAATATCTTTATATCAACCGGTTTCAGAGATCAAAATAAATACTAGATAAGCAAACATCGATCGGTCTACATTATTGTGTCTTTTGCAATCTTAACATAGTTTTGAACGTCTGTCCTTATTGACATGGACTTGTCTTGCAAACTAGTGAACATTACGAAAACAGCAAAGCGATTGATCAAATTTGTTTCCTTATAAAGCTGTATACTTAAGGTAAGACCTGTGTAATAGGCACTATTAAGAATCCAATATATGATTATATTTTCATCAACTGCTTCATACCACTGACTTGTATGCAAAATTTTAATATTTTTCACCGTGTAGTTTTTGAGATTTTTAGTTTTTTTTATTTAAAAAAGTGAGAAAAAAACGTGAAAGTATCCAATTTCTTTAATCGGTGACAAAATTGTTTGTTATTGATAAATTCAACCCTAATTTTTTTACAGTTTATCCAAAAAATGTTATATTTTACTAAACCAATTAAAGATATAATATATACATACAGAATTTATCTTAAAATGACATTTTTTGACCAAATAAATTTAAAAAATGCATTTTTTATATTTCACGAGACTAAATTAATGAAAATTGTGCAAAATCCTGATTGGTGCAATATACCAAACTTTACCATTTTTTAACTATATACCTTAAACAAAATTTAAACAAAATTTCAGAGAAGTTTACCGTCCAGTTTTAGAAATTTTCAAATTGATGACTTGAATAAACACTATTCTGATAGCGAAAACCCCTTTAATCTTGATTATTTTGCTTATTTTAGTTTAAATCATGAGAATTTTATATTCAATGACAGAATTACACAGGAAAAAAAGAAATATGCCAATTATTTAAGCTCTAGGCTTACAAAAAAAAAATAGCTTCCAGTGGGATTTGAACCCTGGTCCTCTTGCATGATAGAAATCTATGCTAATTTACTACTATAGTTACCTCCCTTGGATACTCTTCTGGATATAGGTATTCATTACACAGGTCTTACCTTAAGCAGTTTTTGTATGGCCAATCAATATTTGTCATCATACTATATGTAATATCAGCTTAAAGAGACATAATTAAAATAAATACGCCTTCTGTCAAGCCAAAAAAAATGGAAAAAAAAGGTTTATTTTCCGAGCAATGCCTGAGTTTACTTATCGTCTCATTCACGCAAAAACAATTTATTAAGTCTTTACCTGTCGCAGGAAAGTTTTACCTGTCGCAATTTGTCGACTTATGACATTGACTTAAAAAAAATTTTTTTTTTAATTGCAGAAGTTTTATAAGTAAATCTATTTACTATTTCAAGATTTAAATAATAGATGTTTAAGATATTTTTTTCATCTATGTTAGTTTTTTTCTAAATAATAACAGCTGTAACCAATGTACCTCGCGTACTGCTGTAAGGTTGTTTATTGTATAGATATTGTAAATTTGCTGATGGCCATGTTGGGAAAACTATGTTTATATATATTTCTTACCTACCTCTTTTCAAAGCCATATAGCACACCACACACGTTACAAAATCATCTACAGATATACTTTAATGATATTGTTGTAATTAACACATAATCAAATTAATTTTTACCCTCTATTGATGGTAACAGGTTTATCACTACCACCAAAATAGAGTTTAATATTAAGTTTGTATTTCTTGTTATTTGTTTCATCATAAGAAAGTACGAGATCGTAAACTCCTTGCGCCATTATTCAATGATTTTGCATTTTCTTTTTATCATGTATATATCTTGAACCGAAACCTGAATCTATTTGCTTCCGTAATTCTTCAATGAAATCGTCGACTGATTAAAAAGAATTAATATTTTTATCGGTTCATCTAACGTTGACCGCCATGATTGTTTACTACGGCGTATTGAATTATAGGAGTTATAGCAACCTTGACCTGAAAGCTTTTCGAATATTGACGAAGAAGTCACGTACCGGGGTTTACATATAGGGAGACACGGATAAAACACACGGAAAAATCATGATATTGCAGTTAAAAATAGCACTGGACATGAAACTGAGAGTAAATTTTCCAAAAATGAAATGATGCTGGCTGCGATTTTGTACCGGACATTGTGTCCGACAATAACAGAAGTTTTCGGCGGACAACATGAAAAAAACCGGACATGTCCGGCTGACCGAAGGACATTCGCATTGACTGATTGTTTTAAATTTTAATTTTTCAGTGCATAAAGTAATTTACGTATTCTTTGATTGTCCTTTTTGCGTCAGTTCCTCTAGTTGCTGGACTACAAATTTTGTGCAAAATACAATGCCATCATTAAACCATACCTTATGCTTATCTGACGCTGCAGGAACAGTTACAAGATGTATAACATTGGTCATTTAAACATTAGTTTTAACAAGTAAATTCCGATCATGATTACCCAATTTCAAATTTCAACACTATCCGACACATTCTTTTTCACTTAGTTTGGAATTTCCTTATCTTTCGGGGCATTTCCCTAACTGTGCGTGCGCACTACTTTCGTTTTCATGACCAACATTCAAGGGGAACAATTTCTTGCAATTAAAGGGATCAAGTATGTTTCAGTTACGTCCTTTGAAATAATTACGATATGATGTTAAATATTCTGTTATTGTCTGCGAAAGAAATGTATAAAACATCGAATGATTGTTTTCTGTTTTGTGACACAGTTCAAGTTGGCGGACACAGCCTCGTTTCCGCATGTAAAGCATAACCCATTCGATAAGGGTGATCTTCGCCGAAGAACAATGATAGATACTCTTTGTCTCAGCCCGGAAAATGTTTGCAGGCATCTGGACAGTGCCAATCTTGACATTTTGTAATTAAAACATAATTTGAATTTAAAGTCAAAAAAGCTAAAATCTGAAGGTCAGTGTCATGATTTTGTGCAATGATAGTATGATATTGATAATTCCCCAGTTCCAGACGGCTACATGTGTTTCAGGAAACATTATGGGCCATTTTTAAATGGCTTCAAAGACTAACATTGGGCTTCATATCTAACATTTGTTCAATAATGTATTCCCGAATGTTGGAGGACACAATTCTTTAATGATTTAAACATTCAAGGAAACTTAACAGTCTTAGACCATTCTGTGAGTAAAATTAATACATTTTTAACAAAACCAAGTGTGTATGAAATAAAGTCGTATTTAATTATTAGCGCTAAATAAACAATTACATGGAAACACTTTTATTATATTTTTCAGCAAACGTAATATACAACGTAAAGTGTGACATAATAAAACAATCACATCAGATACATACAATTATAAATGAAAATAATAAAACACAACTGTTAATGTATGACTGCTTATCAGCTAATATATCTTAATATCGTTATCCATATTGTGTTATACAATAAGTGAGTTTCAAGCAATGACGGCAAATAAGAATTAAACCAAAACAGTGTTCTTCTCACAAACCTCTACATCTACGTGAAAACAAATTTGAACACCGAAGCCAAAACTGTATTACACCCCAATAACTTTTTATTTCAAATTTCATTAAACAAACTCATGGTACCTCTCAGTTAAAAATTTTGGCAAAAATACTAAATTGAATGTGTACTTTAAAATAACTGGGTAAACTTAAGGCACTTTCCACGCAAAATTTAACACGAGTTTTTATTTTCAACGAAATTAAGAACTTTTAAAAGACAAAGCATAGCACTAGTAAATTCGTATGCAATGCAATGTCCGCCGCCAGCCATTGCTGTATCGAAAAATGACATACATCACGTTTTCAGCCAAAATATGAGATTTTCGGTTACATTTGGCGGCTAAGAGTGAGTTTGTAAATCTGCCTGTCTTGATGGTAAAAAACTGAATGCGTTGTAAACCAAGCTGCTCTATAATTATACAGTCATAAAATAATTATAGTATGCGATGGTTCTTGCTCCTGTTTAATAAGCGGCAGTTTATTGTGATGACACTGACACTACCTTTTTGGTAACTATAAATAATAACTTATCCGAAAAAGCATACACCAGTTTTATATCACAATTGTGACGAATATAGAGTATGAATTACAGCTTTTACAAATAATCCGTGAACTCGGTAATTCTAAAAGAAAAATGTTCAGATTGTAGTCAAGCTTAAAATCTATAAAAATGGAAGTCCACACATTATTGTCAAATGTTAATGTTGATACATACAAATATACGAAGAAACATAATGATTGCAATTATATGCATGCATTAGGTTTGCGTTGATTTCTAGTGGTTCTATCTGTAGTAGGCTTATCAGCTTTATATTATTTTTTTGTCGAGATAAAAACTATATTAACTTCTATTATAAATAATCAGTATATAAGGTTTCCATAATCAGCGCGCAACCATTTTAGGCAAGCTCATTCGGTAGGGTGTTCGGCGTTATGTAGATGGCGCTTTCGCCTTACGGTTTTGATTATCTGTGTAGGTGTACAATTATAAACTATTCACCGTAGCGCTGTTTGTGCAGTTGGGCGGCCGTAGAAAGTCTCCCTGTACTAATCAGTCAGTAATGTTATCAATACATGATCAGTTTTCGGTGTTGCATAATGACGAACAATATCGATTCCATATGAAGAAAATTGTTTGCAATTTTTAATTGATGAAAACGGAACTTGAAAGCCACTGAACACGACAAAATATCAAACTATTGCAGGTTCGATTTAAATGAGCCTGACCATGTGCAGTAGTGGAAGTTTTAAGTTCAAAAATGCCTTATTAGGTATCTACACAAATATCATTTGTCATTAGTTTAATCATATTGTATTGCTTATAATAATAGTTCTCCAGTACAGAATAGTTTTAATCATGGAAAATTTGGAACAATCAATTTGTTTTACATAATATTACAATAAATAAGCAAATGGGTTGGGCTACAAGTTTTTAATATTAGCAGACAGTCCGTCCCTTTGTGTCACTATTTATATCAAACAAATATGGTACAACATAATCATTATTCTAACATATTCAAATTTTGCCTAGAGTTAATGACATTAACAGAAATGATTGTTTTATGAGAAAGAAGGGAAAATTTAACAATTCGTAACATTATAAAAACAAAAGCAAACTTAAGCAAAATGTAAATTTAGATTTAAAAAAAGAGAATAAAAATCGAGATTTGATGCGCCATCACAGCCAAGCCGACGACCCCAACGCCCCCACATTCCAATCTTGCCCTAAATAAAAAAATCACAATGACAAAAAGGTGAAATATGCATATCAGGAATCGCCACATTCAGAGAAAACAGCCTCCCCACACAGTCAAGAAGAAGAAAGAGGGAGAGAGCATGGTTAATAAAATGATAGGTTTAAAAAAAACACCACTAACAATAAACAAAAATGAGAACCAGAGGGGTTACCGCCTTGGAACGATCAGGGGCAAATCAAATTGCCACTGGAGGTTTAAACCGGGTTCTAGGGTGTACCAACCTCACACTTGCCCCAACAGGTTCTCATATCACAAATCGGCTCAACAATGTTGCATGAAAAAAGCACACAAACATATAAAACATAAGAAGCTAATAGCATTGCAAAGCCAAAGGGCGGGTACTCAATGATCTTTCCGAGACCAAAGCTCCTGGAGTAAAATCAGCAAGAACACGATGACAGGGATAAAAGAAACAAATCTAGCTTCTAGGTTCTTTTAAGAAAAGATTTTCCCATAAAACTTCATAAACTCTTAAACCCCTGCCACCGTTGTGCAATCAAAGAGGTAAGCATAATTATCAATTGTAGAAGGGTTAATCACCAGGCCTGCAAAGCGCTGTAAAATATCATGTTGGAAACCTTTATTTTTACATTTACGGATGGATTTTACGAAAAACCGGGAGAAATTAACATTGCATTTTATCTTCTTAAGTTTATAAATTAAATCTACATAAAAAACTGGCTGTGAAATACCTTGTTGCAAAAGTGATTTTAAACTGCACCTGTATTTATGTATTAGATCTGGGTATCGGCGATAAAACTTGCAAATGTTTTCCTTAATTTGTGATACAGATAACCGTGTTTCAAATGTTTTTCTGTAATGCAAAGATTACGTTCATTGAAATCATTAGCATCGTTGCAAGTTCTTGAAAATCAAACAAGCTGTGAGATATAAACATTATAAGATATTGCACGGGGAACATCGCCGTCTAAAAACGGAAAATGTACTATATTAAAATTAAAATAATCTCTTTTATCATATATTTTAGTTGTGGCGTAACCATTTTGAATGAACAGATTAAGATCTAGAAAGTTTGCTTGCTTTTCTGAAGTGTTCGCTTTATTAAGCTGTAGTTCTTGAGGATCAATCTTATTAACCAGTAATGGAAAATGGTTTTTATCTATATTTAATTAATCATCTAGGTACCTCGAGGTGTTTTTAAAAGCTGTAATAATATCATCTTGATGTTCGGTATAAAGAGATAACATAAAGTCTCTTTCATAACAGTATAAAAACAGATCAGCAACAAGGGGTGCACAATTAATACCCATTGGGATGCCAATTACTTGATTATAAATAGAGGTACCGAATCTAACATAAATATTATCCAGTAAGAAAGTTAGCGACTTTATTAAGTCTTGACAAGTCCATAAAGTATAATTATCACAAGAACCATATGTAAAAAATGCCCAATGTTCATTAAAAGCGATGAAGGTTTTATATTCTCTAGCAAACGTTTTAAATAAGACTGGTTAGCTTGTCTTTTATTAAATTCTGAGAAACCGAAGTGTATAAAGTAGAGAAACCATAGTAGACAAACAGAACGCCCGAAAATTATTTGATTTAAGCTTTTTCAAAACGTCATTTGAATTTTTTATCGACCGAAATAATTTTTTGCCAGAAGTTTTCAAAACCTTATCACAATACCTAATTACATGTTCTTTTATAATAGCTTTAAGACAAGATGTTAAGAGCACAGATAAATTAGTAGTAGTGCAAGAACTAGAGCTAGCAATAAATCTTGCTTTGTACGGTGTTTTATGCATTTTAGGCAACCAATACATAGTAGGTATTTCGTCATGTTTTGGCTCAATACTGATTCTAAATTTTGTAATTTGTAGAGTGTGTGCAGTAACAATATCACACTCAGATGAAGAAGTCAGTGTATAAGCATTAGTGCTGTTCAGTTCTTCAGCTTGAATATTAATATGGTGTATCCGTCGCACTATAATTACATTATTAGAAATTTATCTGGACAATGATTTTGGTTCTAATGTATTGAATGTCGATTAGTTTTGCTTCAAACATCAGTTATATCTTGTTCCGTTATAAAGATAGTATCGATTGAGGAATTTGTTTTTTTTTAGAAAATGTTGGTAAATTGATATTAGTATCCTTGAGCGACAATATAGAAACAAAGTAATTATTGACCTATGACCTTTGTCATAATATAGTTATATACAGTAAACAATTACAATCGAAAATATTTACAAGTGTAATGAAAGCAATAAATAACTACTAACTTAAGACATTCCAAAAACGCAAGCAAAAATCGCTAATAATACTTTAGAAAATAAAAATGCCTTTTCGATTTAGTTCACCCAATCTTTTCTATTGACATTTTTGATATCTTTTGTTGTTACTTTCGTTGCATAATTCAAAGTTGTCATATAAGGAAGCATTTTAAAACCCTTTTTAACTGCACGTATTTATAAAAGTCAGAATGCAAAATTAAACAGTGTCTCATAACCAACATTTAAGAATTTAAATGATGAAAACGACTCAAATAAAATGTAAAACTTACAGGTCCTCGAGTATTTCGAAAAATGGACTTTTTTCAGATTAAACGACTTTTAAATAAATCATTTTGTCCGTTACCATCGTTACAAAACATTATTGATAGTGAAACTATTAATTTAAAAATCGATACATAGCTTCTGAAACGATGACACAAAAAATAAACACGATAAGGGTAGAACAAAAATTCACATAACGATATAGCATTGTGAGGAAACTTCCGAACTTTAACTATAAAAAAAGAACTTTTCAGCAGTCCAGAATGGAGAAAGATTTCCTTAAATTTGCCGTTGTTAAAAATTAATGAAAACAAAGATGTGTGTTTACGAAAACCCAACCGTCTTCTTATAACCCTGAGGGGTATTGGTTTAACCCCATACCTTGATTAAACTTCATATAAATTATTTGTTTTTCTAACTGTCTACGTATGGCAAATTGGAGTCTTCTCGTTGTGCATGCCTTTGTTTTCTGGAATCACCTTCAGAAGAATTTCTATCAACATCAGGGTCCTCTTTAGAACCATTTGTTCCTGTTGAAGGACCATATCTATACGAAGTATCCATGTCCCCATTATTTGGGTTTTCTGAGACATTTCCTTCATCCGTTTCAGGCCTGCAAACCCACCGTAAAAACAAAAAAATCAAATATTATTTAACATAATTATATATACTAGGTACTGATTTACAACTTGGAGGAGTCCGAACACATCTTCAACGGGACAGAACGGACAACAGGATTTTCAGAAAAACCTACCCTCAGAAAGAAAATATCATAGTATTACATAGAATCAAAAAGGTATACTCCAACAATCCAAACAGAAACATAATATTAAGACGTTTACATCGTATTCATTATAGATGTATCGGAGTATCTTACCATGCCTGCTTTGGATTTCTTGAATCGCCTTCAGCAGTTTTATTGTTATCTCGATTTTGTGTTAGTTTATATGTACTCGTTGAAGGACCATTTTCGTATGAGTTTGTGGAGTTCTCATTATTTATTTTTGTGACTCATTCGATTATATCATTGATTCCACAAGCCAATAGGGTAATTCGAAAAACAATGTCAAACCAATAAAAATATGTCATTTACATGGCATGATTTTATAACTAATTGAAAAATATCAGGAACAATAACGAAACGAAATCATTAATATATCGTGCATAAAGTGAAAATGGTATATTAACCAAAAAAAAACAGAAAAAGAGTATAATTAGTTTACATCGTATTCATTATAGACCTATCAAAATATATTACCATGCCTGCTTTTGAGTTCTTGAAACGCTTTTAGCAGGTTTTCTTTCGGCTGGAGAAGTCTGTGTCGAATCATATGTGCTTGTTGAAGGACCATATTTGAGGTTAGATTCAGAGTTCTCGTTATTTGGTTTTTGTGAGTCTATCTTATTTAGCCTATACGATAAACCGAGAAACAAAAAAATACAAATATATTGGTTACATAACATAATTTTATTACAAATGAAGCATATTTGGAAAATTTACGGACATTTCATTGAAAATGTGGTGGTTATAATGAAAATTGTGTAATAAGAACAATACACAAACTAGAAAGTACATGTATTAGAGTATTTTTGGAATCAGTACTTTTTATGAATGTAGGTTGGAGATGGAATCGTCACCGACGGTGAACTGTTTGCGAGAACAAGGCTCTGCGAAGTTATCGCCGAAAATGTAGTCTCTTACTTTTCAAGACAATTCACCCTAAGTGACAAATGTTTTTTAATTTAAATTAAAGTATCATGTATAAGTATTTTACTTGCAGACCTTTCCTTGCTAATAATTCATATTTGTGTATTGGTATAAGATCTCTTATGTTTAATGCTTATGGAAAATATGCTTAAATCTTGTGTGAAAAAAACAAATAATGACGCCATTGGCTAAAACAAATGACTTCAATTAATTCATGACTTGACGCCACCTATGGCAGAAAAAGAACCCCCTTCTTTCCTTGAGGAAAACGGTTTTTTTTCTCTTCACCGCTAACTATCGTGAAAACAGATATATTTTATGCAAAAAAAACAGTTACCTTTCTAAATTTATGACCTTGTTTAAACGAATACTTAAATAAACTGTGCATTAGAATTAAACATGTTTGACTTAAACATAAGGTATTGCTGGCGACGAGGGGCTGTGACCAGACGTTTAATCAAGCTTACTACAATCACACGACTATGACTCTATATGACGCACACATTTATAAAGCCACGAATTATATTCAGCAAGGTATAAAACAGATTAGAGCAAACAAATTAAAGACACGTGCTATTGTAACGCATTACCTTGTTTCTTATTTAATGCTCGAATTTCGAATCCGCCGTCCAAGACAAACATGAAAATATTACCGACTCGGTTTGATTGAGCCTGTTCATGAGCAGTAATAGAAATATTATTAACCACGCAGCATAGACCCGGGTTGAACGAAACTCAATATTTTCACCAATAAACAGTACAATTTTGAGCCATCACAAACGATGCTGTGCATGCAGCTGAGAGTTCCTGCACACAGAGTTTAACCAGCACGGAAAGATTGTTTTGTTGTTGAACCCTAGAACATTAACCATCATTAGTAAAACATTAGTCGCGTTCAACATTATAAAACACTTTCTTCAGAAATCGTTTGATGAAAATAAACAAATAAACCTAAACCTTAGTTAGTTTTTTTAATAAGAAA
Source organism: Corbicula japonica (assembly GCA_038501625.1). Lineage (NCBI taxonomy): Eukaryota > Metazoa > Mollusca > Bivalvia > Venerida > Cyrenidae > Corbicula > Corbicula japonica. Next base: position 824,047 of record JAZAYU010000184.1, on the reverse strand, counting down.
AAGAAAGTGCAAAGTCGATTATTGGCATAATGAAAACTCTAACAAAAATTACCAATCTCACATTTTTCCAAGGCGTTTTTTAGACATCTTTCTGATTGCTCGGGTTAAAACTGTCATTTTATCTTCTTCATTCTCTTCATCCTCCTCAGAGGACTCACTTGGCTCATTGTCTTGTTCTTTTTTACACATACATTGACATCTTGAACAATACTTTTTATCTTCTTCTCGGTCCTCTAACTCTTTGTCTACTTTATCTTTCATGTATCTAAAACAATGCAAAGGTAGAGGATTGTAACGTATAAAATTTTGTTGCAATGTAGGCAGTCTCAAAAAGGCTTTAAGTTAAAAAGACCTGAGTGAAATATACATTGGATGGCCACATCCAGAAGACGCAACCTCCCTAAACAGCCAGCAAATGGGGCGAAAAAAAGAGAATGGGTAATAAAATGATTAATTTAAACAAGATACCACAGACAAGTAACGAGAAAGAGAAGCTGGGATGTTACCGCCTTGAAACGGTCAGTAGCAAAACAATTTACCAATGGGGATTTTGACCAGTTTTAGGGTGCGACAACTCACACTTGCCCTAACAGGCATAATCAAATAAAAGTCATGTAAGAAAACGAAACAAAGCCTTATAACCTGGTTTAAACCCCCAGTGGATTTTTTTTAGCCACTGACCGTTCCAAGGCGGTAACCCCAATGGCTCTTATTTTCGTTTACTGTTTGTGGGGTCTTATATGAATTGACATACTTATAACAAACATGCCCTCTTTTCCTCACTTCTTTTTCGCAGCGTGGGGAGGCTGTGTTTTGTAAGTGTGGCGATTCCTGATATGCAAATTTCACTTTTTTATAAATGAGAAAACATCAGAGGGATAAACGATATGCATAATATTGCAGAATGATAACCTTTGCTTTGTGATTATAAGACTTTGTCGAACTAAAACTTATAAATTCTATTTGAAAAAAAAATTGAAGAACCAACTTGAATTTGTTATCAGTTTCATTTAGTTACAGCAGTTCATTACAAGCCGCTAATGACTACCGGGTCAATGCATATCTTTTCTAAAACGAAAACCAGTCAACTTGCCGAACTTTATGTTAATAAACTATAATTTTGATAATGGATCTGAATATATACGTACTGCTTTTTACAGTATAACCTCAACCTCTCACCCTTTCAAGAATATAAATAAGGTGGTTGAGGGACTACAACATTCATGGACTATTGAAACACGGCACCGATACAATTTTAACACCTACTTAAGAGCGTCATGAATTCTATTTTCGACCGATCGCAATTCTGATTCCTCCGAAAAAATTTTGGATTTCGCTTCCTGAAATAAAATAGGTCATTTGTATTATTAAAATACTCTGTGCCAATTAAAATGGTGAATGCAATAACTTTCTTAATATGTTATGTAGAAAGATGTATACCAATACCCCTCTTTGCAGATAACCGAGGGTTTTATAAAATAGCATGATGTTAACATTCGAATTAAAATAGCAACTGGCATTGCAAGAGAATTTGACGAAATATTTTCCATAAATGGGGCGCGTCACGGGAAAAGGTACCTTCGAACAGTTGACGTGAATCTTTTGAAATGACGTCATAAATTTGAGCAGATGACATGATTTATTATGCATTACGCGGTTAAAATTCCATTTTATTGTCAAAATGTTTAGCAAATTACATTTTAGTTATAAGAAATTGGTTTATAGTTGTAAGTTCTTTTTAAATTTAGTAAAAACTACAATAACACTAAAAATGACCGAAGGTATCTTTTCCTGTGGCGCGCCCCAAATGAGAACAATAAGGTCTACCACATTGGAAAATCAGCTAAAAATCACATTGTTCATGTATGGTTTAAACAAGGAACATCTACCTTGTCCCACCAGGTTCTCAGAACGACAAAGCTGTCCGAAAAGATGTACAATAAGCTTTCTTACATAATACTCCTTGCAGCTTTCCATTAGAAGTTCTTCCATGTTTTCAATTGATGAATCGGTTGACGAGTAAATTTGTAAAAGCGTTTTCCACCGATGTAACAACATACACAAAAACTGAATCACCTGTAAGATACGTGTCATATGATATACGTATTGCAAAAGCGTTTTCCATCGGGTTAACAACATACACATAAACTGAATCACCAGTAAGATAAGTGTCGTATGACATACGTTTTGCAAAAGCGTTTTACACTTACGTAACAACATACATTTCACGCAAACAAACTGAATAACCTGTAATATGATAAACGTATTGCTAAAGCGTTTTTTTTCACCCATGTTACAACAAAGATAACGAAAACTAATAAAAGACGCATTCCACGTAAAAAATATCATTTATATAAATCAATATGCGTTATTCTGTCAGGAAAATGGCAATCATTATATTTACCAGCAGAATGCCGAATACTATTGTAAACGCCATGCCGATAGGTTCAACCGTTATTTGCCTTTCCCCGGGGCAGGGAAGCTGAACTGATATTTTGCCTTCTGTTTCGTAGTTTGCAATTTGTAGGAAGAAGATAATTGTTACGAACAACGCATTACTCAGTAAAAACGCCAGACAAATTGAATTCCTGGAAAAACAAAGTCTTTAACGTATTAACCAATTTGTTAAAAAATAAAGCATAAAGGACCTTAAAAATCTATAAATTAAAATTTGCAATACATGTCCACAAAATGGAACGCTAATGACAAAAATTATTTTCTGCAAGAAGGTTTAAAACTTGTAAAGTAAAGAATGGTTCCATTTCTATCAATGCATAAAATGCGCAAACGTTTGATTCCCCACGCTTAGCTGACGTTTAAAAACACATAGAAAGTGTAAAAGGTACATAAGGATAACAGTACAGGAAAACAGCCCAGCCTTACAGGGAGTTCTGCCAATTTACTCAGCGCAGTAAACCTGAGTACTACATACTTTACCTAGCAATGTCGTTAGCTTTTTAAATTGCGTGTTTTGCATCTCTAATTAAAATTTGTATGTGCAAGTCCAAGGCTAGTGCCTATTGATTTGAAACGAATCAGAATAAACAGTTTGGTCGATAGAAAATGATAGTGGCTCTAGCTGGGAGCGATCCCGCACCGTCACGGCGACAGCGCATAGCCCTGCAATTCCTGCGACGCAACCAATTGAGCTAACCAGGACAACCCCAAAAAAGGTTGATCGGATAGCCTTGATATACATGACAATCACTGCATGACATCGGTAACGGGTTAATTTACTGACTATATGTACGGGGAGACTTTTTACGAAGCTGCAAGAGAATATTATGGCCGGATTGGTGTCGATCGATCTTATAAAAAGCTTAATATCTGATACTGTTAGAAGCTATCCAATGATTTTGTCCGGTTCTGTAGCTTCAGACTTGATTTGAAATAAAGAATACATATATTCGGCTGCAGGCCAAAGACGTCATATGTAAAATATAGACGCACAACTATTCAAGTTTATTTCTTCAAACCACTTTCTCGCATTCAAATGAGATCTAAAACACTATGTATTATATAGGAACTTCATTTTCTATATGTAATATCCTTATTAATATACGGTCTTAAACCTCGTTTGACTTTTGTACAATAATGTTAATCCTTTATCACCAGTCTTTATCAGGGGTCGCTTGGAACGGAGTGGAATCGGAGAAATTGACTATTTTGTAGTTTTAAGTCTGGAGAAAAAGTTATATAATAGACAAGTTGATTGTAAACGGACGACGGAAAACTGGCAAAATGTTAAATTATGACATACGCGCTATATGAACTTGTCGTTTGGATAAGAATAAAATAAAAATAAAAAAAACGATCTTGATATTTCATACGGCTTACATGTACTTGTACAAAGGTGAGACGTAATGACCTTTTATATAGATCTATCACCATGCTTACTTGAGAGATTCGGTCCACGGTTTCGTAGAGCGTCAAAGAATAAACGAGAAGTTGATACTGAAAGAAAGCAAGTGTCTTTTCGCAGACATATTATTACATTTTTAATTAACACTGACAAACGTTGCATTTTTTCTACTCATTACCTATATTTTCTAAGCTTTTGAATGTCACGTTTCTTGTGTTGATCTTTCGCTTGACTATCTATGCCTGCATCCTCATTTATTTTCTCCAAAGGTTTCAGATATTCGTCTATAAGCCATTTCCAGAATTCTTCTTCTTTTTCATCAAGTTTGTTGTCTTTACAAATACCGACATCTAACTTACTAACAGTCGTCTGAGAGCGCGTGTCTGGTTCGATTTCTCAAAAAATATTCATAAAATAACTATTAATGTTTTTTCTTTTAGTACGACTCTCACAAATTGAGTAAGTTTTAGAAATTTGTCTTGCAAAACTTTCAGCACTGAGTGTTAACAATACATGCATAATGCAAACATGAGAAATATCTTGTTTTAAAAAAATAACACTAAACTTTTTATATCTGAGCTTGCCCATTAACCTGACCTGTATGCAAAGCGATGTATTTGCTCAATTTCATCACGTCTTTTGTAACATTCCCGAAAATACATTTTCACATGACATTGTTTTTAATCAGAGTCAATTAAATCAAAGCGCCTTCACGTCTGAGGTAAGGTCCAGTTGCGCTAAATTCAATGTTGATGTTTATGAAAAAGCGCATGAAAGGCTTTCGGCGGTATTGCTCGCTGTGTTTCAGATATTCATTTCAACCTTCACTGACCATTAGTAAATTTAGGGTGGACATATCTGTTTCAGATTTGACCATTTTTTTATATTTGGAAATGGTTGTATCACTTGCAGGACCATGCTATTGAATTCTTAAATCTTAGATCACTTGATGAAATCCAACTTCCAACATCGAAATACACTACACTGATAAAATTGTCATGAATTGCTTTTATTCAAAATTTGAAGCTAAAATTTTAAAACGATTCGGACTCATACATTTAAATACTCAAGTGTATAGATGTTCAAACAAAGCTCTACATACACAAAGTTTTAATTATTTACTGTTTGCAATTCATTAAATGCAAGACCATGAACCGTATTTTACTCAAAGAGTTATTGGAGTCTAACATTTGATTACTTTAATAAACAGAAGTTCAACACAAAAATAAACTTCCTATCGACGAATTTTAAGAGTACTTACTATTAGCAATGTATCTTTATATTAACATGTAACCATACTTTTACCTTCCGCATTATTTTTGTCTGACGTTCTGTCTTCAGTTAACAGGCTTTTCTTCTTCTTTCCTTCTTTTGGAAACGTTTCCTCAAAGACTTTGATTCTTGTCGAAAGAGCATTCAGCATGTCAATAACGACTGTGTCTTTTTCTGGGATTTCATTCTTTCCAGCGCAACAATTACAGCGCATCCTAAAACAAACAACGAAATGTTAAAGTTAATTCAAAATAACTGTATTATACTTTTTTTTTTAAATAAAGTTCATTAATCATTTCTGATTTTTTTTCTTTTTTCGTTGAAGTGTGATCATACAATATAACAGATTGCGAACACCGTATATTTGTCTATCGTAGGTCCGTCTTCCGTCTATTGCGCGTACTTCTAGCGTTAAACTACAATAATCGTCTATATTTCAAGCGCGTCAGTTTCAATTTCTTGCAAAGATAAAGAACTGAACGAAATTTTCATAATTAAGTAAACAACATAGAAGCAGCCTCCAGAATTGTGAGTCTGGATAACTGCTTTATACATGACTGTCAAAATGTCGTTCAAATAATTGTATTGGATGAGCAATCTTTCCAACACCAAGTTAATGAAATATTTATCAGTACTATTTGTATTTCACTTTTTCCAATCGATATTCCTCAAAGGACCTACGTAGTGAACACGCTTTACTTGTAATCAAAGTTCAATACAAGAAAAATATTATGTTGCAAAAATGCGGTGTCATATAAATTTCAATAGAAAGGAAATTTCTAACAAATAGTTCCAATATAGGGTTATGATAAATTGATAGCGTTTAGTTTTTGCTTATTTTGCTTGAGTCTGAAGTTCAGTATCAGTTTTTACGCCCTTTGACTTCTGGAATAAGTCATTAAACTTTAGCTCCAAACAACACTTACCTAATTCTTCCTAGAAGCCCGTATTTAGCTTTAACATTCTTTTCTCCTTGTTCTATAAGATATAAATTATAAATCATATAAACAGCTGATTGCTTTTTGTCAACTAATATTAGGCATGTTATTGTTTTATCTGAAACACCATATTTTGTGGCGGACTTAAAAAAGGAAACTTGATGATTTTTTAAAGACAAAAGGTGAAAAGTTTAGGATTCGAACTTAAACAAAACCAAAAGCAGCATTGCAGAACATTCGAAACTTCAATTGATATTGGTGGTATAGAATTTTTCATTCCCCATACATGTAATAATAACTTTTGACACTGTTCAAAACGTTGTTTCTACATTTTGAATCTGCATCGCATGACAAATAATGAAAGCATAGAATTCTCTAAATCAATCACATGGTGCAGATAAAAAAAATTACGAAGCCGCGGGAGATTTAATTTGTTGAATATAGTGAGTGAGGTGAACATAGTCACCGATATAGTCACATAAGTATCGGTCAACAAATGGTATTAGTGATGCAGACTGTATGAGCCACAATCGCACAAAGGAGCAAACAAAGTTCTAATTGGTCAATTTTTGTCCGTATTTTTTTATTAGAAAGACATTGAATTCACTCTTTATTTATGATCATATGCCAACAATTGTCTTCAACTTAAGCTTTTATCTTGTAATAATTGACTTTGAAACAGTTTGGCGGGAGTTATCCTTAATTTTGCTAAAAATGCATTTCTTGCATAAAAAGCTCAAGCACACAGAAATTTGCTCTTCATTTCTTGTTTTGTTTTAATAGGATCCCTAATTAGTAGGAAAAACATAAAATCCTATTTATCAACAGCACATTTGTTTAAATAAACCCCCTTCAAAGAATCCGATTTTAAAATTACCTGGCTTTCAATTAAAGATTGTTCTAAGTTTGACCCTGTGGTGTAAGTAAATGGTATTGGATTCTTTTAAGAAAACAATCAATACAGATTAAAAAGACATTAGAAAATTGATTTCAAGACAAAACAGTTCTTTCTATAACTTCTCGTGACGTAGGGAAGAAACGAAACTAGCATACATTGTAAACATATACAAATGGTGACCATTTAGAACTTTGGTTGATTGTATATCTTACGGTCGTGCGGCATATTTAGCGATAAATTGCAATTTAAAAAGCTTTTGGACCATACGTTATTTAATTAAAAATAAATTGGGTTAAAAATAAAGTTTCACCGATCATCAAGCTACTGTAACCCACCGATATTATTACATAAGTAAATACATAAGTACGGTAAATCAATTAATATTTGCGTATTCAAATTTTCGTTTTTTGGAAAGGTCACACAAAGTCGCAAATATTTATTTTCAAGATTTTGGATGAAAAACTATTTCATAATCATGCAGACATATTCCTGCAAATTAATTTCATGCTTCCGCGAATTTAGTGAATTTTTTTCTCGAATATTTGTTGGCAAACATTGTCCATCTCTTTAAACGCGTCTGCGTTTTCGTGCGAGGTTGCCTGTCTTCTACGGGAACTGAAGCAATTGTAGTTTTAACGCACGAACCTCCCATTTTGTCAGGCTTTAGTCATTAGTATATGCTTGTACAAGAATGTTACCGTTGGTATTTAGTCGTTTTAAAAACTTATTACAAATAACTTGTTATTGCATTGTTCGTATTTGCAATTTTGAAGCTTCCTGAAAAACCTGTTTTCTTCTTCAAGTGCTAGTGGATTTATCACACGCCAATAAAATCGAAAAAAACAACAAATTATAAATTATTTATTTTAATATGAACTTTCTAAATCGTAGAAAAAATCAAACGCACGGGCCCACAAGCACGTGTGTTGATGATATCAAGTCAATTTAACCTTTTTTCACTATACTTTCTCTTGTTCCCCATGACACGACGTCCATGTTTATTATCGAGTAGAACATCATCAGCATCGACATGGATGGTATTGCGACGAAAAACAATGGGCCATAAAACAAACAACCTATTTCCTGAAAAGAATTTTACTAAATTATTAATAATTAATAATAATTAAATATTATTATAATATAAATAATAATATAATAATAATTATATTATAATTATTATAATCAAATAAAAATTATAATATTAAATTCATCTGAATACGTTTACAGGACTTAGATTTAAAACGGTGAGAGTGAGTTTTTGAATTTCTAATCCGAAATTTATATTAACTGACATTAAGAAAGTTATGGAAAAATATGTTCCTTATCTATGTGTTCTTAAGACACAAAACATCTCTGATATGCCTAAATCTATAAATATGTTAAAACATAGCCGGGTTGTTTTCTAGCGCCAATTAAAAGAATATTCACCGATGGATGGCAAATTGCGGCTATAACGAAAATGCCAGCGACAAACAATGTGAAGACTGGGGTCAAAGAACACAATCCTTGTTCTTGCGATTGCCTTATAAGGCCAACAATCACTAACATCATCACAAGAGCGTAGAGAATTGAAAAAGCAACTGCAACGTTGAGCTAAAAAAATGAGACATATTATAAATTTATACATTCTTCATACAAGTAATTTGTACCCCTACAGCCGTTCAACATGCTCATTATCGTATAGTGGATTTTATTTTTCATACAAAGTACATTGTTCAATTAAATAAAGTTTGTATTCTGTTTAAAATACACTACTCAAAAGTTCTAAACCGCCACTTTTTGTCCGTAATTTTATATTAGAAAGACATTGAATTCACTCTTTATTTATAATCGTATGCCAACAACAGTCTCCAACTTAAGCTTTAATCTTGTAATAATTGACATTGGAACAGTTTGGCGAGAGTTATCCTTAATTTTGCTAAAAATGCATTGCTTGCATAAAAAGGTCAAGCAGACAGAAATTTGCTCTAAATTCCTTGTTTTATTTTAATAGGACCCCTATTTAGTAGGAAAAACAGAAAACATGATTAATCAACAGCACATTGTTTAAATAAACCCCTTTCAAAGTATCCGATTTTAAAATTACCTCCCTTTCAATGAAAGACTGTTCTTATTTTGACCCTACGGTGTAAGTAAATGGTATTGGATTCATTTCAGAAAACAATCAATAAAGATTAAAAAGACATTAAATAATTGGTTTTAAGACAAAACAGTTCTTTCCACAACCTCTCTTGACGTAGGGAAGAAACGAAACTAGCATACATTGTAAACATATACAATTAATGACTAATTAGAACTTTGGTTGAGTGTACATTATTCAATAAATTCAATTTACTCAATTCAAAACGGGTAATTCTTTAAGTTCAAATTATTCATCTCAGATCCGAGTTGCTTATACCTAGCAAAAGGTACCATAACCGTAAAACCAAAAGTTTTGAAAGATTGTCACTGTTTAATTTAAGATCATTCAAGTATATTAGTTTGTACCTGCACCGTATTGCTGAAACAAAATAGCAAAGGCTATAGTACCACGAATTCAGTAAAGGCATTGTAGGTGTTTCATCCATTCGTCATTGCACTGCCATCGATTAAAGATTACTATTAAAATCTCTATAATGGCAAAATGCAGTTCTGAACCAATAACACTTCACAAATCATGTAATTAATGTATGAAAGGAGGCATCCATGTACCTGTATTTTCTCGCTTGTAAAGAAGCAAACTATAACGAACACAACAATAACGCCGAGATTAATGAGAAACGATGCGTGCAATGACAACGCTGGATATGCCAGGTTTATAGCTCCAGATATCATAAGCAACAGAGCGGCTAAAATATAAAAAATACAGTTGAATGATAAGTGCGGAAATTATTTTGATTGAGTTTCTTTTAAAGTAAATGCAGAATTTGTAAAATGGTCCCAGAATAATATACCCTGTACGGCTTTCTTAAAGAACAGAGAGTATTTCACAAATCAAAATTCGCGATATTAACCTTAAATATAATAAAATAAATAAAATGTATTGTGTTTATTATTTTAAATTATGCATGTTTTATATGTTTTACTTTTTTTATAATTTGACTTCTCGAGAAAATATCACAATTAGTTGCGAACAAATCTTTAATTTGGTTATTTAATGAGATCACACCATTTTTTGCTGAATAGATTGCGGTGTTTGTTAAACATAACATTTCTCATACCTGGCGTAAGCACTGACGATACGAACCAAAGCAGTTGGAGCAGTATGTAAAAGCTTGAAACAAAATTGTTATTGCGGGTTATTTCTTTCCAGTCTGCTAGGATCTCCATGATGTTAAGCATCGTCGATGGCGTCCAACGTCTTCGTTGCTTGTAAAATTCAGTGAATCCTGTAAAATGCAGTACAATAAATATTTATTATATATCTCCAAAATGCAATCCAATAAGATAAAATTCTTTAACCAAAGATTGTTTAACAAGTTGGATATAATGGTCAGCTTACTACAAGTTTCTTTTCTCGATTGTGTAAACTCTTTTCATTACTTCTAATATTACATTACATTCCATTATATAACGTTAAATTATATTACATAACTATAAATTACATTACATTATATTATATTATATTTTATAAACTGACCTGAATAGAAAGTTACCTCTTATACAATTATAGCTTTTACATTCATGCAACTTAATCCATTCGTTATGGCAATTTAACATTAGGTCATTATTGTAATTTGGGTGACTTTCTGTCTGACATATGTATCAGGCTCTTTTTCTGCTGCCAAAATTTGATAAAATCAGCCTGACTATATTGCAATTATAGAATGGGAGACGATTTCAATGATTTATTTTTAGATACACTCCACCATTTAGTTGTTCAAAGTTCGAAAATGTTTTAGCAGACGGCAGGGAAATTTGCAGAACTGGAAATAGGCTTAAGGTTGGCAACAGTGTTTTCCTGATCTTGATCATAGTGATAGTTCCAAATTACGCCATAGGTAAACCTTTATATTCATGATTTACGAAGCCGTTCTTTTTTATCAATCAGTTATAACAGGAGGCAATTACAAAAGTTGTAACTTCCTGTTGACAGGCTGACTATTTTCCTTTTAACTAGTCAACGCCCTAATTTTGTTATAATAATTCAATCTTTACGTTTATACTTCAATTTTTCGACCTAAAATTATCTATGATAAACTCGAATTTAAGTCAACGGGTCAAAAATAGAAGTTAAACATCCCGACTAAAATGCTTTGAACTCAATACAATATTATTTGTTTATACCTTGAGGAGCAAATGTGTGAGCATCGGAGGCAGCGCAGTACTCGATTTTCATGCCTTGTTTCAGTAACAATGTGCAAAGCCAACGGTCTTCTCCTGACACAGTTAAATTTGAATAGAAAATAGTCAAATACTAAGGCAAATAAATTTTGTTATTTGAGAATTTGTATTTACAAAATCATTTGTAATAGTTGAAAAGGGAACTGAGTTAATTGAGGTAAGTTAATCAAGGTAAGATTAAATAAAAAATACAGAAAGTAAATATATATGCGCAGAGAGAATGATGTATCCGTTTTTTTGTGTTTTTTTTCCAAATCATTTCCATATCTGAAAAAAGTATATGCATCATTTAAAAAATTCGTAAGCAACATTCACATCATTACAATTGTTCAACAAAAACCAAATACGGCTGTTTATTCTAAAGCGATTATTAATCACAAATAATAATAATGATAAGTTTGCATCAAGACCTATACGAAGTATAATATAAAATTCATGTCTGGCAGTATCAAGATATACATCAAGCTCACCTGTCGCTTACAATATATATGTCAAAACGTAAAATATGCAGATCAGGGCAAGGCATAGTATTACCCAGAAAACACACCTCCCCATTGAGCCAATTGTAGAGAGACAAATACGCATTAGCTTATAAAATGATAAATTTCGTAAAAGACACAGCGAGGGGGATATTTATTATATGACTGTTTTACCAAATTGATATCGGCCTTATCAAACGTCATTATAAACATAACATAATGCAGATCCATGGCTGAAGGTTATAAAGCTGAGATTTGAAACCAGTCTCAAATCTCAAGCATCTGATTGGCTGAAATGGTGACTGGTCACCATTTCAGCCAATCAGATGTTTGAGATTTGAGACTGGTTTCTATGCTCAGTTTTATAACCTTCGGCACATATTTAAAATATACTTCAACAAATACCTTGATCATATTGTATGTGATTTCTAGCGTCAGTAGGTATGGTAGTGTATTTCTTCATTACATTGTCATGCACAAGTGCTGAGCCCCGAAACAGACTAAAACATCCAGGGCTACACAGGACACAGCCTGTTACGTGCTCTGTCGATTTTGTCAGCCAGTGACTTATGGCATATTCAAATTTCTGGTACCAAACCATTGGACCTGCGTAGGTATATTTAGTCTTAATGAATATTAAATATTGAGCATTTGTCACATAAAATTAATGATACACACTTCTGTTTTAAGTGTAGTGATCATCGAACAGTGTTTAATTGACCATAGATCCAAACTGAAAACTTTTTGGTGTTCATCTTTTTGACAATTTATTAGGATATAACGTTCCGTCCAATAAATCAATTTATTCTTACTGGTTTTACTGTCTATGTCACGTTTGCTATGATGTAGTTACATACATCTATCAAACTTTGCTTCTGATCACATTAATTGTCAATGGATTTCAAAATATAGAGCAAAAATGTGCAAAAAACTATAGACTAAAATATATAATTGTTCATTCCATTCAAACCAATTGAAAACATACCATCTCCTTTTGGATGAATTCGCCCACATGCAGCCCCTACGTCTTCGTTTTTCATTCTATCCAGAAGTTGATAAACAGCATTAGGCTGAAAATCAACATCCCCATCCAGTGCAAGAATGAATGTGTTCTTTGTTTTCTCAAAAATAAATGTGTTCTTTGCTTCCTCCAACTCGTATTTTGTCTTTGTTTTTTTCTTTGTTTTCTTCGACTTTTTAGGGCGATAGTATTTAAGAACACGATAGCTCAAAAGATAATACATATACATAACCTAGAAAGAAAAACGAAATAAATGTACGCCAGTAACACCATTATCTACTAATATATAATGTCAATGTACATATACATATATAGCTATATTGAATACAATTGGACAATTGGACATAAAAATTGACATTAGAGTTGTCATTGATTTAAAATCTCTCTAACGGAAAAATGAAGTTCATTAAAACTTAGTTTAAATCAATGTTATAAATGATTATTTATTATTTATTTTACATACTTCAAGAAAAGGTAGATTAATTATGAAAATTATTTGGACCTAAAGTCTGTAAAGTTATATTTGCAATCAATTAAGATTAACAAAAAACATGTAATGTTCTCTTTACCTGGAGCACTTAACCCGAAACTTGACATAGATAGTAAAATTTATACTTAGTCTATTACATTTTTTTCAGATATTGTGTCGATAGCGTAGTTGGATAACATGGCCAGGCCATGTCGCCGTACAGTACGTGTTCGAATCCCAGTATGGGTAATATCATAATAATGATATTCACAGTAACAATATTTGTTCAGTGTGGCGTCCGTAGAAAGTCTCCTCGTACATATAGTCGGTACTGATATCAGTACATAATCGGATACCGATGTATTGTTATGATAATTGCGTTTATAAGGGATAGCTGCGCACAGGGGCTATCATGGAAAGGCGCTGTTGCTGTACGATTCGGGTTTGATTCCCAGTATTAACATTTTTGGATTTTTTTTCAAAATCTGTTTTAAAAAAAAATTTGAATTGAACTTAAATGATTAATATTCGTAAAATAAATTCGGATTAAAGTTAATTAAAATGAAACATTTTTCTTTATTAAAAAACAACTTTTTTCTTATTAAACATTATATTATGTCAATTGTATAAAACTTTCCGAACCTGACTCCATCTTTTCTTATTTCTTATTTTAGTTTTGTCTTTCAAATGTACGACTAGATTGTTTTTGCCTTCGAGTTCGTACTCCAGCCGCCTACCATATGGAGTTGTTATTGTAGTGCATTTTAACGAAAGTGTGTCATTTCGGTAGAATCGTCTGCAAGGTGATAAAAGTATTATTATAAAACAATTAAAGTATTGGTTTTGTTATAACAGTTTTGTGAAGATCATTTCTGATGTAGATTTAATCGTGCATAAACAATCAAGTGCCCATTTCGACCAACTTGCAATCTCTTATATCTTAATATAACAGAACATTGATTAACATTCTTCGTTTTGATTATTTATATGTATAAAAATACACTCTTTTAAGAGCTTAAGTAATAAAATTAAATTAGAAATTATGAAGTAGTATTAAACTTGTTTCTTATATATTATAAAGGAAACCGAATATCAAGCGCATACTCGTATGTCTAGTTGTTTCACTTTAAATAAATAATGGCAAAAAAAACTATTCATGCGTCGTATTGGTTGAAGTCTGAGGCTTTGGTATGATGGCAGCAGGTAAAACTGTACATTCATTAATAGTAATTTAAAAACGGAATCACAACTCTCACAGAAAAATTGTAAATAAAACCAAAATAAAGGCCCTCCTCTACATAGACCGGTGTAACGTAGTAATATAATTATAAAATAATTACCCCTTTCTATAAAATACTGACTCCCCTTATAAAATAATGACCCCCCCCCCCCCGATTTTATCTGTAAAATATTGACCCCCACCTAGCCTATAACTAACAAACTCTATATCGATTCAAGTCACTGTCGTTTTTCTATGGCTTTTATATTTGTTGTTGTTGTTGTTTCTACTGGAGCCGCTGCATGCTGCTGCTGCTGCTGCTGCGTCTACATCTATTGAAATGAAATTTAAAATTTCTTTCATTTGAATTTCATTTGAATTATCATCATTGTATTACAATATACATAAGTCGCTTTAACGTAGCTGTATATGCTTCAACTTCATAGACAACTTTTTTCTACTTCATCTGACGTTAGATAGCCTTTGTATACATTCGCTGGAACGTCCGTCCGTCCGTCCGTCCGTCTGTCTGTCGGTCCGTCTGTCTGTCTGTCTGTCTTACGGTAATGTCAAACCCCTCACGGGACGTAAACATGGTTGCGCGTCAAAATCGCAAGAAGGTTAAAAGTCTTTGAGTAGTTTAAAAAGAAGTTAAAACAATGTTTAAAAGTGTTACAAATCAAGGGGCTGTACAACTAGGACGAGACATGTTCAATGCTAGATATAGCTGCATTGAACTGCTTTGGGGTAGGGAGGAGGGCAACAGTAGGTGTTAGGTTGTTCCAATGGTATACAGTCCTAGGGAAGAAAGAAAATTTATAATAATCTGAGATTCCTGCAAATAAACCTGTAACTCAGATCTTTTGCATGCATTGTTTATCCTTTTTGTGCTAAATGACTTCTAAAACCAATTTTCGAATGGTCGTGAAAAGGGAAACAGAATAATATTTTTAAGTTATTTCATCATTGCTAGTTCCACTAGTTACACTGTGTGGGGCGTTTAATCACTATACAACTTTGATGACTACGAAAATGATTCAAACCACTAATAAACATGCACTTAAAGTGATTCTGCTTGTATAATAAATAGATATTTTGTTTCAGTCGCAGAGTGGTTTATGTAGCTGATTCCTAATCCAGTTGCCCAGATTCGATTCCCAGGCGAGGACGCTATCGAAGTATGTTACATCAGATCAGGATTAGACGAGTTCTGGTAAGAAGCCTAGAGATACTAGATTGAAATCCAGCCACCCTCGCCGCCTGAAAACTATCTAGTTCTGTGATTATAAATATTTTTTGATGATTAATATTCAAACAGGCCGTAAATTGCAAAAAGTAATTGCGTATCTTGTTGATGGAACGTTCCTATGCAGTCCAGTGCCTGTGTTTTAAACGATAAACTGAGCGCCGCACAGTATGTATGCCTGTCACCCATACACGACTCTGGTAGGCATCGAACTCACTACGGTGAGGGGGAAGTGATTCTCGGTCGGAGACCTTAACCATTTTTTCTTTCCACACAAATAGGCATCGGTAGTGGTAATCCCTGAAGCTTGGATCAATTCCGTCTAATTGCGGTCAAAAAACCTGCACGTACGGACGCATGCACGGACGGGTGCCATTACTCCTCCGATGCCTATCGATGGACATAACTAAGTGTACCATAGAGGTTTGGGTCGGGGGTCCTTATTCTATAGGGGGTCACATTTCTACGTGAGGGGTCATTTTTCTACGTGTGAGGAGTCATAATATTATGACCCCCCAGTCATAATATTATGACCGCGGAGTCAATATTTTATATAAAATAATGACCGGGGGGGTCATTATTCTATGGGGGTCACTTTACAACGTTACACCGGCAACAAGGCAAATAATAACGCGTTCTAGCGCTTGTAAAAATGTTTAAGCTTTACATGGAAGTAATTTTTATCTAACAGAAAAAAAACACTTTAAACACAACTGTTTTCATTTTCATGTTGGTAAAAATAATCTTATGCAATATTTGGCTATAAAGTGTTAGAAATGTAGAGTTTATACTTTTTTATCAACACAAAGTTTGAAACACGCAGTCTACTATACATGTAACGATG
Source organism: Corbicula japonica (assembly GCA_038501625.1). NCBI lineage: Eukaryota > Metazoa > Mollusca > Bivalvia > Venerida > Cyrenidae > Corbicula > Corbicula japonica. The sequence continues at coordinate 807,476 of JAZAYU010000184.1, read as the reverse complement.
TTTTGAGTTGTTTTCAAGTAACAATGTGGCTTTGTTTAAGTGTATATTAGTTTGATTATATTTTTTCACGTTTGAATAGTCAAGGTTCTATTTCATATTGCTAGGTGCATAACTTTTATATACATCCGATAAAAAAAATGCAACAAACCTTGCCGTATGTTCAATTTCTTTTATAAATGTAGTTACGTATTCCCCCGGACTATCTGTTTGGAAGGCATCATCAAAAAATATATGGGCTGCAATATTAAAAGATAAGTTTAAAAATATGATTTTAAATATATAAACATTGGATATAATAATATTGTTCTGTAATCATATTGGAAATTCTAAATTCCAATACTCTTCTGTCAAAATCACCACTGTGCCAATGTTTTAAGAACATGATTAGGACGAGCCTAGATAGGAACAGTGTTCAACAGTTATCTCAACACATGTTTAAAATATCAGGATATTGACAGCAAGCTTAAATCGACTACCGTATTAATTATGTCTTTGTCTGCAGGTTATTTAAAGTTTTTGTTTATATGCATTTGTTTTTGTTTTTTTTTTATTCGGTATTTTTTTACCAAGACAACAAACGTGTCATGTGGTGCCCCAAAATAATGCAAACGAATAAAAAAATTTCCAGTAAGGAATCCTGAAGAATTAACAAATTATAGACCTTTAAAATGTATGTTTTTAATCATTCTTGAAACAAACCGAAGCAAATCAACAAAACAAAGTGAAATGATAGGTTATTTGTTTACCAAGCTTTTTAAAATAAGTATTGTAATGAAAATCACAGAAACAACATTTTACGCTGGAAAGTAGTTTCTTGATAATTAATACGTTCTAAGCATATGTGATGACAACGTAAGTTACGTACCTTCAAAATTAGTTTCAGTTTTTCCTACAACTCTTCTAACAATCTGATTAACGTCCATCCTGAAAAAGCAAAACAAAATAATATTATGGGGTAGTGGTTGATTGTATTACACATACCCAGCGGGCGTATGAACGAATACAAGAACTCAAAGACCACGAAAACGAAGATAAACAACAACAGAAATAACAACAAACTAAACTATCACAATATTCAAAAAGTGTTGGAGACATCAAGCTACGTTGCTTAATTCATCCATCGTCTCAACACTGTTGCATGCAAAAGCACAGAAACATATAAAACAATTGAAGTTAATAGCATTGCTGAGCAAAGGGCGGGTACACAATGATCTTAAGTTTCATATTGGAAAAGAAAATTACTCTGCTCTGTTGGCGCCATGAAGTTAGTATATAATTACCTACGCGGACTGATTCAATAAAAATCTCGTAACTGTCAATTTGGTTTAACCACTTGCAATTAATAAGTCCTTTATTAATTGTCATCTGGTGGTTTTGGAAGTTTTTGTAGGTGTTATTTACACTCCGAGTGGTATGGATTAGCACAATAAATGCGGAAGCGGACCAATAAAAGCAAACATACCGAAAAATCGATTTTAATAATTGCTCCATTTCCTTTTCCGTTTCATGCCACATTGTAGCACACATGTAGATAACTGATGTTTCTTTTTTAGATGTTTCTGTCTTCCTTTCTGATTTCTTTGAGAAAGATGTGAAAATAAATCTCAGTATGTAAATCATGAACAGTCAGCATTAAACATCATAGAACTATTATTAATTAACAACAGAAAAGCAGTGTTTAAATGCGAAATGATATCACTGTAACAGTTACGTTTCGATATTATTAACAAAAGGTGGTAAAAATGACTAAAATAATTAATTTGTAATATAATTGTATATGTATGTACGTATATTACATTTGAAAGAAGCATTAATAACTAATTAAAATTTTAAAATTGAAACAATTAAGTTTTTTTCCGTGACTGATATTGATGTACACTTCTTGGTCCTTTAGATTATCAGAATGCATAGCAGATCTGAATATCCTTCGCTCACACATGAGATAAAATATAAGGTTATCATTAAAGTTAAGGTTAACATAAATGAACAGAAATTACTGTTCTTTACGAAAAAAAATTGAAAAAAATCAACCGTATAACCTTATCGAAAGTAAATATGAGCCAGCCTCTGACAAAATAACCCTTCTCGCATTCTTCGAATTGTTAAGTGATTAATCCCCGCTATCGTTATTTTATAAAAAGCTTTGTTAATTTTAATTCGAGCGATACCTTTTTGATTATTAAAACAATGTTAAACTTAATGAGAAGTAAGAAAACTCCATTCTCACCATATAAATAATAAGATACTTAAGAGGATTAATTTTTAAAACAATAAATTTTAATGTGGTGTAAGGGTCATTTAGTCGGAGACTGGCCCAAATCTAACATCGTAGCAACACTGCCAGTACCGGTTTCCTGTCACAGTAGATTTATTTTTCCTCATTATGTTTAGTAAAATATTTTATTGAAAGCTTATACTCTGATAACCAAGACAACGATAAGGTGTGCCGGAAGTCATGATATATTACCTTATCGTCAAACCACCTATTACACAGAACTGATGATTCAAAGAGCGCACCGCAATACATCGGTTTGAAGAATATCCTGAAATAATTAACATTTTTAATAAATAAAAATAGATATAATTTTAACATATATCTTGTACAGGAACTAAACAAACTTTAAAGTAAACAATACCATTTAGTCAGCAAACTGATCTGCAAATGTATTTAAGGGTAATTTAATGACATTGTATTTAACTGCGGTTAAACGGAATAAGACGAAAGATAATTTCTTCTAATTGGTAAAGACGTCATTGTCAGGTGGTCATGTGATAAAAAAGGTTAAATATAAAGGTTAAGTCGGTTTGTTGTTATTCATAACTCACATTAGTTATTTTTAATCTTACCGTTTTTTGATGATATGAAGATGAAATGGCACAGAAAAATATAGATTTTAATTGGTTTATGGTAGAAGGGGTTTAAGTTTATGAACGCATATGGAAACCCTAAAAAGAATGTAGAATCTCGAACTCTGTATAGTTTATTCGTGCCACCGTGTTCTTGCTGATTTAGCTCTAGGGACTTAGGTATCAGAAAAACTACTGAGTAACGACCCCTTTCGCTTTAAAAAGTCTTAGAATATTCTGATTAATCTTGCAATTCCAATACCGCAAAAACAGGCTTAGAATTAACATATTATAAAAAAGGCAATAATTGAACAATTATCAATCTCAAACCGTCAACTCTTGCCCATACACGTCGTCATGTAAATGTCACCTGCATGTTCTACAGTTCCAGACTTACTTACAAGACGATAATAATAACATATTAGATAATTTGTCGACTTTATTTTTTCACAAAAGACAAATTTTTTAACATACTTATCTTCCTTAGCCATACGTTCAGGTTTGTGTATCCAGAGGAATGATGTTGTTAATATCAGCGAAATATAAAAAAGTATTCCAGGAATCTGGACAACACCCCACCATACATGTACTTCGCCGTCCCATGAGGGGAATGGGAACATGCACATGGTCGCATCGTCTAGCTAAATAGTTAAAATGTATGTGTTAAAACAGCCTGCACTCAGTGAAAAGCTGATATTATCTGAAGAGCCGAATCCATTATAAAAAATTCAAGTTCTTAGGTTTAATGAATACAAGAACAACGACTCAGCGCTTAAAAATCTTCAACAACCAGAACTTCTGTGATTAAATTACATTTACTTATTGCACTTGTACGCGCAACAACTGTAATCGTTTAAATGTAATTGATAATGTTAGGTTACTTGAACAATCAGTCATAAAAAAAGATTGTATGTATTCATTGTGATGTGACGTGCTAATTTAACTATTAAAATATTTTTTTCTGTCATAGATCTATACTATAACATTGCTTCTCGACTCACATTTTATTCAAGTATAAGTAAAACGAATTAAATGAATAAAGAAATAAATACTGATTTTCCAAAAAAAAAACAAAATAAAAACAACACTTAGCTAAAGGCTTTCCTAGCATTTGTATATTTTACACTCAGCTACTCAAAACAGCCCAAAAGCGGAGGTAAAGTGAACATGTGCTTAAATGTATAAAATATTCACTTGCAATTAAGATACCACAAACAGATAAATGAAACGAGAATAAGAAGGGTCACCGCCTTCGAACGGTCACCGCCAAAACAGTTTGCCATCGGTAGTTTAAACCAGGCTCTATGGGGCACCAACCTAAGCAGCCGATATTGTCTTAGACAAGGATTTTTTAAAACGAGATAGGTTATGGATTCGGTAGTCATCGTCTGTGGAATCTTTCAAGGACTTCACGCGTACTTTAAACAATCCAACTGTTTTTCATACCCAAATGGAAACCATCAAATATTGATTCAATCCTTATATTTACACTCATTAATAATCTCATTAATACAGTAATAACTAGAAGAATTCGTAATATTACGGCTTTTTCGAACGGCTGTTGGAACAGCTACGTTGACGAGAAAGTTAATGACGGCACGCTTTTTCGCAGCAACTCGTGGCAAAACGTGCGTGCAAGGCGACTTCACACGTCAAAACATCGTGCAACGTCCAATAAATTGTGAACGGGTCAACTGTAGCCACGCCTTTTAAATAATACGTCACACCGTTTACCATAAGAACTTATGATTCGTTAGATGAATAAGACTTCATCGTAGAGGATGAAGTTGAAGGGTAAATATGTTAAAATAAATTTATTTAAACCTACTGCGAACCGAGTTATCAGCATTCCAATTCCAAAGGCAAATAAGGGAGAGCTCACAACTGGTAAGTAAAAACATTTGAAATGTTCTACTATCTGTATTCCTGCAACGCACAATCTAGAAAAAAGTGACGAAAGAAAAAAGTTTCATTAACGAAAACTGCATGAAATAGAATAACAATCAATTATGGCGCGTTATGGCATTTCTGATACTTTCCACACTGTTGTACCAAGCTTTGCCCAATGTGAGTTTATAACAATCGCAAGACATTTGGTGTTACTTTGACTTTGGGGGATTGGTTTGTTCTTATGAATATATGTCTATTAACTGAAATTGTGATTAACAAAATATGGAAAAAATATTTTCGTACACTTTTCAAAGTTTCTGAGTTCACACTTTTCAATTTTGAATAATTATCGCAAGGAAAAAATATCCGAAATAAACAAGTCGCATTAAGTTTATATGAACAAGAAATGATTTTAACAAAAAGAAAAATATTAATAACATATACGTTTGAAAAGTGTCCTTTCATCAAAAATCATTAAAACTACAAAAAATATTACTTCGAAAGTTTATAAAAAGCGGAGCTTTTTGTTAAGATTTGATTCATTCTGATTCAAGTTTTGTATTGCAAGTAAATTCACGAATACTTTCTCGGACCGTTTATGGCTTAGCAGCTATTCATGTATGTGTGTTTGATTATTAGACATTGATCTAAAATATACCTAAAGGAAGAGTTTACCTGTGACACATAAAGCTTGAGCATATTCCTACTATAGCTACATAAAACGGTGTTGCTCTGGTACAGTCTGACCCATGATATAGTAGCGTGCTTCCGAGGTCATTAGTTAGTCTTGCTGTTGCTTGTGGTTCTATTCCTAACAGGACTCTGCTACATAACACACCATCTTCACAGCCTGCGCCAAATATCCCAAGAACCTTTAATAAATAAAGACATGTATACATGAAAATGCCTTCCACCGCTGCAACAGCGATTTGTAGGAAAATCGTAATTTCTCTGTAAGTAGCGGAACGGGCTCCTATGTAGGTTTTAATTGAATTTCTGCATAAAACACATATTTTTAATTATATATCGTTTTACTGTTTGACATTTTTCACTTGTTTGACACTATGTTCACTATAATTGTCTACATTTAAACCCGACGATTTATCTGGTTATATATACTTGCATGTGTGTATGCGTCTATGCGATTGTCGTGCGATAAAACGGCGGTACAATAATATACATCTTTATAACAAGTAATTGTGGTACAGATAACTTAGTAAATGAACAATCATGTATAATCAGATCTTCATTATTGGACATTATATTGGAATTGGTAAACGGATATGTTCTTCATAGAATATGTTGGTAAATTAAAAATTAAAACGAGTAACTAGATGTTTGTGAGGCATTTTTCACAGACACAGTTATTTACCTTAACGGACCGTTTACATTAAATCATAGTGAAGCGTAGCCTGGCACCAGCTACATGGTTTATTAAAAACACTGAAATACTGATTATCTCCTTTTTTATTCATTTCATTTTCTTTTTTTTACTGATATGCTGAACCATCTATGTTCTGGGAGATAAGGGAAGTAAAATGCATGTCAGTAAGGTACCTGCAGGAGTTGCTTTTCTTGGAGGTATTGATGATAATTATATAAGTGACAAGAGAATATATAACAGAACATAGGGACGGGAGCCAATCTAAGTGAAGCGTCTTACATTACTGATGATAGGACACAATTAAAACTGTTGAAATGAAAACAAAACTCTCACAAACTGCTTCTTACCGACACAAATGTACAGATCAGCTTCCATAAATTTTCCACAAGGAAGATATAGTATCTGTATTTATAAATATCGTTCTTCAGCCTGCAAAGTTTATATTTAAACATTTTCCATGTGCACCATTTGTCGCATTTATTGACTTTTTTGGACTTTTTGGTTCTTTTATCGTTTTTATTTGGCTCTTCGTTACTTTTACCGTCATTTTTGGACTTTTTGGTACTTTTATCGTTTTTATTTGACTCTTCGTTACTTTTACTGTCTTTTTTGGACTTTTTGGTACTTTTATCGTCTTTATGGAACTGAAAAAAACAACAACAAAATCATTTAAAAGTTGCCAGCAGCACCATAGGGTAGTTGGTTTTTTAACATTTAATATATAATTATTTTACATGGCACATCCAATTTAAATCATGGTAATGGGTTCTTCACACACTAATGCTATGAAAATTGCTTGTACAAGATATTTAAGAGTAATTGTTGTGTACAATCACTTTCATTCGTGCTATCTATTAAATGTTAAAAGGTTTGACAATTATCAGCCAAAACATTTTCGCGCTCAAATGTTCACCATATCAGATTTGTCGTTCTTAACTGAGTGACTCGTACACAATTTGTTTTCTTGCATCACCATGACATTTATTAAATAATTCCCTATTTAAGTAACGGAATTTTATTCCTTATTAATTCTATTATACTCCCTATTTTAGTCAAAGTAAAATTAAACGCTTCACTTATTTATATATGAAGTCATCAAGTACGAAAAGTAACTACAACATGTGAACAACATCTAGCTATTGGTTGAGACTCATCTTACAATATTGGTAAACGATTACTGTTTTCATAAGTATCAAGGCTTTAGATCATCGTGTTGTCAAAGTTAACATTTTATGAATTGTTTATGCTGTATTTTTTTTTTGTTTTTTTTTTTTAATAAAATCAATTCGCTTCAAAAGACTGACAACAGCATTTTCTTAAATTTTCGGGGAAATTTGTTTTACAGCCGCAATCTGACAAACAGCACTGTATAAAGCGAACACTAAAATCAAACACACACTGTCGTTTGGGATAAAGCGAAATTGTACTGTTTACTGGTGTAAATAATGAGCGCTCAACACCGGACAGGGCGGCGTGGGCAGTATAATTATAAATGTTCCTTTACTGCATATGAACGGCTCAATCAAACCGAGCCTGCTTTTTTCATATGTGTCGTGTTTGATGGCTTTCGAAATTCCCATTTCATCTGTTCATATTAAAGAAGCTTTTTAAAGGACGTTTTTTTATACTTTTCAAAACAAAGTCCGAAAACTAAATAAACACAATAAATACAATATTTAACACTTGTGTTATTTCGACGATACTTCAGGAAAGCTTATACATTTTTTTTCTTCTAAACGTTTAAAAATTTAACTGTGACCAAATAAGCTTGTGATAAAATAATATAACTTGAATAATCATGATTATAAAATGTTTCTTGGATTATATATTTGTAACTTTCTTATACATACAAATCAAATGAAAGGAAATCTGCTCAAACCGACAAAATTTAATATTAAAGTATTCAAACATTGCAAGCTCGGGTTGAATGAGGCTGTTCATGGGCATTAATAGAAAACTTGCATCGTGTTGAGCGCAGATAAATATTTACGCACGTAAACCATTTGTAAACTGTACCCGTTTTTATCAATCCCAAACGAGTTGAATTTAGAATAAGCAATTTTTTTTATAAATAAGACCGTATCTATTCAGTGTTATTTTATTCATTTGTACACTAGAATATCAAGTTTCTCTTTACATAAAAGGTATTCGAAATAATTCGTACAGCTGTCCTTGTTTTCCTTTTGGAAATTTAACCACCGGTTAGTTTAACCTGCGTATAAAATTTCAAATTATCGTTTTTCAATCTAAATGTTTTATCGAAAACCACTGAAATATATGACAAAACAGATTATGCTTTTATTTTGACACAAGTTTTCTATAAACTGATTGTTTACTGATAACTTACAGGTAAAAAGTTTTCGAATGAGCTGATGGACATAAAAACTGGAACAAGACAAAACAACGCATTCTGTGCTGTACTTGTGGTAGGGTCATCTGTACTCCATATCAAAAATCCCCATGAGAAGATGGACAAAATGAACAGCACAACTCCAACAACCACAAATATAAGAGCATTGCATTCTACAACAAAAAATCAGATTAAAATGTATGAACATTTACAATTATAGTTCTAACATTTGAAATCTCTATCAGTAATTCTCCATTTAATCTTAACAACTAAATAATTAAGATAATAAATAAAAAATAATATTTGCAAAAAATACAAATAGAAATTGTTATTATAAGATAAATACTTTTTACCATTGTTATTATAAGATAAATACGTTTTACCATTGTTATTATAAGATAAATACGTTTTACCATTGTTATTATAAGATAAATACGTTTTACCATTGTTACTTTAAGATAAATAGGTTTTACCATTGTTACTTTAAGATAAATACGTTTTACCATTGTTATTATAAGATAAATACGTTTTACAATTGTTAATATAAGATAAATACGTTTAACCATGTTATTATAAGATAAATACGTTTTACCATTGTTATTATAAGATAAATACGTTTAACCATTGTTATTATAAGATAAATACGTTATACCATTGTTATTATAAGATAAATACGTTAAACCATTGTTATTATAAGATAAATACGTTCAACCATTGTTATTATAAGATAAAAACGTTTAACCATTGTTATTATAAGATAAATACGTTTAACCATTGTTATTATGAGATAAAAACGTTTTACCATTGGTATTATAAGATAAATACGTTTTACCATTGTTATTATAAGATAAATACGTTTGACCATTGTTATTATAAGATAAATACGTTTTACCATTGTTATTATTAGATAAATACGTTTTACCATTGTTATTATAAGATAAATACGTTTTACCATTGTTATTATAAGATAAATACGTTTTACCAATCTTAGTTTTAAGATAAATACGTTTAACCAATCTTTATTATAAGATAAATACGTTTTACCAAAGTGACACGTTCGTTGCGTATGATTGTTTGTTCTTTTAACATAAAAGGTACTTTAATACTACAAAACATTGCCAAATATTTTTATTTGAATATCTTAATTAATGCTTAATAGTTAAATGTAACCCACTTCTACCATGTTCATGTATATGTTCTTATTATGCAACCAAAGCGATAAGCAACCCAATTAATAAACACATTTACTGTTTTTGTTTTTTATTTTTAAGTTGCTTTTTAACCCATATTAATTTCAAAACTAATAATTTGGCATGCGTAAAATAAATGTACTTTTAATGGCATATTTGGTATAGAGGATTTTCTTGAAAGACCTACTTTCGGTTTTATTCATGTTTATTAGAAATTAAATTATTATCGTTGTTTAATGTCTTGACGCTGGTAATTTAATATAATATTATGTTTGACTTCTAACATAGATAGATACATTTTTCGAACGTTTATCAATGCCATGTGGCAAGAACTAATATTTTTATTGCGTAAGAAACCTTATGCCTTTAATGGTGTAATAAGATAAATTTAAATTAAATTTATTTCCAGCGTGTATAATAATTTTCTAACTGAAATAACAAATAGAGTTTTTCACAATTTATACGAGGGTTGTTCGGAAAGTTTTGAGACAGTATGATTTTCTCTGTAACTAATTATTGCTACGCAGTATATTTAATACAAATAATAGATTAATATATAATTTATCCGAGTAAGGATTTTAAAACGTGGTAACGTTACTATTATGCATATAATCGTTTCCATAGCAACAACTGTCCACGCATCCTGGCGCACGGCGTATTTTCTTGTTATAATTTTTCTTTCTGAATGAAAAGAGCCCCTAAAATTGCGCCATCCGTCGCGAATTTTTTATGCCGGTACGTCATTTCCGCAAATTGTTTAAGTCGTTATCTCAGATGGTTAAAGTAACACCTGCGCGACAAGGCAGCCACTATGGAAACACCGTCCAAAGAAGAACAGCGTGTTTTAATATGTTTTGCGTTAATCTTGGGAAAGCGCCAACATAAACCAAGCAATTTCTAGAACATGCAAACAACGGACACACTGTTAGTCGGCCATTGGTGTTTAGATGGCATAAGGTGTATCGGGATGGCAGAAAGTCAACAAAAGACCAGGAAATGTGCGGTCGCGATAAACTGACAATTGCCAAAAAACGCGCTTCAGTGCGATCGTCGCATAACAGTAAGAGAAGTTGCAGAAGTTAAATGCGATGTATGTACGACCACTCCTAATAAAATGTTAACTGATACACTTTCAATGTCACGGGTTTCGGCATGAGAAATGTGTACGTTGCGAAGGTAGATACTTTGAAAAGGAGCAGATATTGACTTTTCTACAGTAACTTTGAACTCTGAAAATAACGGCAACGTCGGGCAAAGTCGTTGCGCGCGCCGGGTCACTGGTAGTGCCTGTGCCTAACTCGTTGTAGCATTCGTATACACAAAGCTATTGTTGTGAAATTTTACACCATAATAGATCAGGTATTAAAAGTAATAAATAGAAAACTTTCGTTTGATTTTATCTTCTCCAACGTTAGATACTGGCCTTGTCTCAACATTTTCAGAACAACCCTCGTATAATAAAAACAATGAATCAAGACTGTGTGTTTTAAAATAAGAGAGAGAGAGAAAAACAGAAAAAATGAAAAGATAATAACATAACAAAAGTAGCTTGCAACTGGCTCAAAACCAAATTTTAGGGAAAAGTAATCTTACACTTTCCCCACCAGCATCTTGCAACACTATGCATTTACCAGTTAGAAGCCATAAATCCAACCAAACTAAACATCTGACACATTATAATTGTACCAAATGTGTATGATTCTCTGCGATTTATATGGCATAGTTGAGATTGCTTGATGTTTTATTTACTTTTTGGTTTGTCAATAACAAATAAACTTTAGGTATATTAATCTATAGCAATAAACTTGTTTTTTCTAAGTAGCTCACGACATAGGCTTTGTATAATGATATAAAAGTTAAATGCCAATAGCAGCCATTGTGTATATAATCGGAGGTACCGGTAACAATTTTCCAAAATGCCTCCTATTTAAATTGACATACTTATAACAAACATGCTCTCTCTCTCTCTCTTCGTCTCTTCTTTTCGCTGAGTGTGGCGATTCCTGATATGCATATATTACTTTTCCATTAACATTTTACTGGTCCAAACATCTTTTGTGCCAAGTGTCATGATTTATTAAAATTTGCAGTAGTTTGTTCATTTTTGACGTTACAAAATGAAGACTCAATACTACAGAAATTACCTGTTGTATCCGGAGCATGATTAGTACCTTCCTCAGGATGTTTTTCTCTTTTATTTTGTACGGGGACACAACCTGTAATAAAAGCACAATTTGTGCAACAGAACTATTAATCACCCTTTTGTCTTAATTCGAATTTAACAATGTTAGAACGTGTTTAAATACCACATATTTTCACATAATAAAGACAAAAATTGATAAAAGAGAATGGTAAGACTAATTCGTTTTTTTTCTGTTATTTTTCCTTTTAAACATTTAAATCATTACACAAGTTTTCCTTGTTAACATGTTGTGGGCATAGGGATGCTTTTTAATATGGGTATATGGGGATTGGTGATTGGCTTACTAGGGTCATGTGACTGTGTTTCATTTTTCAGTGTATCAGTTCCATATTCAGATTGCTACGCGCACGTCACAACTACGCAATAAATAAATAAGAAATACAGAAAGTGTGTGTTGAATATTGTAATTATAAGAATTAAACTTTGTTTTCTGAGTTTCATCGATTTATGAACTGTCGATTGAAAATTGGTGAGAGTAGCCAAATACACAATTATTTACTTACCTTGCCTTGTTTTGCCTTACCTTGCCATGCGTTCCTTTGTCTTGCCTTACTTTTCTTTGACTTGCCTTGCATTGAGTTCCGAAACCTAACCTAACCTTATCTAACCGCTTTAATGGCATCTAGACTTTGATCAGTTCGTGCGAATTACTTTTTTCTTAAAGTTAAACAATTTTAACACTTTTCAGTGATGACCTCCACACTGTGATTTCATGTAATCATTTTTGCAATGTCTCAGAATGTAAATTAGAATTGAAATACTAACAATGTTAAGATTAATATTTCAAGACATTAAAATGAAAAGTAAACCAAAAAGAAATCTATAGAAAAGATTCTGTGCCGTCTTGATGATTTGTTGTTGAACATGTATAGCTTAAATAAATCAAAAGATAAACAAACGTCGAGAGACTCGAAACGATTACGGCTGTCGACAAAGTGAACCTTTTACCTGCATATTTATTTATTATGCGGGGTAGAACATATGGAGCGCATATAACACTGCAGGTAAACCAAACTCCGCTTAACGGATCAAGAGCCGGCATCAAAGAAAATGCAAAAATGCTGAGACTAACTGAATGTATTGTTGACGTGATTAAAACCTGAAACAAAGAACATGATTCATTAATATTAAATTGATAGATTTCCTACTTACTTCCATCTATTAAAACGGACTGTCAATCCAGGGGTCGTGAGTTCGATCCCAAGCCGAGGCGGGAAAAATTTCTCCGTGACAATTGAACTCGGACATTGCGTCTGAGAGTCATTTGTCCCTCACCTCTGATTCAAGTGAGGAAGCAGTCAGTCGCTTGCGGAGAAATTGGTTAGTACTGGTTAGAGACCCAGGAACACCGGTTAGGTGGACTGACCGCCGGGATATAACCAGAAAGTGTTGAAACCAGGCGTTAAACCCCAAACAAACAAACAAACAAACAAACCATCTATTAAAACAAAGTTCGGTTCCTTATTTTTAACTTTTTAATATGAATATTTTAAATGAAGCCGAGATGTTAAAAACTTCCAGTTAATTCGCAAGCGAAATTCTAAAGTAATGTAGAGAAATATAAATTAAGTAAATAGTTTATAAGGTAAAAGTTAATTGAACTAAGCAATATGTAAACTTATTCCAGTTCGGATTGTTTTGCAGGTAAGCTGGACAAATAAATGAAATAGAAACTTTGACTTTTGAAAGCCACCGAAAAAGAAAAATATCAAAATATGACATGCTTTTTTTTATCGAGCTTGTTGATGGGCAGTATTAGGAATGCACATTACTGTCCATACCGCCTAGCCCCGGGTAAAGCACACCAGTGCATGTATCAGGATCTGTCATTATTAAGAGATTAAAAATTAATGTTATGGTTAATGTTGAAAGATGGGCTTACCGCAACCAACGCAAAACACATTTCTTTACTGCACTTTTGTTTTTTGAATACAAGTCTTAAAAAGTAGAACACGACTTTAAGACAATATGGGGCGACGATCATGACGAGAAGGGCCCTTATGTAAGATACGTCGGTTCCTGAACTTTCGCCGGATAGTCTGGTTTCTAAAACAAATAGAAATGTGTTGACATTGCTTGTCACTGCTTATGTTTCTTACATTTATCTGGCGATAGCATACACTATAAACGGAATCGCGCATTTACATTGTATTGATATGAAAAAGTTCCCGTATTGAGAAAGAAATTATATGTTTTACCATTACAGTTGGAAACGTGGTCTTAATATATAAATGCATTGAACTCAAAGATAGGATTCCAAGACATCCGTGACAACAAGTTTTTATATAAATATAAAAATAAGTCTTTTCATATAACGAAAGGAAAAATGCAAGAGAATAATGCTAACGTGAACAATAGATTTATGATTGGAAAATACTAACCTTTAATTGAGTATCTCAGATGACCATCTATTGACTTTAGTTTATTAACAGAACTGTTATCGTACGGTGTAAACAAGTTCCAGGTTAGTATGAGGAAGGCACCTTTTGAGATGACAGCTGTCGAAATTATACCCACAAAGAGAAACGCTACAAATATACGCCGTGTCACAGCGTATACAGCGTTCCAAAATGTGTAGGTTTTAATCGAGCGACTCTCTTTTATTTTATCTTTAGAAATGTCCCAGATGCTTTCTGTTTTTGCTGAGTGTTCTTCCTTTCGTTTCGATTTTTCTGTGGCCATCTGTTGACGAAAAGAGAAAACAATAAAACTAATGTATTAAAGGATCATGAACATTAACATCGACTTTGATCGTTCATAACTATTATGATATAAGAACATACAACGATTACGTAATTTCTGTAACAGATTTGATTAATACTGCGAGTGATACTTTTGTTCCTGTAAAATCATAATATTATTGATTCATTATGCGGCTGATACTCCAGTTCCTGAACATAAATAGAGTAGCGTTGTTTTTATTTCCCGAATTGCAATGCGTTATCTCCAAGTTATTATAGTTTTTATTCCGCGGCTAATACTCACAGTCCGGACTCTGTGTATCGTACGGTGTAAACAAGTTCCAGAATAAGAATAGTGTAATTTTATTCCGCGGCTGATACTGAGTCCGGTAATTTAAAATAACAACTTTTATTCTGCTGCTCACTAAATGAATCGAATAAATTATTACTTTCGCGGTTGATACCCACGGTTCCGTGAATAATAACAAATTTATTCTGCGGCTGATACTTACAATCCTGTGAATAGATAACAATAGTGTATTTTTATTCCACGGCTGTTACTCACGGTCTTGTGAATAGATAACAATAGTGTATTTTTATTCCACGGCTGTTACTCACGGTCTTGTGAATAGATAACAATAGTGTATTTTTATTCCACGGCATCTACTCACGGTCTTGTGAATAGATAACAAAAGTGTATTTTTATTCCGCGGCTGTTACTCACGGTCTTGTGAATAGATAACAATAGTGTATTTTTATTCCACGGCTGTTACTCACGGTCTTGTGAATAGATAACAATAGTGTATTTTTATTCCACGGCTGTTACTCACGGTCTTGTGAATAGATAACAATAGTGTATTTTTATTCCACTGCTGTTACTCACGGTCTTGTGAATAGATAACAATAGTGTACTTTTATTCCACGGCTGATACTCATAGTCCTGTGAATAATAACAATAGTGTACTTTTATTCCACGGCTGATACTCACAGTCCTGTGAATAATAACAATAGTGTACTTTTATTCCACGGCTGATACTCAAAGTCCTGTGAATAATAACAATAGTGTACTTTTATTCCACGGCTGATACTCACAGTCCTGTGAATAATAACAATAGAGTACTTTTATTCCACGGCTGATACTCACAGTCCTGTGAATAATAACAACAGAGTACTTTTATTCCACGGCTGATACTCACAGTCCTGTGAATAATAACAATAATGTACTTTTATTATGATGCTCTTTAAACAAAAAGAATAAACTCCTTGCTTCAAAACTCTGAAATTTCCAAAAGAATTACCAAAATGTAATTGCTATCTTTAATTTGTTTAAGTTAAATTGGCGCAATATAAATTAATTTTAAAACTGTCATACCTCTCATGCCGAATATATTAATGCGTTAAGGGCATTAAAACAATAACTCTATTCGCAATCTCAGATCCTTAATATAAAGGGTATTCACTTGAATGTGGCATTCAAAAGAACTCCAATTTGCATATTTCCAAGCGCCACTTTAAAGTTAAAATATTAGTGCACAACTTAATATTAAAGAAGTGCAGCATTGTATTTTAATAAAGCAGAATCGATAAAATAATTGTACACATTGAAAGGCTCCTGTTACGAAAATGACCTCAAAAAATATGTCGACTAAAAAAAACCAACAAATTAAGGGCATAAGTTAAATTTTGTAGGTTACTATATGGAAATTTATATATATATTATTTTTCAGTTCTGTGTCGTTAATTTTGTTAAAATTTCTGTTTTCCACTGTGTGGTCCTATGTATAAAATTTTATTGACGCAATTGCAGACGAGTCGAAACCTGCTTGGAAAAGATCATAGCTCTGAGCGTCATATGGCTTTATAAACTTTGGATGGAAGCAAATTTTCTTACATATCGGATAAGTGTTTCCGCGCGTTTTACCGGGGAAAGACAATATTATCTTTTCACTACGGAAAAGATAACTTTCGCACGGTGCATTTGTGACTTCAGATCTTCAAGCATCTGATGTAAAATATTCGAGTTAGTGACGTCATTCACAAAATAAGGTTTGCGTAATCGTCACTATTTCAGCATAAGGAAACAAAATGAAGTTTGTATGCATATAACATATATGATGAACAGTAAAAGGTATGCAAAAAAAGTATCTTGGTTGAGATTTTATGTAAAGATAGAAAAATCTGTCACCTCGGATGAACTGTTTTGGTGGGAACTTGGCAGAGCCTCGTTCCCGCAAAACAGTTCACCCTCTGTGACTTATTTTTCCAATTTCACCTCACACTCATGCAAGATACTTATATTCTGACGGTAGGCAGTGTGACGTATTACTTTTAGAGGCATTGCTACAGTTAAAGCTTAAAATTTATTGGACTGTGCACAATATTACACGTTTTTACGTCGGCCAGCACGCACGTTTCGCCACGAGTTGCTGCGAAAATGCGTGCCGTCATCCATTTTGTCGTCAACGTGGCTGTTCCAACGACCATTAGAAAAAAACGAAATATAGCGAATTCGTCTCGTTATTTCTGTCTTGTTAAAAGTATGTTTATGTGTAAATATCAGGACTGAATCGATATTTGATGGTATTTCATTAAGATTTTCAAAGAACGCGCGAATGCCGCAAGGCTTTACATACTTTAAACAACCCATCTGTGTCCAAGGCTATAACTGAGCATGGAACCAATCTCAAATCTCAAGCATCTGACTGGCTGAAATGGCGATCGGTCGCCATTCAGCCAATCAGATGCTTGAAATTTGAGACTGGTTTCCAAACTCAGTTTTATAAATTTCAGCCCTGTTTTCCATTAGCTCCTCGCCAATTTCGTTTTTTTTTCAGGTTTGTATTGAATATGTTTACTAAAACATCGTTCAGCTGTGTTCATCATGTTATTTTACCGATTAACTTGACATTTCTGTTAGTATATTTGACAAAAGGAAGAAGAATGTTTTATAAATAATCCTTAATTCTAATTTCTGCATTCATGACGGCCTAAAGAGATTCGCGAAACCTCAAAAGTTTTTGTTATAAGGATTGTTGTGATTTAAGATCATTTACAGAGAAGGCGAATAGTGTTTGCTGTTTTATGAAATATGACATAAATTCAAACATAAAAAAGAAATAAAATGCTCACCACCTTATGTTTCGATTCAACATGAACACAATACCTACATCGGATTCACACATTACCCTCGTAGTGGTGCGCTGATGCGCCGGATATTGTTCGATAGAAGCCGTTAATACGTTCGATATAGATTAACGTAACAGATGCGGTGCTGGATAACACTGTGTTGTAAATCGCATATTAAATTTTACTGGCCTAAGATAGAAAAAATGTTGTATAAGCAAATATACTTATTGCGCCAGAACATAACAAACTTATGATCATTTTCGATTTTAGCTTATTATTTTCTATAACAATTTTTAAGATTTAAAGCGATAATAATCAAATTGATAGGATTTGGCAATAACGCGTGAAGTAATTTCTAAAGCCCATATCATTGCTCTTTACTGATCGTTGAATGATACCAGATCAATCAGCAATTTCCATAGTATATCTAACAATAGAGACGCAAACGCATTTATAATTATTCACGTTCCATACATATTGTAGTATTGCGCCGAAAGGTGGCCGAGCTGTTACAACTTCAGCGCTTAAAAGTTTTTGACCCTGTCTTTTGTGACTTCGATTCGAACTGGCTTTTGTATACTACTTAAATTTTGATAAGGGCCGCTTTGTAGTATGTAATTAGTAATATTTAGGTTACCATAATTTTAAGCAGTTTATGTTCAGCAGTTAAGTTTTTGTTGAGTTGTTTATTTGATAAAACCGATGAGTCATCTGAGTTGAATTATTAAACTGTAACATAAGTCTAGAAGGAAATCTTACAGTCTACAGAAGTGGCCCTTATCAAATTATTATATGGGGCGCGTTACGGGGAAAGGTACCTTCGTTCATATTTTTTGAAATATTAATTGTTACAAATTTGGGGTATAATTTACTATTATCTTTTATTTTCAAATCACAAACTAGAGATTTCGTTCCACATTTTGACAACATTATGGTATTTTCATACGGAGTAATGTCTTCTGTTCAACTTTATTACGTCATTGCAAGAATCGACGTCAATTATCCGAAGGTACCTTTTCCCGTGACGCGCCCCATATTAACATGTTTACTCTGTTTTGTTTCGTTTGTGTTTTATTTCCTTTATTGTTCATGATTTGCTGTCAAATGATTTATGAATAAGTTCTTATTATTCTAATTTACAATGATATTTTGTTCATAATATGTGTGTTTTGTTAATTACATGTATCAGGAAAATCATGCTTGACCTATTTGCTGAATTTTATTATGGTCTATCTGTTAATCAGCCAGATATTCTTTCCGCGACCGATCCTGTTTTTCCCGACAAATGACCGAAATATTTCAGAACTGAACAAATTTTAGCTCTCAAAAACGCGGCACTACTTCGATATCGAAACCGGTGACGTACAATTTCTTATGCTTGAGGAGGGTTTTAAAACCCGTTTGGTAAATATGTGTAAATGTTAAGGCGTAAGTTTTAATTAAACATAATATGCATGAGTATATGTATTTATTCGGAAGAGGTAGTTTTTGCTCTAAAAAGATTATTTAAACATGATTAGCGATCAGCTTATTAACGTTACAGTCTTGAGTGTAAAAATCTATGCTTGATTTTTTTCAGTTAAAACCCCGAATCTCAACACACTTTTTCGTTGTGGGTATGCGATAGACAAAACAGAAGAGAAATCCACTTCGTGCCGAAACGTACACAAAAGGTCATTGCTGAAAGACTGTAACGAAATATTTTGTAAATTTATTGATCAAAGAAACATTCATATAATATGTTTATGCAATTGCAAAAAAAGTATTGTCTAGGCAACGAGATTAAAAAGATAGGTGTTTTATGAAAGACAGGATATATTTTGAAGAGAAACCTTGTTATTTTAAAAGTAATTTAAAAAGAAACAACAACTCCGTAATACATTTTACTCGTACGATTCGGTTGCCATGGTTTAAATCAGGGTCGAACATTTGTCATGTTTAAGGTTCTTAGTACAGGTAATGTTATCAAACAACACATATATTTTATTTTGAAATTATTCGAGAAATTAAATTAAAATTTGAAAAATGGTCGAAATTAAACTGGTCCTAACTGTATAGTCATGTATTTTGTTGCACGTTTATTACAGATTCAACTTTGATCACGATCATTTAATTCTTTGTATGTAATTTACTTCCGTTTTCGTAAAACTGAGAGTTCATACACGTGAATGACTGACAGATATTATACAAAACTTTAACAGTGACAGACTTAATGGCACATGCAATTAAATCTTTATGTAGGACTATTGTACAACACTTGCATTCGGAAACATTGGCATTTTTTAAAACATTTTTTTCAGGCTTGAGTTCGAATACATACAACAATTCAATAGAAAAATATTACATATGATAAACATAAAAATATAATGGCGCCATAGGAACATTATTTGGTTTTAGATCAATAAAGAAAATAATTTAATCCAAGTAGAGAAACCCAATATTAGCACTGGGTTTAAAGTGACATTCAGAAAATAACAATAGGCGGGGGCGCACTAAAAACTAAGAAACTCAACTAAGAATGTTCGTCCTCTCGAAACAAACCTTAACATATACTTATTACATGTATATCATTTAATGAGTCTTAATGTTTCCTCGAATGAGCTTTTTTTTCATTTAAATATAGTGCATTCTAGTTAATTGTATTACATTAAATTTTCTTCTCTGAAATTTACACTAAAATAAACAAAGACAGGTTTAGAGGGATGCGCGCGCAGTTACAGAGATGATATCATCTTACTAATATGCGAAATAGCATGTTCGGCCGATAAAGACCTAATTAAAAAAAACTCGGGCGAATATGCTCTTATCGTTGCTATGCAATTGAAACCAGTTTATGTTTTCGTAATAACGGAAAAAAAGTTTCTGAGATATCCAATGGCTAATTCACAGTTTATGTATTGTAGGTCAACCTGCCGCTGAAACAATTTATGTTGATATAAATATCGACACCCATTTGGCAATGAATTTTCCATTTACGTAGATTGTAATCTCATAGTACCAAGCGTAGTATAGTCCAGTCGTGTGAGAGCTGCGCCCAACAATTTAATATTGAATGTGACAACAATCTCTATAAAGTAAAGAAAATCATTGCAAGGCACTGGTATGTGTAATTATAATGTTGTGTTTTCTTTTATTAATGAAACGTTGATGTAGCTAATACATGTATTTACATTTATTGAAACGTTATAAGTTAATCAAATCAAAATCATTCAATTGTTCGCAGTTTAACACCAGCATGGGATATAGAAAAAATCACTTTACTGAGTAATAAACGACAAAAGCCCGAACCGAAAACCTAAAAAGCAAAGCACAAAAACAAGGAATTTTACAATATGTTTGACAGCTTACTGTCGTTAAATTATTTTAAATTGCATATGTTTTTTGTTTTCCTATCTTTTCTTTTCATTTATTTTCCATGTGTTCGTGTAATTTTATCATGACTGTATAATTTATGTAACCATTTCACACGTTTGTCTACTGTACATAGTAAAAGGAAATATGTTTATCAATTAACGAATTTAAGATGATCCTCACTTAGCCAAAACAGGCAAGGAAAACATGCGTACATTATATGATCAATTTTAAACAATTATTAAAATAAGACACCTACTGTAGTGGTTATTGTCTTTGAACATTTTGCCACTTGCGCCGTGAGTCTCTCATATAAACAAACAAGTGCAAGCTTGCCTTTGTAAATATACTCAAACCCTTCCACTTAACGATGCAACCTGCAAAAGCATACAACCATAATAACATAACAAGCTATCATATAAAATCAGTTTACTAGCTTTTAATTGCAGCCCATATTAATCTTTTTTGAGAAACTCATCTTATGCCCGAGACATCATAACTTTAGTATTTAGTATCCTGCGGTCGAAAATGAAAAGGTGATAACTTGATAGCGGAAATAAGAAGCATTCCAGTGGCATGTTTCAATGTACCATTGCGCTTGTTTTTCGATTTAAAGTACAAAGCAAAATTTATCACAATAGTACTATGCACTGCAATCAAATACCCATAATTTCAAAAATGTCGAAAACATTAAGTGGATATAAACATTACAACTGGCTCTTGTTACAAAAAGGCTAGCAATTAACTTACCAGTACGTTTGCAAGCTTTCGAATAAACCCAAGAAGATATTATTTTACCATTACACACATTTCTAATACAAAAGATTTTTAAAAACCAAAACAATATTCGAAAGTTTTCTTATATGATAAAACAAAGTTTAAACCAATTAGAAAACGCCTTTAATATTTGTAAATATGTTCTAGAATGTCACGGTCATTCAGAGGTTTTAAATATTCAAAGATTTATTTGAAAGAAATGTTTCTCATGACGAGAGTTTCATATTGGCTGGCTTAAATAATAAATGGATGCAATAAATCGAAGGTATGAGAACTGACGTAAAAACACCAAGAAACGTTAAGTTAACTAGATACAGCTTGTAGAAGAAAAAGTTGAAATACAGTAAATGCATGGCCAAAACTGGTAATAACTTGTAGAAAATATAATGTTGAAAAACGGTAAATACATAGGTGGCTCTAGAAAAATTTGTAGCAAATCATGTTTTAAAAAAGTATATGCATGGCTACAATGGCTACACAGGAAACAATTGTCAACAATACGATTGAAAGATAAGTATGCTGTGTTCTCGTCGATTCGGGAAGCTTATGTTCTATCAAGAGATAATAAAACATACCAAACAAATTAAACACACCATTTTAAAACATAACCGTATAAACAAACCATTTAACTATACAATTCCAACGAAACTTTCGTTCAAAAAATCTCAATGTTGAAAAAAATCGTATCTGAATTAGTCAACCATTCTAATCATCGCAGGTCAAGGTCTTCCTCATCGATTCGGGATTTTGATTGGATGACGGGAATGTTGACAGCAGGTTAGAGCACCCACAACAGTTTGGTTCAGAAATTGAAGGTTGTTTTCCATTTATAGTAAGTATTTTAAATATCCAACTTTTTGGGCGAATTAATTCTTTTTAATGAGTTTGAAGTTGGTAACCATTAAAGAATTTAACAACATTTCATATGGACATTATTTATTATAATAACTGAAACAAAACAAACCGTTTTATTTAACTGGAAACTGACCAAAAATAACATTAAAAACACCGAAACAAAACTAAACTATCATCTTGGATTGTCTAATTTTCACAGTTAGGACATAGAAATGTACTATGTCGTCTAACTACCCGGATTTCGTACAGAATGCCAAATGGACTCATTGCTCGCACTTGTCACAATGCGTCCAGTTAACAAGCTTTTAATTGGGCTACGTTCCGCTTTATGACACACACTTTATGAACTGTGATGTAGTTCAAGGTCGTTTGATTTGAAAACTATTCACAGTGATTTCCCTAGAAAATGGCTGTGTCGGAACGGAAGCGGACGAATGTTGCTTTTTAGTGAAATTTGGGACAAAACATGGACAAACAGTAATTTTCTGAAGGAAATTGTAATTAAGGCAAATATAATTTAATTTAAGAGGATTTCCCTTTTAATTTCGCATGTTAACTGTTCTATATGCATTTGAAACTGCTCAGAGAGAAACTTGCATAGTACTTGGACGAAAGTTACAGCGCACGAGCGGCGATTCTGGCCATTTTTATTACGTCACGAATCGATGGGAAATCCGGAATCGGTGAGAAGCAGGGAAAATGTGTAGACAACACTATTGTAAAAAGGAAATTTTACAGGGAATATATTGCTGCGGGTGGTTGAAATAATTCATGGGCTACTGGGCAATGAGTAAAAGTTTAGAACAGAAACAGAAATTTCAACATATTTTATTTTTATTACAATATGGTAACAACCAAAATATTAAACATATTACCGAACACACATTTTCCCTCGACATCCACCATGCTATGGGGCGCGTCACGGGGAACAGTACCTTCCGACAGTTGACGACAATCTTTGAATGACGTTGTAAAGTTAAGCAGACGACATTATTTATTAAGCATTTCGCGTTACATGTAACAGTACCATTTTATTGTCAAAATGTGTAACAAAATCAATTTTAGTTATAAGAGACTTATTTATAGTTGTAAGTTCTTTCTAAATTTAGTAAAAACTAAAATATCACTAAAATTGAGGTACCTTTTCCCGTGACTAATTATAATCTGCATACACATTGTTGACACTCTTTTTCAGTTTCAGGTCCCTTTCCTCGGTAACCCCATTTATTATCCCCGTCATAGGTGCTGAGGGGGTCGGGGAGCCATCCCACACAGACCTTACAAACTGCATTATTAAATAAATAATATAAATCAAATAATTACATATACCAACCCAGTTTGAGAAATACAATGCAAAATATAGTTTTAGTAAGTAGACCTTGAAACTTTTTCGTAAAAACATTTTTGAGAATAATCAACGAAAATATGAGTGCACATTCTATGCATGGCCAATATGTCCGAAAGACAAAAACAAAAACTTATCATACATCTAACAAAACATCAGTAACTAGTCATTTAAAAGGTACAGACTTCTGCTCATTAGATGTGTTGACAAATTAAATTTTAACAGGTGTGTAAAAATAGATAAAACAGGAATTTTAAATGTCATCGAACACGACAAATTTAAAAAGCAGGAAGTATATCCTTGGATGATTGAACAATATCCAAGTCTATATTGGCAGGGATATTGTAACCGCCTATCTTTAAATTGGTCGAAATATTAAAACAACAGTAATTTTAGAAGATACCATTAACATAGTGTATAAGTACCGTGCTCAACGCCCTTCAAAGAACGTATTCTGTGGTTGTTTAAGCCTCTAAGTGTTTTTTCGTAATCGAGTCGTTAAACTAATTCCTTACTTTCGTTCCGCACATTGTTAAGCTAAATTATTAATGATTTGTACAATTTTGAGATAGGAAATATATCATATAATGGCAACTTCCAGGAGTCACAGCGTCTCCACACAGCCGAAAGAGAGAAAAAGAGCATTATTATACTTAAATCACTTTCAAATTAGAAGCCACGAACAATCAACGACAGTGTTAACAGTTTCAGTAGATTTTGTATAACTTCAGAAGATTTTGACTAAGAGATCTGCACTCCGACTCTAGTTAGAAAGACTTCGATAACTAGAATGCCACTTTTGACTAATTTTGACGCAGTGATCTCCTTTCTAGCCAACACGAATTCGGAAGACTTCGAAAACTAGGATGTCTCTTTTGACTAACTCTGACGCAGTGATCTCCTTTCTAGCCCAATTACGACTTTGGAAGACTTCAATAACTAGGATGCCTCTTTTGACTAATTCTGACGCAGTGATCAGCCGTCTAGCCTACTTAAGAGTTTGGAAGACTTCGATAACTAGGACGCCTCTTTTTACTTACTCTGTCGCAATGATTTCCCGTCTAGCCCAATTACGACTTCGGAAGACTTCGATAACTAGGATGCCTCTTTTGTCTTACTCTGAAGCAATGATTACCCTTCTAGCCCAATAACGACTTCGGAAGACTTCGATAACTAGGATGCCTCTTTTGACTTACTCTGACGCAGTGATCTCCCTTCCCTTCTACACTACTTACGACATAAAGTAATTATCAAAACACTGAAAGTGCTGGAAGCCAGCGGAGCGTAAACATAATCAAAATAAAACAACCCAATAATGTGCAATGTAACAGGACTTCCAGTTTTATTCCAGCCATTGTAGATATATAATATCTGAACAGAATGAAGAAACTCCTATGGAAGACATGCCATATGCTTGAAAAAATGCAAAAACCACTCATAATAAAACTGGTTAAAATAGTTAACAAGATGGTCCATAGGAACCTAGGTCGCTCACCTGTCAACAACTGCTCAAGAATCTGTGGATGCAAATGCAATTGGAATAATAGCCGTCTTTGGCTCTTTCAATGACCATAACTCTGGAATTCATTATGGAATCTAGCCGGTTCAAGAAAGGAACCAAGATCTTACAGTAACTCAATTATTTTACATGTCTGATTTAATTCAAATAAAAATGAAGCTGCTTTTGTGCAGACAGGGTCTAAATAGTTTATTTTGGCACTTAACTCCAGAACCCATATTGCAATAATAAGCTTTTATTATAACTTGACCTAGTTACCTAGTTTTCAAGGTCACATGACCGAGTTTTGAAACTGACCTAGATATCATTGAGATAAACATACTGACCAAGCTTGAAGAAGATCGGACCAAAATTAAGACCTCGCGACTGCTGACAAGGTTTTTCTATAATTTGACCTAGTGACCTAGTTTTCAAGGTCATATGACCCAATTTTTAATCCGACCTAGATATCATTGAGATAAACATTCTGACCAAGTTTGAAGAAGATCGGATAAAAATTAAGCAGCTAGAGTGCTGACGATTATTGTGAATGGACGCAGGACAAATGGTGATTACAAAAGTACACCCTGTCAATATTTGACAGATGAGCTAAAAAGTAATTTTAGGAGAACTACTGAAATTAATGAAAAAAGGAACATTTAAAGCAATCGAACAGGACAAATACAAAAATATTACAGGCCAAGTTTGATCAAGCAATATCAGGATCAAAATGCATCACTTTCTAGAATGCCTAGCCATGCTTGTAATGCAACTCAATATTTACATAAGTACCAATTTTGATTCATTCCAAACAGTGGAGTGCATGTCAGGATGCTTAACAGTAGTTGAACTTGATGTTGGTAATATAATTTTATATCCATTCTTTATAGCAATACATAACAACTTAGGGCAATGCCAATGCCTTATAAATTTCATTTAGTAAATGAAAGAGGCACAACAAATGTTTTGTGTCAATTAAAGTATGAAAATTGTTGGGTTAGCAAAATTATATTTATTTCTTATATTATTATAACTTATTTCTTTTCTTTGTATTTCTCTTTATTAATTCCACTTTCAAAGTAATTACAGAGGGACCCTGTGAAAGGCTATTTGATCTTGGTTTATAACAATGTCTAACAGGGAGTCAGCATGATGTTAATGTAATCATAATGAAGTGTCCAACCTAATAAATCAGATAAAGGGGCTCTTTATATTAATTTCATTAATACAGCCCTTAACAGACACTCTTTCCCCCACTGTTATCTGTCAACTCTATTTAGACTTTTTAATGCATGTAAGGCATCCATCTGATCTGAATCCACACACTTTGAATCTTGATCCAGTGATTTCAATTGATACAGATTCTTGCATCTTAATGCAAACAAATGTGATTTTGTTTCACTTTTGACCCCACCTAATTTTGAGCTTGGGGTCATTTTGATGCACAAAAATTTTTAAAAAGTGGTTTACTTTTGCAAGAATGAGGATAAGTATTGAGAAAATTGCATTTTTAATATGAAGTTAACACTTTCTTAACTCTTGCAAATTAATTATAAGTAATACATGTGTAAGTATCACTTAATACAAGATATGACTTGTGAAGATCAGGTTTTGACCCATTAAAAATACTCAACAGGGGTCAAATGACCCCTGGTTTTCAAAAGCAAATGAAATCCGTGCTAGATCAGAAAGTACATGTACCTAAAAGAACTAAACATGAACAGACTCTGACCAGCCTCCACTGATATGCAAGTTGATATGGTCTAACCTTGTCACACATGGAATAAAAGCTGTATCCATGTAGGCCCCTTAATACTGACTTATGCATAATAATTTATGTCTACTTACATGGAAAAGTAGACATAAAACATGTAATACTTGTGTTTTGCACAGAAAATCCATTTCTAACTTTAACACTTAACTCCATATAATATGCACCTCAAGTTTATGGCATGGGCAGTGTTGAATTAGATCACCCTGCATCTCTGTTCTGTTTAATCAGGATCTGCACTGTTCAATTTTAGATTCATAAGGTTATTTCTAAACAAGATGTGACCAATGTAAGTCCTGATCAGATGGCACAAATATTTAGTCTGATCCGGATCTACACTACATGCACATGCGATAAAAGGCATATATATGGCAGAAAGGGGCTCTATATCAATCATTTTTAGTTATGCTCTTAGAATGCATGAACAATCTTTCTTAATGAATATTATCATCTTCAACTAAAATCTATTTCAGAAATTACTCTACTTCATAAAGCTATTTCAGTTACTAAGCTAATGCAGATAATATATTCCTAGTCAGAAATATTAACACTTTATATGCCATTTAACTTAAAAATTATTTTATTAGAAGATATAATTAAGGGACACTAGATGCAGATTTCTTGCATTTTGATGCAAGCATATTTTTTTTTTCAAATTTAACTCCCCCACCCCCACCCCCACACACCATTTTGAGTTTGTGGTCATTGATGTTGGAGAATTTAGAAAAGTGGTCAATTTTTGCAATAATAGTGATTAAAATTTTGCACATGTCTATTGCATTTTAACCCTTTACTTTTGGCTGATTGTGAATCCACTAAAATGAAATGAAAATGACTTTTCAGATTTAGCACATAGAGGAACCCCTGATTATGAATTATATTTTCTTTTAAATATGTTTTTTTCTTCACAAATTTATCCCAACCAATGAGCTGGCGACTGTTCTTTGCTTGTTAAAAGAGTCTTTTAAGCAGGGATTTCAATAGCTTTTGAAAACCAGGGGTTGTTTGACCCCTGTTGAGATTTTTAAGGGGTCATAATCAAATATTTTCTAGTCATATCTTGTGTTGATTGAACTTAAACTACTTATAAAATCGCTTTTTCTTCATTTAAATATAATTATGTTCAATGGTCAAATAAGTATTAACTTCATAATTAAAATGCAGTAGACACAATACATTGTATTTATCTTTATTCTTGCAAAATTTGACCATGTTTCTTAGATTCTCATGAATCAAAATGATCCCAAGCTCAGAATAAGGTGGGATCAAATGTGGAAAAAAACTTATTTGCTTACATCAAAATGCAAGAATCTGCATACAGATCTATTGATAATTGAAACCCCTGAGGTGGGAAATCAAGTCAGTGGTTAATTTGCAAGTTTATTCTACACCGACTGTCATAAATTTGTCTTGTAACTGAGATTGCTACCTAGCGAAAACTAGGTAATTTAAAAATTAAAAATACCGGTTTCCCTATGTGGCCTTTGATAAATCAAATAAATTTTAACAATTTTTGAGCAACAAAAGCTTTCCAAAATTAAAGATGCTGCATTATTTGATTTCATATCTGGGAACTGCAAAAATGTATTTAAAATATAAATAATAAAATATACTGGGCGGTCTTAAAGCTTGGCCGTTTGTCTCTGACTGCAGGCCTTATAGTCTGCATGTCCCGTCTGTTTAGTTCATTAATCTGGGCCAAATCACATGGCCATATCCCATGTTTATCATTGAAACTTAGGAAGCTAATTTCAGCTTTTCTTGCAAACAAATACAACTGTTTACCTTGTAAAGACCTGTAAACCTGGATGGTGTAACTGCCGGTGCGATACAGAACTTTGTTTTCCAAAGTGCTTGAAGTCGAGTGTCTATCTTTACATCTTCACCAGAAAATGTAAACAATAATCAGATGTGTGTTCATCTGTTCATGCAGCTGGTTTATACAAATCATCAAATGCAAAATATACCAAACTTTTAAAGTAAAGTTGATTGCACATTTATGCATACAATGACTGCACACATGCAATTTTTGGGATACAGTTGAAACAGTTTCAAAACTCTTCCTGACCTTTCGGAAATTACACAGTGTCTGTAAAAAAAATTTTGGTCGATGTCTGTGTTTATTTGTAATACTTCCAGGATTTCGCATACTATCACCCATGTTAATTCGTAAAAACACATTTGGCATCATTTTCATGATTTTCGCAATTAAAATTCGCACAAAACATTAGCTAGACAACCTATAGGGCGCTCTATTTGTTGAAACAAAATCTTCGAAAATGTTCAATGTTTTAGGTAAACACAATCGAGGGGAGATCACTGGAGGTGCAATGTATAAAACCCAGATCAATAATGATCTGTATGGTTTGACGCATAACTTGCAGTTTTTTTGCTATATTACCACGCGACTGTATAAAAAGGCACGCAATGTAGTTTGTAATTTATCTTGCAATTTCTGTCCTTTTTTTGATAACTATATGTAAGTGTAATTATGATAGAGTAACACATTTTTCACAATTAAACTCATATTGATGGTATATGTTGTCTAAATCTTTTGCCACAAAAGTGCAAATGAAAGTTATGACGTCAAAATGAAAGTTATGACGTCAGCGTGCCTGTAAAGGATGGTGTTTAAAAATCCGAGAGATGGCCGCTTTCATCGAAACTTAAAATGGGCGATACTGATTAACTATAGGAGGCTTTAGTTGTACATGTATCATTAAGTATTATAGCAATCTGCAAAGAATTGTAATTTAACCTGTCATAAGTTAGATAACAACTGTGTATCTTAAATACTACGCTTTGTTGACTGCCGCAAATATTAAACACTAACGCTCCAAGCAAGGAATGCTAAAGTAAGGTTTGATATGTATTCATACAACGCAAACAGTTATGTGCGACCGCGTCTACATGCCTGATAATAATAATGATAATAGTGATAATAATCGGCGCAAATTAATTGATAACATATCCCATTTGCTGTGTAAAACCAGTCTTCTAACTGCTTGAATTAGATTTAATTGCCGTCGTTCTACATGTTTTATTCGTCTAGCCTGTCTCGTTCATTTTAGTCTAATGAGAGGTAGCGTGAATAGGCTGAATAGTAAATACTAAAATAATAGTCAAATGAAGAACTTTAAGTTTATTGTTCCCCTGAAATGAAGAATTTGTACAAGCTCAAGCTGTGATACAAAACAGCACAGCAAAACCTCATTAACTCTACCCACTGGGAAAATCCTCTCACAATAACATAATTTTAATTCGGTAACGATATAGACGTTGTTTTCTTTTTGTTTGGTAACTGAGACATCCTACACGATAGTTAGATTATTAAGATGTAAGAAAGCTTTTTTTACAAATATACATTTTGACACTAGATATCTTAAAAAGCAAATAGTAATTCCTATAATTGGCTTCAAAGAGATGAATAAATATTTGAACATTTAAATTTATACCTAGAAATCACATTATTATGGTACCATAAATGTTAAAATACTCATATCAGGGGCAGCAACTGTTAGAGACTTATACCACAAAGATACATGTTACTAGAGGAAGCGGTCAATGAAAAAGTGAAAATATTTGTGATAATTGGCAAACGATTTTGCAAATACGTTTTAAAGAATGTCGGGACAAGCCACATTCAGAAACCAAAACGTGGCTATTATTATATTTACACCGGTAAATATAATAATACTGATAGCTGTACTAAACTATACTCGCGGACAAAAGTCTTGTCCTTTAAGGGTTTCCATAATAACTTTTCAACGCGAGAAGTTTTTTCGCACAATCATAAAGTTGGTATCAATGAAAAGAGGACATTAATATGCAATCAATTAAAAAGCATTCTGGATTTTGAGCCAGTACTGCCGGTAGAGTAATGTGTTGCAAATTTTAGTCCAGACAAGACTTTTGTCCATTAGCATATTTGCACGGAGAGACTCTGTAGATCCGACACACTACTCAAACGGTGTTACTGTGAATTACAAATTATATAGATCCACATTGAAAACACATAATGACATGCCAAGCGAAAATCGCAGGAGCTCAATGACCTTAATGAGAAACAAGCACTTTGTGCTAAATTAGCAAAAAAAGTAATATATGCATATCAGGAATCGCCACACTCACAAAACACAGCCACCCCACGCAGCAAAAAAAAAAGAGAGGAAGAGAGAGAGAATGTTTGTTATAAGTATGTCAATTCAAATATGACGCTACAAACAATTAACGAAAAAGAGAACCTTTGGGGATACCGCCTTGGAACGGTCAGTGGCAAAACATATTGCCACTAGAAATACCAACGCCAGAAATATCAGAAACAGATCTAATCTCTACGTTCCTTTTCAAGACTCTGCTATAAATCGTCCTAATAACTTAAACTTCTGAAATCGTCGTGCAAATAAAGTGGTTCTCACCTTTACTCCTCGCAAATTGAATGATATCGCAGTACAAGTGCGTATACTTATTATTTACACACAACCCTTTAATCATTTGCTACGGCTTTCATCCCGTGTGCGAGTAGTACAGACTGATAAAGATCCACAATGAATAGTGTAGACCCTTATCAGAATTCGCATGCGCAATCTTATCTCAATCTACATTGATGCCCATGCCTAGCCATATACAATAGAATATCAGCCATATTCCACTGAATTAAGTACATATATTAACTTTATTTGCCAAACACAAATAAAGCAAAGTATTACCTAGTCGTAACGTGTCATCTTTCTATCCGACTTCATCCAGAAAACGACTGATCTTTATCTGTTCGATGGGTCGTACGGGCACCAGAAATCACCTCAGTTTAAGCTTTGCAACTCTGGCATCTTTCTTCTTTTGACAATGTATCTAAGTCAGTAAGAAATGCATATAAATATCAAATGTTAGTAAAATAATGTTATGTCAGCACATTCAACCTCATATGTACCACACACTGGGATTTCGATATGGATTGATCTAATTCAGACAAAGGTAAAACATGATATTCACAAATGCTCTGTATTATCCTTTTTTGTACCAAAACAAAGAATCAACTTAAAGTAGAATAAAGCGCTGCTGATTAGTCCTTTTAATGAACAATTAAGACAATGGTTTAAGGTCATTTTCAAATAATCGTGAACATCTTATTAACCGTTTAATAGGTAAATAGGTTAGAACAATATTGCAATGACAAGCGTATATATGGTTTTGACAATGGATCAACTGATATCTTGATATACACACCTATTTATATTGTATTAAGGGACTTCTTCAGTTGTTATTGCACTTTTAAATCATGTAGAAACTAAAATAAAAAAATATATCCGAATCTCTCTAATGGAACAATGCATTAAAACTTTCAACTCCATCTATTCAATCATCATATGATATAATATCGCCGATAGGACCAAATTTTGGGCTGGTAGCTCAGTTTGTGAATAAACCGAACTTGCAAAGATAAACCGGAACGTGTTCAGATAACTAACGACTGATTTTCGGACCGGCGTTGAGGTTAAAATAACGGATAACAATGAATGTCGTATAAATAACATTAATTTTATAATCGAATCGGAAAAATCATTTAAAACATGTCTCTGATATTTTGTTAAAATCATGTTGGTAAGAAAAAGAAATTGTTACTAAGCAGGTGTTTAAAATATTTGGGTTTTTTTTAAATTCTACTGCATTCTTATCATCCAACTTTTTTAAATTATTTCTTGAAAAACTGCTAAAATTCTCTTTTGTACTAATTTGTACTGTACGATCAGATAAACACCACGATATTTGTTAAAGTCAATTTGAGAGAAGTTGGAACAGTACAGTTCAAGCACGTTTTGAAACTGACAGACCCACACGAAGTAAGAAAATCCACTACATTACATTTGGCTCGGGTTCTGTTCTTTTTCATGCAACATTCTTGAGCTGATGGGTGGGTTGAAGTTATTTCACCAAGACAACTTGTATTTGTGTGTTGATATGAGAACCTGTTGGGACAAGTGTAAGGCCGGTGCACCCTAGAACCTGGTTTAAACCCCCAGGGGCAATTTGATTTGCCACTGACTGATCCAAGGCGGTAACCCCTCGGGTTCTCATTTTTGTTACTAGTTTGTGGTGTCTTTTATGAAACTGATCATTTTATTAACCATGCTCTCTCTCTCTCTGTCTCTCTCTGTCCCTCCCTCCCTCTCCCTCCCTCCCTCCCTCCCTCCCTCTCTTCTTCTTCTTCTTCTTGACTGTGTGGGGAGGCTGTTTTTTCTGAATGCGGCAATTCCTGATACGTATATTTCACCTTTTTTTGCAAACATTCTTTTCTTTTGTCAATGCGGTTTTTAATTATAAGTTTTTGTGAAATATGTTTATACACAGGCACATGAATCAATTGTTACAAATTCTTTACTTAACGAGTATTTGTATTTAATAGTGGTAAACGCATTTGCATCTGTCTTTTATTTCGGTCAGATGTTTAAACAATTAAGTTAGATATTAAGATATAACTTTAAAGAATTCACGTGTACGAGTATGTCCTTCATATTTAGGAAAACGGAAGTAAATCATTGAATAAAAAATAAATGTCCCAGTGCATGTCTTACAGTTATGATGATAATTATGTGACGTGAAATAAACGTCGTTTTAGTGCTTTGCTGCATGTGCATGTGTATTTATGCAAAATATTCAAATAAGAAGGCACTAAATACGTCCAATGATACTTTTAATTCGACCACTACTACTACTAATAATTCTATTAAAAAGACGAGGACGACGACGACCAGCTTGCTAGGGTTCATGATCGAAAAAGGACCCACACCTAGTAGGTTTGCTCGAGACCCGTCAAAATCGAGATCCTTATACTTACAAAAAAGTGAAATATGCATATCAGGAATGGCCACTCTAGTAAGCACAGCATTGCTTAACAAACCAGAAAATAGAGAAGAGAGTGTGGTTATACATACAATGATCTCTTTAAAAATAGACGCAACCAAAAAATGAAAGACAAATGTGGCATATGCATATCAGGAATTGCCTCTAGTACAAAACACAGTCCCCCCCTACGCAGCATTAAAGAAGAGAGGAAAAGAGAGCATGTTTTAAAGTATATCAAATTCCAATAATATGTCACACACAAGAAAATGAGAACCCGAATGATTGCTGCTTGTAACTGTCAGGGCAATTGAGGGTATAAACCAGGTTTTATGTGCCCCAACCCTACACTTGCCCCAACAGGTTCACATACAAACAAAACAGTACAAGTTGTCTTGGGGGAAAAAACTCCAAACCACCTGTTCACTCGACAATTTTGCATGCAAAAGCACACAAACACATATAAAATAAGAAGCTAATAAAGCTAAAGGGCGGTTACTCAATGACCTTACCGAGACCAGAGCCTCTGGAGTCAAATCAGCAAGAATTCAATGACAGAAATAAATTTAAATAAACAGTTCGAGCATCTACGTTCTTTTACATGATTGCCCTATAAACCTATGTTGTAAACCGCAGACATTATGTGCAAAGTGAATTGCATTAATGTCGGTGACAGGTGGGCGATAGGGTTTAAGACATTTTAGAGACCGGAATACACGTGAGCCTTTTCGGGGCGTGTCCCAAACAATCATCCCCGCGAATTCTTCTCTAGAGAATAAGTTCCTTTTGCGAAGATCTGCCGAAAAAGTTTGACGATTTACAGAAGATAAAACGCGGGATGAGTAATGTAATTATATTGTCCTGTGTTTTAGCGACATTGTTACATATATGTATTTTTGTGAGTTGCTGACATGAAAAATATGCATCAGCTCTTACACATTGTGTGTTGTTATAACCCTTAGTGTTATTATATTAGTCGAAAAAGTTTTGTGAAGTTAGGTTTTGACAGTAACGTCGGTTTCGGTGCACTATTATCGAAAGGAACATGAATGAAAGTTTTGTTTTTTATCTTTTAAGTGTAGACCTACATGTATCGATATTACAAAATTTGTTCGTTTCAAAATACCTAGTAGTCCACCTTGTACTTAAAAGTTAAGTTTAAATTTATTTAAATAAAGCCACCGATTTCAGTATGCACTTATTTGACCTTCTAGCTCCCACCTCTCTATATAGTCACGCAAACAGCCCAGTCGCTGGCGTTAATCATGATCAGTATAAACGTGTTATTTCACATACGGCAGTGTAAAATATTGTATATGCAACAATACAACTGACTAATTCATGTCATGTCATTGGTATAGTCCGAATAACTCTTTTAAACTCCCACACTTTCTTCTTCTTCTTCTTCTCTCTCTCTCTCTCTCTCTCTCTCTCTCTCTCTCTCTCTCTCTCTCTCTCTCTCTCTCTCTCTCTCTCTCTCTCTTTTGTTCTGGTGGCGAACAATCGTTTTAGGAAATAATAAAAATATTTCATCTCCAAGGGAGCTATGGATTAAAAAATATCTGGTATAAGTTCAAGGTTTCCGGTTAAAACCAGAAATTGTAAATTGTCAAACAAACATATTGATGCCAACGATCTCTAACGTTCTGCATTTCTACTGGTTTAAGTATTTAAAAGGGAAGTATTGTAAATGATCTTTTGAGAATGGAATCATGGCCCGTATGATCTCGCTTTTTATTGTGTTTCGTTTTGGACCAATTATCAGATTTTGGGTTGAATAATCATTTGCTTTATTATTGTGCACTTTTTAAACTTGTGTAATTTAAAACTTTTATGACATTGTTTTATGATTATTACAAAATTTCTGTTCAGTGCTGACGGTAGATTTCACAACTTAAATCATTCAGACGAGAAATTTCCGTTAAGATTACTTCTTTCTTCTTCGGATTTCTGCTGACCAAACAGTATGCACCATTGATAAAAGCAGTAAGTTTGTTTGTTTTGTTTTCATTTTGAATTGCGTTCTCATTAATAAAGTTTAAATTTCAATAAAATCGTGTTTCTAAACCAAACACATCACCTGTGTCTTTCAAACATAATTATTGTGTATGATGATGTGTATGATATTTTCTAATGCAATCTGTTAATTCACTTCTTAATACTGTTAAATCATTTTATTTCACGTTGGTTTAATTTTCGCGTTTCTCGCGCTACGGAAATTCAACACCAACAAAATTTAACAATTTAACACTGTTTCTTCTCAGGAAAATACAGTTGCGCGAATTTATGCTCCCTCGAATTTGTTATTTAGGGGTTTTGCGCGAAATTTCGTCCCAGCGAAATTAAATGATAATACAGTATTTTAACGCCATGGATACGGTTAAAATACCATATCCGACTAACGAGTGACGATTCAGATTTATGTTAGCCTGTTCATCAGGGCCCGAGATCATAAAACTAAATTAGGAGATCAGTCTCAAATCTCAAGAATCTGATTGGCTGAAATGGCAACTGGGTCGCCATTTTCAGCCAATCAGATGCTTGAGATTTGAGTCTGATCTCCAAACTTAGCTTTATGATCTTGGGCCCTGGATCTACACTGTTCACCTCTTTGTCAGATATAACTTGATAAATCTAAAAGCGGCTAGTGTAGATCCTGATACAAGTATGTTTGCACGGATACGAAGGATGAGCTAGATATACACTGGCCGCAAATACGATTTAAACCGTATCCATGAAGAAAAGACAAATAGATCTATATTTGTATGTCTTTTGGTATCAACAATGATCTTAAATTTGTTTTAACTTTAAATACAGTAGTTTTATTTGAGTTTGAAGAGCCTAATTTCGGCGCATATCACGCAAACACATTCTCGCACATATTATTCTCATAAAAAATATTATGAAGTTAATATTCGTTAGGGTTTTTCTTGCTTATTACGCGAAAATTAAAATC
This sequence comes from Corbicula japonica, assembly GCA_038501625.1. Taxonomy (NCBI): domain Eukaryota; kingdom Metazoa; phylum Mollusca; class Bivalvia; order Venerida; family Cyrenidae; genus Corbicula; species Corbicula japonica. Next base: position 770,412 of record JAZAYU010000184.1, on the reverse strand, counting down.
GCGCGAGATTTAATGATGCCACAAGCATCAATCGTTTTAGTTAGAGCAGAGCAGATTGAGTTCTTCTATTAATATACCAAATTTACATTATTATTTGAATTTGACCTTCTTATAAACACATGCTTTCTTTTCCTCTCTTCTTTTTCGCTGCGTGGGGTGGCTGTGTTTTACGAGTGTGGCGATTCCTGTATACACATATTTCATTTTACAAGGTCATACTTCTTGTGACCTTCTTATCCTGGTTTTATGTTTGAAGACAAAAATACCTAGTGCGTATTGGGTAAATCTTTTGTACTGATAGAGGGATAGTTTATATCTAATTTCTGCATGGTGATTGTAAAAATAAATAAAACTGAATGCTTTTCGAATGAGTTAACATAGGTTATAACAACCGAGTATTTTAAATGATAGCTCTTATTAGTTATCCTATATTAACTATTTTTTAAATAGGAGTTGGCGATATACCGCAGTAGATCGGTTATTGCTGTATATATGCCGCCGACGATACGATATTGAGATATAATTTTTTAAACACCGGTTTTTTAAAAAGGCGAAGTCGCGCGAGGGGCGCTAATTTGAATTGAATATTTTTGAATTCAAACATTTTGGACCGCATTTGTTGAATAACCACAGCTGTACTTCATGCATATCTTGAACAGTTTGAAAACTGCTGCGTTTATAAGAATTTGAAGTCAAAATGTTATTGACATCCAATAAAGATGACTTAGTACAATGTTTTTGATGTTTTAGCAGTAATTATTAATTGCAATACTGCTCTATATGTGAGTAAAAAAATCGGAATATATATCAATAGTGTTTCTTTGTTATTGGTTAATGAACGCACGAGGCGATTTTATTGCAAACTCATAAAAATATCTAACATGATTAATCTGAATATGTATTGAGTTTCAAGTATATATTCCAAATTTCATGCAGAAAAATGATCATTTTATGATGGATGTAGTTAATTAAGTATATTTATAATATAATGATCAATTAATTTGTGTTGTATTGCCTTATTGCTGTAATTGCTGATTTCTTTCACTTTTTTGATGTTTATATAAATGACTTTACATTATAGGGTTAAGTGTTACTTTTAAAATAGAACATTAACATTTATTAAATGAACCTTATTTCCTAGAGACATGAAACATGAGTAAGATACCCACGAAGACACCCACGAAGACACCGAACGAAAGGATTGGTCGTTGGGACAGATTTAAAGAGATATCCAACGAACGCCACGTGTCGGAGGATCACGTGTTTTGGGATAATGTCTACTACGTGACGAAGATTGGTTTCTCCGTGTTTCTGTTCCTATGCATTCTTAGCTCAGCAGTCATTTCTAAAGGGGCGCTACTCTTGCTGACTTGGAATCTCTATACACCGCATAATACTACAGGAAATAAACTCAAAACATTAGACGGCCATCTCAACTATACGACAAATGGTTTGTTTTGAGTTCTATTTATCTAAGATCATTTGTTTACTAAATGTTGAACATCATTTAAATGTTAAGACCCTTTTATTTGACGAACACATTTGCTGTGTTCTGTTTTACTTAATATTCTTATATTAATTTACTCTTCTGTCGTACAGACTTTAGGTAATAACCTGAAGAATGTTAAAGCCTATGATGTACTTTTATTTTTTCTTGCCATGCACTTTTGTATTAAAGTCAGATCCGTAAAGTTTTGCTACCCTTGCAAGTCACATTGCATTGTGATCTGAGGTGATTTGATATTAACTAAATAATTTTCTATTGGTAAAAACTGGCAAAATGTATACTGACTGGAGACCTTTATACTTTTGCTAATCGATATGTCAATTAATAAAGGCATACAAAGTAACTCGGAAATAAACTCGGATTGAAACTAGAGACAAAGGCAATATTAACGCAAGGTTTTATGTACCTATTTATTAGTTCGTACAACAGTTCGAAATAATTCTATTAAATTAAAATGTATCAGATTTACATAGACTATACATTATATTGTTATAATGACTACACATCTCCTTACCATGCAATATCTTTTTTATTTGTAAACAGCCATTACTTTGTATGAGAAATTATTTAATTCCAAAGTTTTTTTATCTGTTTAGTTATCACAGGGAACGGTGTTTTCGCCGTGCCACCCTGTACAATCAATCTGTGCTGTTATAAATAAAAGAATTTTGAGCACGATTTTTTATATTTTGTGTTAATATCGAATTGTGGTCAAACAGGGGCTATGCATCATGGAAAGTAATTTGAATTTTCCAATACTGCCCAATGCTCAATCCAACCGAGTCTGCAATATTTTGATATTCGTGATCTGTAGCTTTTAACGTTCATATTTTTATCTATTTAAGAAACCAAACGACAAACAGTGGCAAATTCGGGGACAAACGTTTATTACGTATGGGCTTTGTTTCTGATGGTAGTAACGCCATACTTCCTAACTGCAGTTTTTTGTTTACTTAGAATACTGTTCAAAGGAAAACCGAAATTTCGATGGATACCACTACTACTGGTAAGATATTGTTTCTCTATTTCGCGATTGTATATCAGATACCGTATCTTTCTTGTCCAATCTTCTTAACTGTCAGATGGCATGACTTTTCAACTTATGTCAGAAAACGTGAAATGTACATATCAGGAATGGCCACATGCAGAACACAGCCTGTCTGAAAAGCCAAAGTGTAGAGAGAAAAAAAGACCATTGGTAATATCAGTTTCAAAATAGACACCACAAACAAGAATCGAAAATAAGAATTCGAGGGGTTAGTGGCAAAAAATTTGCCACTGGTTTTAACCAGGTTCTAGGGTACGCCAACCAAACATTTGCCCCAACAGGTTCTCATATAAACAAACAAGTACACGTTGGCTCGGTGAAATAACGCCAACGTTTTCTCATTTTCAACTAATTTGAGGTACCTATTGTGGTAATGAGTTTTTATTGCAGTCTCACGGAATCCTTATTATCTGATTGGGTCGGAACCGTTTCTGCTATTTTCAAAACGATATTTGAGTTTTCGGTGTAGAATAATGTTTGCCTACATAATCTAAGTGAAGAGGAGCATTATCGTGTTTATTAGTTTAGCAGCTCTTCACCATTTTACTTGTACATTTGTATCTTACTTTTTTAGGTGTTTTATTCGTCGGTATATACTGTGGGTTTGTGTGTTATAGGTCTACTAAGCACCATTTTAGTATATTTGTGTGTTGAATAGTTTGTATCATCTAGCTACTACCCACCGTTCCAATTTTTATTTTTCAGATGTTGGTTACATCCACGGTACACACTGTGGGTTTCAGTATATTTGTGTTGTAAATTTGTGTTATATGGTTATTCTTCGCCATTTGTAGTATATTTGTTTTGTAAAAAGTTTGTGTTATCTGGCTACTCCCCACCATTCCAACTTATATTTTTAGATGTTGGTTACATCGTCAATACATACTGTAGGTTTCGGTATATTTTTGTTGTTAATATAATTTGTTATATGGCAACTCTTCATTGTTTCATTTTTTCAGATGTTGGTTACATCGACAATACACACTGTGGGTTTCAGTATATTTGTGTTTTCTTTGTTGCCAACACTAGATCCGTTTTCAGGACTTTGGTACTGCTCAAGTATCACCTTCTTCCCTGCTACATTGCAGGCTGTATTTTACAGTTAGTTTATAAAACATTAATATAATTTTAATTATTGATATTATATTAATATTTAATTATTAATAATTTTATTAGTTTATCGGTGTGAATATTGAGCTGCGCACAACCCGGGGCTAGGCGGTCTGTGCAGTAGTAAGCATTTTCATTACCGCCCATGAACAGGCTCAATGAAACCGAGCCTGCAATATTTTATATCTTTCGTGTTTGGTGGCTTTCAAAGTTTCCTTTCCATCTATAGAATCATGTGCCGCTTTTAAAAATTAGATCTATAAATGCACAATCTTTAGGTTTTTTATGCTCAGGCAATTCAGATTTAATTCAAATATGTCACGTTTTACCTTCACAAAAAATAAACAATTAAATGAATTACTTTGAAAGGTTAATAAATCACATGATAATTTAATGCAAGATTTTATTAAATAAGTATTATTAAAGATGATTTATAATTTGTTATGGCTTGAAAACACATATGTATGCCTTCGGCTATTTTATATTTTAACAACAATACCAATACAAAACAAAATAGTTTTTCGAGTATTTCAAGTTCAAGTTCAAGGAAACAAAAATGACATTTTATAATTTTCAAGAGTTTTGCTTTCTTGGAATATAAATTGTTGACAATAATACTTTACAAAATTGCTTTCAAAACAAAGAATTAACAATCTTGCAAAGTGTTGACTTTCTTTTGAATACGAAGACATCAGTGGAATAAATTGGTAATATTTCATATTTTGATAACAAATAAAATAAAAATATTAGCATTTCCTGGAACTCCAAAAGTATGTCAATAATGTTACATATTGGTATTTTTCTTTTATAATATGATTTTTTTTAATTATTGATTTTTTCAGTATAAATGTGTATGTTTGTTGCCTTTTAGGTGCGAGAAAACCAACGAAAAAACTAGTATGTTTCATTCTGAACCTGATCAGCGTCTTTTTAGTTGTGACATCGATTATTCTCTGGACAGTGTATGCTGGGGTCGGATCAAACCCGTCTTTAACAGGAGATAAGATAGCTCTCTTTTTCATCTGCCCGTTTTTGATATCTGTTGGATGGTCGGAAAACTTCCTTCCACCTGTAAGTGATGTATATTTCTTGCATACCGGATAAGTATTTCCACGTGATTTACCGGGTAAAGAAAATCTCATCTTTTCCCTAGGGAAAACATAACGTTCGCTTGCTACACGAGTGACGTCACGTCTCCGTGTATCTGACGTAATTTATTCAAGTTTGTGACGTTATTTAGAAAATAAGGTTAAAGTAGATTAAAACTCCTACTTTGAACAAAAGCGATACGGAAACAAAATGAATCAATTATTTACCTCTAGTTCTGTATTTTAAAACTAAAACAGAGTGATATTATCAAAAAAAGTAAAAGTAGATTAAATCGAATAATATACATGTTTAACTTTAAATGAAGCGACACTAGGCTTAAGTCATATCTAAATTCAAGGAACGAAAACCATATATACAAGCACATATTTTTATACGTTTCTACACAACAAGTGAGGTCTCTAAGGACTCTCTTGAATATTAGTTTAATAATTTAAACGTAAGTTATGAAACAATATCTTATTCATGAAATTTTCTTCAAATAATATGCCTTTTTCTTTTTTTTCTAATTCGAATTCTCCAAAAAGATTGTTTGATTAAAAGATATTCCCTTCAATAAAATAGAAAGTAACTTAAAGATAAAAACTGAATCTTATATATTTCCGAATTCGTTTTTCAACAAACTTTATTATTATTATTATTTACATTTATTAAACCTCAACACTCAAAACAAAGGGGTAGATTCACGAAGGCTCAAAATTGGCCTAAAATTATCTCAATGTTTCAAATTGCATTTACATCACTGAAAATGTGCTTTTTATAATCTATAATGGTTGTTTTCTTGAAAAGATAAAAAGTGAAGATGAACCCATAAACTAAAATAAAAAATTAAGTATGTCATATTTGTCTGAAATTTGAAAATGTTTGCCAAAATGCAATTTTTTGTTAAATTTTCATCATATTTTGAAGATTTTCATATTGGGCACAGGCTTCGACCAAACTAATTTAAAGAATTTTCTTTGTATAAATGTGTGCTGAATTCATGGTTAAAATTTGATTTTGGTCGAGGTGTGTGCCCTTATCGAAATCCTCTAAAATCTGCTGTGAAAATGGATAAAAATATGAATTTTTGCACATTTTCCTCATTTTTAGCAATTTTGATGGCCCCTTGTCAAACACCTCTAGCAGTAATCAATATAAAAAAATTTAAGATATGAAAAGTATAACTATTTATGTATTCAATGGCATTAAAATTTAAGATATTTAACAAAATTTAAAATTTTACATATTTTTAGGCCAATATTAGGCCTTCGTGAACCTACTCCTTTATTCAACATATAAGTATCTATTTTTATTATTACAACATACCATTTCCTTTCTTGTTATAACGTTGTAGATACTTACATTATTTAACAATTTACCCAATTTGCGTAATGTGACCAGAAATGTTAAAATCTATTGCTTTACATTCAGGGTGAACCAATGAATGATACATGCACGTTCAACAACGAAGGAGAGACGCAACCTGAAGACATGTCATCGGAAAATCAATCACAGAAGTCAAACACCATAACAGAGAGACTCCGAGTAATAGGCCAAGAGATACAGGAGAGTGGCTACATTATATTCCTTATTGTGAATATTTGGAAGATTCTGTGGACATTTTTTATGGTTTGTTACACTCGCAACTTCTTTTTTTTTCGCCCCCAGGTAGAGGCAATATCATTTGAATTCACAGTCGCGCTATTTGTGCAGTGTGGCGGCCGTAAAAAGTCTCCCCGTACATATAGTCGGTACTGTTATCAGTAAAATAACCCGTTACCGATGTCGTGCAGTGATGATAACGTATATCAGGGCTATCCGATCAACCATTTTTGGGGGTTGTCCCGGTTAGCTAAATTGGTTGCGTCGTCGGAATTGCAGGGCTAGGCGCTGTCGCCGTGACGGTGCGGGTTCGCTCACAGGTAGAGACAATACCATGTGTTATCTTGGCTTTAATTAATTAAAAAAAAATAACATAATGACCTTTCGCTATTTTAATAATACAAAAAATGTAATGAATATAATGAAGCATAAAGTGACAGAAAGTTGACGACAGCTTAAAAATCTTCACATTTCAATTTAGTTCACGCATTTGTTACTATAAACTACAGTCGAACTTCAATGGCTCGAACACCGTTTGCTCGAACACCACCCTTCTCTGGAACAGTTCGTCCGGTCCCGAACTAGACCTCTACATTTTCTATATTGTTCTATCTCCGATGGCTCGAACTACCCATAACTGGAACAGTCGAACACCAATCAAGGTCCCGACAGTCAATTTTCAATGCTTTTGACACCCCTTGGCTCGAACAGACTGTTATCGGTCGTCATCAAAGGTGCGAACAGGCGCGAAAATGTCTCGCCAATCAAGACGATGCGTTTTTTAATTAAGTCGTGTACAAATAAAGCGGATGAAAATATTTGATCGTTGTGTTAATTTACGCCGCATTAATCATGATTAAAAACAAACTGTTATTTACTTTTAAGTAAATTGTAATTGTTCATTTCATATTTATAAAATTAATTAGAAAATTATAGAAGTTTTTTCTCTAGAATTCAAATTCAATGTCATCTCACAGGTTGAAAACAGGTGAAAATCAATTTTAATGTGATAATGCATTAAATAAATTAAAATAAGAAATATTAAGAATTGTTAATGTGTTTGCCTAAGTTAGTGCACAGAAACCTATTTTAACATACTAACCACGGATCGCTCAAACTACCGATGGCTCGAACAAATCTGCCGTTCCCGTGGAGTTCGAGCCATCGAAGTTCGACTGTAATTTATTTTCAATTATTATGTTTAAGGTTTTAATAATATTTGGGTCGTCATGCGATGAAGGATCAAAATGTGTTGACGTCCTGCTCGACAGAGAGAACAAAGATGTTATTGTGCACTTAAGTAGTAAAGCATTTGGAAACACGTGGTTATATCATGGAAGGCAATGTGAACTTGGAACAGCCTTTATCATAGCCGTTGTCGGACTATTTTCTAGTTTCTTTTGTCAAAGGTAAAATTGCATGAATGCAAGTTATATTGATTTTATGCTACGTAACTATTCGAATATTACACAAACAATAATATAATTTTTGATTATACTTATTTGATTACAGCGCTAAGTTTCAATACCGTTGCTAAGGAAGCAAAAAGTATTAGCATTTTAAATAAAACCCCTTAAATCTACGTAGTTAAGTCGAAATTTCAACATGTACTGTATGTTTTGTTTTCAAAAAATAACCTTTTCAATCTAAACTAAAAGTAAATTAAGCGCCTTAATACTGTCAAATAATGTACCTGGAATACATTTTTAAAAATTTTCTCTTTATTTTTCAGACTCTGTGTTGGAGCAATCAAGATCGTGGCCCAGATTGCCGTTTTCTACCTTCCACTTGTGCTCACGACTCCGGTTACATTCGGTGTGGCTGCAGTTATCATTGGAACAGTAAGATTCTGATTTAGAAATTTTAGGTGTTGGCACACAGTGGTTACTTCACCTCGTTGCCAACAAAAGTGATAATAGCTCCAGCGGAACTATGCATTTTCTGGAGATGTTTGTTCGCTGTCAATACTGACCACTAATAAAAACACAGCTTTAATTCGAAAAAAGTCTTTTTTTATTAAACTATATTCTATTTGAAACTGAGTCCGGTAAATGTTTACGAATCAGGTGAAGTCGCAAACTCAGCTACCCTTTTTAAGGGTCTTTCACTAAATTTTTTTTTTCTTTTATATATAGTTGGGGTGTAATAATAAAACATACTATGTTTTGAATCGATATCTTAAAAAATTAGTGAGCTTTCGAGTTTTATCGAGTGGTGTATTTTTAACGCAATGAAATCGCCATGGCGAATCTTAGCCTTAAATTTAAAATGGCTTTTTTTCGCCATGGCGATTTCGTAAAAAAAATAATTTCATAATTTTTTAAATTGTGTTGGTCCTATATGTTAATAAAAGTGAAGTACGTTCACCTCTGAACAAGTCTTTTTCTTTCATCATGTTAAGTATGGCGAATTTTCGTCATTAAGAAAAATCGCCATATTAATTATGACGGAAGAACGAAATAAATTATATGGCGAAATTTCGCAATAAAAACATGGCGATTTACCCCATAATTTCTATCGCATTCTTTGATAGACTATAAACATGATAAATACGGTGGTAAATTTAATAAATAAAAGGAAATATTTGATTTATCAAATAAACAAGTGTTATTTGTGAGTAAAATTGATTTGTTATACAGAAATACATCAGGTCCTGTAAAAAACGATTCCTTGACGGTTATGTCTGAACAATTTTCTTTTGCAATTGTTAAAAGGTCCATCGTACGTCTTGTGATATAGGTGATTATTCCTAGTTTTTAATATTTTTTAAATCAATTATTGGCCAACTATACTTATTTAACCAACCGGATTTGCATATACTGAATAATAGTACAATCATTTGCAGTACAAGTATGCTTTAATTAATTTTATAATAATGATTCGGGCACGCCACGGGAAAGGTGTTTTCTGGTAATTGACGTTATTCCTTGGAATGACATCATAACGATTAGCAGACGACAATTCTTATTGTGCATTTCGCGGTTTAATAATCAACATGCGTATCTATTTCACATTCATGTATTAGTTATGAAGAAATAGTACTAGATGATTATTATTAATTTCCAGAAATAGTTACAACAAAAATGTCTAAAAATTTGACCGATAGCACCTTTTCCCATGACGTTCTTCAATAATAATAATTTGTAATTACTTGTAGCTCAGCGATAGCGCAATGTGCTCGTTCCCTTTTCCGTGGTGGGACGGCAATCTTGACATCGGGCACTGGTTGTTGATTTTCTTCGCCGGCCTCACTGGATATATATCTCTGATTTTCACGACCACTTTCCTATGGAACAACAGCGTTAGTCGTATGGAAAGAGAGTATAAGTACGGTTTTCTTGTCAGCCATATTATAAGAAAATGTGTTTTAGTTTATTAACGTCATTTCTTGAAAATGTGTAAAAAAAACAAAACATTAAAAAGTCATAGTGTCGCAAAGAATTTAATGACTCATTTCGACTGAAATTAATGTTAAAATTGATGTTAACATGAAAACAAAGTCTGAAATTTATCAGAAAAACATCCAAAAATATGTGTTGGTTCTTTTCGTGTGAAGCAACACAGGAATGTCAACAATATCACCTATGACATATCTTTTCTAAGCTCGGGTAATTTAATTCTTACTATACGAGTACTATACCGCTGACGAATTTTGACAGATTGTGCATTATGTTTCATACATATTTTATATTAACGGTATCAATTTCCAATCGAGATAAATACTAATTAAAACTATTGAAATGATTAATTCAGCTTGTGATAAGTTTAATTCTCAACAACGTTTATTTACAATCCGATTCCAGACAAATTGATTCAGAGACAGGAATGTGAAAATATTTTTTATAATATAGGTAAAATTTATAAACTTTATATTTTAGACTATTTTCCCAGCCTCTGTACTGCGGAGCTCTTTTCGACCAGTCGATGCTACTAAATAGAAAACGAGATTATAAGGTAATTTTTGCTAATATTTAAATACGTTAAACATCTAGAATCATTGACTTGACTTTGAACTTTACTTTTCTTCTTTGTTCGGAAGGTTTCGTAAACATATTGCTTGTACCTTCAAACATTTTAAGGTGATATCGTACTATTTTATATTATTCTTAATGTTTTAAAATTGATTTTTGTTAACAAATTTTATACAGTTTAAGATAATGAATTTCTTTTAGAATATGATCCCGAATTAACTAAATCAAATAAGTTAACATGTTCAACATTTTATTTTATGTTTTTCGGTGAATTATTAATTTTTCCGGTGAAATAAAAGCGGTATTTCACTGTTTTAAAACAATGGAATACCATTTTTATTTTCACTGATTTTTTTCACGTTGGTACCCAAACGCAGATATTATACCAAATGAGAACGTTTAGAAAACGGGCTCAAATTTCGTTTGACCATGACGTCACGTCATTAACAAGCGGTCTTGGAGCCATTTCTTCCAAACTTTTTGTCAAACTCACGCAAGTTTTGCACTAAAGCATAAAATAAAAAGAAAATTTGTTTTTTACAATTGAAAGATAGAAATATATTTCGCTCGTGAACTCCGGATTTATTTATTTCCACTCGCGGCTTTGCCACTCCTGAAAATACGAATTCCGGAGCTCACTCGGTGAAATATATTTCTATCTTACACTGGTAAAAACAAATATCCTCTATATTTTTTACAGCCGGAAGATGAAAATGAAGAGGATTCAGAAAATGAAACGGACAGCAATTCACAGGACCAGGAGACCAGATATGTTAAACCCAAGGAGGTACCACTACTCTACCTTTGTGCAACTATGTGGCATGAAAACGAGACAGAAATGACACAGATATTAACTTCATTATTTCGGTAAGAGCTACTTTCTGTCAATATTTGCATCGATTGTTGTCACATAACTGAAATAAAATAGAGAAAGATATTAACGTTTTTATTCGGTAAAAAGGAGAGTACTCAAGCAACTTGATGACATAATGTTTCTGCCAAAACACGGATATTAACGTAAGCATTTCGGTAAGAACTATTGATGAATATATACGAGTATACACATGCTCATACAGAAATACAGAAAACGCTTTAAATATCATTGAATACTTATTTCTTCATATTGAGGTTGGTCTTTGTTTTTACTAGGCTTCGATTCTGTTCGTATACAAATGCTGCTGGGTAGTTTTTGAGATTAATTTAGTAATAGCTTTCTTGTACAACCATACGCATGTTAAGTCTATTTTTCTTTCACATGCTAACTAATCACTTCAAACGCCACATATCATACCTTTTTGGCCATTCGTTTAATATTTGATTTAAATATTTAAGTATATTTGATATACACTAAATACCTTTCTGAGTATACCCTATTTTCCTCCCGATATTTTTCATATTTGTAAGAACGAAATTGCAACTGTTATACCTATCATATGACAGTTAATTCTTATTTTACACTGTTTAGTCATCGACTTCGTAATACACGTGCATTTTGAAGACTGCAGCAGCTCTAAACAAAAGGAACTTAAATTCTGAGGAATATCTGCGACAAGTCCTTTTTCCGGTTGTCCTTCTACACCTTCAAGCAATTTAAATCTGGTCTGAACTTGGGAGGCGCGTACGAAATGGGCTAGGATTACCCAAAGTGTTGTTCAGAACTGCATTGCCTCCATGCAATGATGGTGGTCTTACGAGTTCTTGACTGATGTTGTGAATTTGTGTTCTGTGGGTGCCAGTATTCTAAATGATTGTGAGCAGTCAGTTGTCTGTCATTTTGAATATTTGTTTTACTAATAAATCAGTTAGTACTTATTGAATGTTTATCGCAAATTTTCAGAGCAGCAAAAACAGTACTCAATTATCAGCCAGTATTACCCCGATGCGAGTGTGTATACTTAGAAAAGTCATTAAGTGTACATAGGTTAGGTAACGATCACGTCCATCAATCCATCAATACGCGAACAAAGAAAATAACTGTTTCCTTTTAGAAAAATCGCGAAATTTGGCATCGCGAAATTAAAGCGTTTTACAGTAATACACTATTGGTTTTAGTAGAACTCTAAAATGTGTAAACCATGTTTGCAATATATTTACAGGATGGACATTGACCAATGCGTCAGAAGTCTTACACATGCTGGTGATGGGGACTACTATAAATTTGAAGGTTCTTATAATTTATTTTCCATGGTCTTTAAAACTTGATTGTTAAACAAAAATGTATGACTTAAGTATAAGATGAAACGAGAACACATTTTTCACTTCTAAAATAAAATCGGATTCGTAAATAAACAAGAGTGTTTGTGTCTTAAATATTGCATTTTTAATGGATTACCCTTAATATATTTCTCGTGCCGAGATCCTTTTCAAGACAACGATCACTTCCTTTAAATGCTTTCAAATTAAATGAATGTCAGTATGTTCACTAGTAATTTTTTTATCTTTTTGTTGATCATTATCAAGTAGTTAAACTTGTTTCATTAACTTGATTAGTGTCATGACTTAATTAAAAATTAAAATTATGAAACCACTCCCAAATTTAAAAAAATGTTTCAAAAAGAATTTCGAAGGTACCCAAGAATCTTGAATGGATAAAAATGCTTTAATAAATTGCGTTTATTCCTGTTTGTGACTATGTATTTTGAATTGGGGCACGCCGCGGGAAAAGGTACCTTCGGTCATTGTTTGTGACATTTTAGTTGTTACAATATTTAGAAAGAACTTACATCTATCTTTAAAATTCTCATAACTAACAATTGCTTTTCTTGCATATTTTGACATTAAAACGACATTTTTAACGCGAAATGCATAATAATCAATGTCGTCTGCTCAACTTTATGACGTCATTTCAATAATTGACGTCAACTGTCCGAAGGTACTTTTTCCTGTGATTTACAATCTGAATATTTACACTTCAACTTCATCCTCTACGATGAAGTCTTATTCATCTAACAAATCATAATTTCTGATGTTAAACAGTGTGACGTATTACTTTAAAAGGCGTGGCTACAGTAGAGCCGTTCACAATTTATTGGACGTTGCACGATGTTTTAACGTGTGACGTTGCCGTGCACGCACGTTTTGCCACGAGTTGCTGCGAAAAAGCGTGCCGTCATTCACTTTGTCGAATACGTAGCTGTTCCAACAGCCATTCGAAAAAGCCGTAATATCACGAATTCTTCAACTAGTTATTTCTGTATTGATGAGATTATTAATGAGTGTAAATATAAGGATTGAATAAATATTTTATAGTTTCCATTAGGGTACGAAAAACAGTTGGATTGTTTAAAGTACGCGTGAAGCCCTTCGGGCATCACACACTTAAAACAACCCAACTGTTTTCCATACCCAAATGGAAACCATCAACTATCGATTCAATCCTTAAATCAAAACATTTTACCGCCTATTTTAAGCTCACATATTTTTCGATGACGCTTTCCAATCCGGAACTTCCGTAGTTGGCGAATATGTTGAAATGTTCAAACAAGTGATTGAGAAAACTGCAAGGTAATTGAAAACCTGTTAAATATCTATGCTTATAAACTCGTTCTTATATTATATAAAACCGAGTGAAGTGCTTTTTTATTACTGGTGATAAATAGCTCAAAGCTGTATAAATGATTTCGGCTTGCACTCGTTAACGTTTAATATTTCGGCTTGCACTCGTTAACGTTCATCCTAAACATTACTGCAATGCTACTTTCTGATTTGTTATATCTTACTCCAGGGTCTATTTAATCAATACTAATTAAATGACCCTGCTTATTCTAACACGACTTGACGTTTTTCCCATTGAATTTAGTGTGAATTTTCACCGCGCGTGGGCACGGCTATTCCTAAATACCGATCGGTATAAAATTATCACGTGACAATTGTATTTTTCGCTTGGATTTAATTTCGCGCATTTAAGAAAGCACATAATACGCGAAATTTTTACCCGCGCGTAATATGATGACACCACAGTAATAGAATAATATTATTTTATATATTTAGATAAAGTACTATAATTATATTTCGCTATTTTGCGGCAACGTTAATGTGAAGTTAACGCGCCATTTTAACGACGTCACGTCATTTCCGTTGTTTGCATGTTATTTCCTGGTGCAGTATTAAACCGTTGGAATGACAAAAACGGTTCGAAAGACGACTGGATAGTGCTGGATGCGCGGTTGGAAGGACATGTATTCAAGCTTGTTATTCAATCTTTCAATTATTATCAGTTCTTGAATTATGGAGATGTTTAGGGGGTTAACACTAACTGCCGACTTTATTACCCATTTGCGTTTATTACAACGCACTAAAATTGAGTAATGATTATTTTGCTTATTCAGTCAGATAATTATTATGTCGTGTTAGAATTGAAATAATCAATTGGTTCCGGTGATTTATCGCAGGATAAATCACGGGGCGTCGTTCAGAGGCGTAGATATAAATCACTCGGGGCTACGCCCCTCGTGATATATCCTTACGCATCTGAACAACGCCCCGTGATTTAACCTGCAGTAAATCAACGGAAGCTATTGAATATTTCTTAATCAACGTAAAAACGACTTCAATATTTGTAACAAAGATTGTACAATTATGGTAATCCTAGTGTTTCATGACTTTTGGAAGAACACTTTCCAATCTGTTAAGTCTTTTACAATCAGTTCCTTATGCAAATACTTTTTGGTCAAAATTATACTTTAAATGTCCCAGTGTTATTAAACTGAGTAAGGAAACCAGTCTCAAATCTCAAGCATCTGATTAACTAAAATTGTGACCAGTTGACATTTCAGCAAATCAGATGCTTGAGATTTGATGCTGCTTTCAGATCTGAGTTTTATAATCTTCAGCAAATGTCAGTACAGTGAAACCCCTCATTAGGACCTACCGGAAATGAAGACCACCACAATAATAAGATTATTATTACAATGTACAGTTTTACTGCTTTGCGCTATTTACCACCCGAAATAAAAACCACTCTTCCTTTGACCTCACAGATCTTTGCACAAGTAGACAACACAGTCATACTGTTCATATAATATATATATTGTACTGAGCACATGGGCAACGCTTACAGAATGTTCTTCACCGTATCCAATACATAAATCACATCAAATATACGGTATATAACTTGGAACATTTAGCATTACATTTAGTGATCCAATCTCTGTAATCTTATCATAAACGTCTGCATGGCATACTCAGTCTGTTATATATACCTTATAGTTTCCCCGTACTTAAAAATGTGTCTGTTATCCTTGAATGCCCAAAGCTGAATGACCATACATATTCGACAATACATACGACAACTCGTGCTTTAAACCAGTGAACAAAACAACTTTTTATTGGTACATGTACATTCAAAAGATCTTACCCAATCAAAGGAAATTATTTTCCGCCTAATTCGCTTCGCTTAACCGAAGGAAAAACACATCACTATTCAGACCACTTCTGTCCGGTTGGAGGTCTTATTATCGATAAATATTAATAAATCAAATATTTATCAACCTACTTTACGATGTGAAGATAGTCTTAATTGTTCATTTTATTTTATATCATTTTTATCTTATATCGCTTAATATGTTTAAGCTATTTTTATCCGAAGAAATTCGCCTTAGAACCACCGAAAATGTATTCCACACCGTATGGTGGTCGCTTTGTGTACCGACTTCCGGGCGAAAATTTAATGTATGTCCATCTCAAGGACAAGACGAAAATCAGAAACAAGAAAAGGTGGAGTCAGGTACCTTATCTTACTTCAATGGTAACTTATTCTGTCTCTAACTTGAATGTAGAAATTTGGGCTAATTACTTGACTATGAAGTAGTAAACAATCATTCACTCATCTCGAAAACAATTTGAGACACGTAATGGGAAATGTAAATTAATATGTGATGTAGGCTGATAATTTTGTTTTTTACTGCATCTGGAAAGATTTTGTCTAATAGTTCATCATAACTAATAGGTAATTTCGACTTTATAATGCTTATTTTACCATCTGAAACTTGATTAACATTGTCGTCTACTGAACGTTGTGACGGCATATTAAGGATTAAATTTCTTTGCTGTTCGAATACACTTTTTATGTTGCCTAAACCCGTTATAGATGCCGACAAATTTATTACGTTAACATTTTCTTAGATTAACATTTCAGAATGTACTTAATGGATGTGTTGATTAATCAGTCTTATTTAAACACATTTTGAAGATATCATTTGCTTAATTGTAATGCACAGAGAATTTTTGTTGTCTGAAAAGAAGAAGCAGCGAAATGATTTACACTTACACTCCATTTTAGGTAATGTACATGTACTATTTCCTGTCTCACAAAATTGACACTGCGGAAGAAGACCCGAAAGAAATTGAGCAAAGAGCTAAGAACACATTTATACTTGCTCTGGATGGCGATGTCGACTTTAGACCAACAGCTGTCAAACTGCTTGTGGACAGAATGAAGAGAAATCCGTTAGTTGGTGCTGCTTGCGGAAGAATACATCCCATTGGTGACGGTAAACGTCTTTTTCCGCATGAAAGAAACTTCACAATATGCATTTTTCCAAAACAGTCGCCTAACATAGGTAACATAATGATAGAATAATAAAGAATATACATGTACAGGTCAGTTTGAGTTTAAAGTGTGACAAAAAGACGTCACTGGAAGTTTCGTCACACAATAAAGTTTGCCCGGCAAATTTCTTAGCAGAACAAGCATGAATAATGTTGGATGAATTTATTCTCAACTAAATATTCTACTGCACAATCAAGAGCTGATGAAAAAGTTATGCCAGCATGGTATGTGCACAAGTTTTGGAGACTAAATATCATAGATTGAATTCAGCAAGGTCATGATTGCGGAAATTAGGCATAAAAATACCGGATTTGAGCCTGTTTCAGTGACATTGCATTACAACAACTAACTTCACTTTTTTACCTAGTGCATCATTGCCAAAACTTCATTGTACAATAGATTTAGAGGTACAGTTTGACTATCCGCGATAAGTAACATCAATATGATGAAATACTTCATCTGAAAAAAAACATGTACATAAATGTGTGTACACTTACAAAAGAATTTGACAATTGTTTATTTTTATAGTAGGACTACATAATCAGGTAACGAACATGTATTGCCTAAATAAAAGTAAGTATCATTATGATATTAAACATGTTAAATAAAGAATAGTTTATTTAAGGTCCCATGGTTTGGTATCAGAAGTTTGAATATGCTGTCAGTCACTGGCTGATTAAGTCGACGGAACACGTTACTGGGTGTGTTCTATGCAGCCCTGGATGTTTCAGTCTGTTTAGGGGATCATCCCTTATGCAGTGTAATGTTATGAAAAAGTACACGTCTATGCCCACAAATGGCACACAGCATATTCAGTATGACCAAGGTAATACATATTTCTCAGATGATTAAATATATTCCTCCTTAGATGATTAATAATATTTAGACTATCACAGTAAATTTTCCAGTGGAAAGCAATCAGGTATTAGAATCGGTCTTTGGACATCTTTTTGAATTTTATAGACAAGTTTAATAGTCATTGACATAAATTAATTACGGATGTCACAACATGAAAAATGATGTCATTCAAAATATGAAGGCCCTTCTTAAAAGACCGAAGACAAAGTCCAATAAATAACATTCGTTTAAATTGTTGTAAGTTTTTTGTTTGAACTATAAATACTTTTCTTTATAATGTTTTAAAATTAATTACTTCTTCTACTATTATTTATAAAAGCATTGTACATTTCTTGCTGTAATATTTATGACGCCATTTGCTAATGGCGTAATTTTCAGTGAACGAGACAAATGTTTCTTTAAAGTATGTTAAATCTTGATTGTTTTTTCCTTACAGGGGAGGATCGCTGGCTTTGCACATTACTTCTGAAACAAGGCATGAAAATAGATTACTGTGCAGCGTCTGATGCTTATACGTTCGCTCCAGAAGGTACAGGCGGCGAAAATATTACTTGTACAAGAAACTTATCGAACTTCTCGGTCAAGATTTCCTCTGACATGTTCATCAACTTTTGCACTCTTACAGAGATTCGACGTGTTTGATTGACAATGCTTCATTTATGAGCTTATTTTTATATGCATGTGTGCATTTGCATGCAAAATTGTCCACTTGATGGATGATATGTAGCTATTTCACCTAGATAACATGTTCTTGGTTATTGATATTAGAGCTTGTTGGGAAACTACCAACTTTGAAGGAGGTGCGCACTAAAACCTGTTCAAACCACAGAGGAAAACGTTATTGATACCGCGAGATAAAATGTTATCACATTGTCAGCTGCATAATAAATATTTCATCTCAAATTGTGTTTTTATATACAAAGATCAACTTATTAGACTATTCTGGCTCTGTGGGAACCATTTAAACTATTTTTATCTGTACATTCATCAGCTAAAGCTCTGTCATACAGCATACAGTAGCATTCATGTCTCAAGGTTATAAAACTGAGCATGGAAACCAGTCTCAAATCTCAAGCATCTGATTGGCTGAAATGGCGACTGGTCAATCAGATGCTTGAGATTTGAGACTGGTTTCCAATCTCAGCTTTATAACCTTCAATGTGTAGGTTTTAAGGAGTTTTACAAACAGCGTCGTCGGTGGTCACCCTCAACAATGGCGAACGTGCTGGACATTCTGGCGGACTGGAGAAATGTTACCAAGAAGAATACCAACATGTCGATGTTATATATCATGCTGCAGACAGCATGGTTTTTCTCGGGGGTACTAACACCAGGTAAGCCAAATACGTTTTAAAGTTGCCCAGCGCTTCTTTCATGTGTTGTTCATTTTACAAACGCTTTCGTAAGAATCGTATTAGTACCAATATCATTATTTATGAAATTCAACTTCTGAACTCGAACTAACAGAACTAACAGGTTCTTATTGTTATGAATTGCGCGAGAAATTTCTTAAAATACTTGAGTGAGTTTACAGCTCCGATATCAAGTAAATGTTTTAAGACTTTGGTGCAGATAAAAAAAATCAGCATCGAGCTTAAACCTAGCCATTTATTTATTTCAGGAGTGTTATTTTTGATGATAGTTGGAGCCATAAACCTGGCTTATCCTGCACTTTCTCTCCATGCCTCCCTGCTGATCAACCTAGGACCAATTGTTCTGTTTGTGCTTGTCTGCTTCTTTGCCAAAGAGAAACATCAGGTAAGCCTATTGCTTTGCACATTTTTCTTTTTATGATACATTGAAACAAGTTAAAAACAAACATGTTCATGTTGCTAACAACAACGTAACGATCCGGACACAGACCATGTATGATGTGATTGGCTTGACAATGTGAAGGTCATGTGGCTGCATTCATTTCTAGGTATTTATACTGCTTTATTATCACGTGCAAAATGTATACTTTAATATTTTATGTTCTCTTACATGATATGATATGCTATGATATGATATGATATGATATTTAAAATTCCATGCTCTTTTACATTTCGTTAAATTATTACAGAATCTGATGGCACGTTATTATTAAAAGAAATAAGTTAATAAAATATAATTTAAAACAATCTGTTAAAATGTTTTTGATGGCAAGATTACTATTTCTGTAAGGGGAAGTTACCTTTGCGAGGTATTAAGATAACTCCTCCTAAATACTTTGTTTCCTTCAGCTGAATTTTGCGGCGGCATTGTCGGTGGTGTACTCCTTGGTGATGATGATTGTCCTCGTCGGTCTGATCAAACAGTCAGTGGATGAGGGCCTCTGCTCAATTACACCAATCTTCTCCATATTCGTGGCCGGGGTATTCGTTATCGCTGGACTCAGTCATCCGAAGGTATGATTGAAAGCAGATAAAATTTTCAGGGGTTTTGATATAAATTTAACACATGTATAAAATATCTATAAGAATATCAAACTAGGGAGTTCAATGTCATATTTTGTCTAGAATAGCGTATAAAATATTGATACAGTACAGTTCTTACTCGATTAGGTTCTTAGGATTTCGCGGAAATATGTCATCGGGAGTTACATGTTACTCCTTGAATGGACTTCATATCATGGAATGGTATTAATCTGAAATTACCGCATTGAATGTTCCATGTTCACCGGCATATGTATACTATCGTTTGGGATGGATTTGAATTGTACTGTTTACTAGTGTTAATATTGAGTTGCGCTCAACCCGGGGCTAGGCGGCCTGGTCAGTAATATGCATTTCATTACATTCCATAAACAGGCTCGATCAAACCGAGTCTGCAATATTTTCATATTTGTCGTGTTCGTTGGCTTTCAAAGTTCCCTTTTCATCTATCATAAAGATAAGAAGACCACATTACATGTATGGTTTTTTTTTGGAATTTAGCGTAAACAATAAGAATACTTAAACACGTATTATATATATAATAATACTCCTAATATTAACTTGAAAACAAACGATACATTTTAATTCTTTCCAAAATATTATTGTTACTAAAGTCAAACACAAAGCACCGACAACACATTTACGCAGCGCGCAGCTACACAATATATTAGTAAATGTTTGCTATAAGTACAAACACTCAAAAATGCATGTTTATTACATATGTTTATATTAATCAAATCTTACATGTTTCAGCAGCATTTTGTTGTAACAGCAAAGCTTATAGCTAAGGCTTTCGAGCATATCACTTAAGTCAACTATCCTAATGTGTATGGAAAAATAAGTATCTTATTGTTTATTTTATAAGCTACATTGTATCAGTATCGGATTGAAAGTCATCGCAAATTTAGTTCTCATTTAACTGTAATTCAATGTCTTCTTTTTTTAAATAGGAGTTTAGATGCTTACTGCACGGACCTCTATTTTTCATAGCGATACCGTCAATGTCCATGCTTCTTATGTTATATTCCATCATAAATCTGAACAATGTATCATGGGGGACCAGGGAGGTGCGCAAACCAGAGGATAAAGGTTAAAAATAAAGTTTGATTTGACATTGCAGCCCACGTGTTAAGCATACGCACCAAACATGCATCTTTTCTTATCTTGCTAATAGTCTACGTTAGCCAGTGCAACACACTATATGTCTCTTGGACTTTGGTTTATTGTTATTGTTTACACTGATCTTGCCCTTTCACTGGAATACATTTTTTTCTTCAACATTCTTCTACTTGCATAATAAAACATTTGATTCATACCTACACAAGTGACGTAGGGTTGAGGCTAGAACAAAAGCTGAGAAAGAACTATACTTGAACTGTGTCCATTGTGTTGTCTTGTTACGTCCATGAGCACGCACGTTTTGCAAAGTGTTGCTGCAAAAAAGAGTGCCATTATTCACTTTTTCATCACTGTAGCTGTTCCAACAGCTTATCACAAAGCCATAATACCGTATAATGGGTTATTTTCGCGATCGAAAATTTTCGCGATTTTGTCGTAATTTTAATTTTCGCGGTTGTAATTTTAGCGAATTTACGCTCAGAGAAATTATCGCGAAAATTGTTGGGAATTTTTGGCGTTTTTTAATTTTAGCGAATTCACGTCGGTCGCGAAAATAGCGAAAATATTTTGCTCGCGAAAAAAACCCATTATACGGTATAACAACATTCTCATCAATATTTTGGCAAGTATGGACAACATGTAGGAGTGTAAATATAAGAATTTAATACATATTTATTCGGGATATAAAAAAACTAAAACAGTTGGTTCGTTTAAAGTAAGCATGAAAACATTCGAGCTGCACATACTTTAAACTAACGTCATTTGTGTCATACCCTCTGAACACGTCATAATCAGCGTCGAAAAATTTAGAGTTGTAAATATTATTTTTAATTTTTTTTTTAACAAATTTAAAATTATGAGCATGATAATTATATCTGCCTTCATATCAGCTTCATAATAAGAAATTAACAAAATGTCTATCCAAAAGCATGAGTATAGAATATCATTAGCTTAGCATAAATTAGCAATGTCTCGCTGCAAACCAAGCACAGAAAGAGAAGTAGGTTCGTCGTTGACTTCGGCCGCCTGCGAATTTGAAATCATGATTCATGAAATATACTTTATATACTTATATACTTAATACCCGACTCAACAGTTCAGTTAATGATTTGTAACAAACGAAAATGGTACATTTTAGGGAAAGAGAACAAAGGGGGTGCTGAAAGTACTGCACGGGGTCTTCTTGACAAACTCAGGTACACTGGAATAAATTGAATTTACTAAAGTTTGTAGAAAATATTAGATATATCACAATTATGTTTAATAGTTTGTAATACATACATGAGTTTGAATACATGTATCTGAAATTCGTAATGAATTCCTTGGAGTATATATCTCTTGTTTTCACAATAAAATGATTATACAATATGATTTGTGTTTTAAATGAAATGACTGAAAACAGAGGTTTTCGCACCAAACCTAGTTTAGGTTTGCGTTCAGATTGTCAGATAAAGGAAGCTTTCGAATTAAATTAAGTAAACTTCAGCTTATGAAGGCTGGGTTTTGTGATAATTTCAGATATGCGGTGTTCACTTAAATTTATTTTTGACCTGTTGTACAATTTTTCAGGTTAAGTTGTAGCTGTTGCACGGAAACAAAATCCAGCACTGGAAATGAAGAAGGCCTTGCTCAGAAATTAGACGAGATCACGCTCAGGCTTAAACATATAGAGGAAAACATTCAACCCAACGATCACGGGGATGTTCGGTCAACAGCGACTACTCCACACTCAGCGGTAAAGAATTTGCCGGTTACCCCACGCCCGGAGGCTTGGGCAATATCGCCGTCACCACCAAAATCTAGTAGGTGTCGCTATTGTTCGAGAAATAATAATATTTGAGTATTTTTTCTCTGGCCCAATAGCAAACGTTTAGTATGTCAAAAGATTTATTTTTGTATCAAACGATCACGAAAACGCCATATGCATTTATATTCCAATAAAAAAAGAATCAATTATTTAACAATTATATTTATAATCTTTTTTGGACACCTGTAAATCAGTAAGCATCACGTAACAAGTTTTTGACCAGAATTGAGATTCGGCAGAAAAAAACTTGCAAGATCTTAAAATTATAATTGAATAAAAATCGGGATACTAAAGAAAATTAAACCATTGGCAAATATTACACGCTAATTAGTACAACGAGATTTTCTTCACTCTATTTTCTTGCATACCAGATCAGGTCATCCGGTGTTTTGACCCGTGTAGGAAATTTCGATCCTTTCGATCATTTAAAATGAGTCACGCGCCTTATATGACGTCACGACGTCTTGCGCAGATATGAATGAACGATGGAATGTCTCGTATATCACTCCGCTACTATAAAAAAAAGTAGTGCAACGAAAAAGTTACAGGAAAAAAACTCAAAATGCGCAAAATAAATACGGTATTCAAGAAAAAGTATCATTTACTTTTGTTGGGTAAAGATCGCGTGATCCGTCCCTCGTGAAATATGCATTTAGGCGGTAACTCGGCACAGCCTCGTTACCGCCCTTGTGCATATTTCACTAGGGCCCGATCACGCGATCTTTACCCAACACACGCGAATGATACTTATAATCAGCACTACTAATAGACACCAAAAAGACACCAGCAGGAACAAATTTCGAGGCTGTTGCTAAGTTAGACAGTGACGAACACGCATTCTGGGAATGGCTTATCAAAACCTACCTGTATCCGCTCAATGCAAAACGTGAAGAAACATCGGCGACCGGGGAACCAGTAAACGTAGAAGAAAAAATCGACGTGCCAAAGGAGCTTCGAGTATTAAGGTACTGGAGAGCTTAATGAAAAGGACATTTTGCTTTCTTAACGAAGAAACACCATTGCAATTTTGTTTTACTGAAATCTAATTTATTTGTACGAAGAAGCCGACTTTGCATTTTGATTTTGTACCTACATTATTTATTTACTTTATTTATAGGAACAAGGCGACTGTTGCATTGTTTTAATTTAATCTAGTACTTAATTTAACAGGTGGAAGGACCATATCTCTCCCGTCCTGTACATGGGCAAAAATTGCGTGATTTTCGAATGGAAACTTGTGGTTTCTTCAAAGAAATCTTTTTATTAAAGCAGGAGAATTTTGCGATGAATAGTTATGATATTTTTTTAGGATTTTGTAATATAAAAAGGAACTGCATGACATTTTTTCTGACTGGACTATTTTTGCCGAGAAAAAAAGTAGGAGAGGAGGGTCACGTGGGGTTGTACCATATTGTGATTCTTTCACCTGCGCTTTATTTATAGGAAAAGACGACTCTTGTATTTTTTAAACTTTAATATGTTTTATAGAAAAAAAATGGGAATAAGGCGACGTTTGAATTTTTAAAAGACATTAGTTTTCTTCGTTTATAGGAACAAGGCGACTCTTGCGTTTTTACTGCTCAACGCGTTGTTTATCACAATCATCTTCTTCCTTCAACTTGCGAACAAGGACACAGCCGGGCAAATAGCTATTAAAATCTCCTGCAGTAACGGCAAAACACTCCTGGTTGAACCGATAAGCGTAGCCTTTACAATCGTGTTCGGCGTTCTACTGGTATTTCTTTTAACTGGTTATGAATATTGTTTTAAAAGCAAAGAGAATCGTTTAAGGGAGAATAGCGATGCCATATTGGGGAAAAACCAGAAACATTTAAAATAACCTTGTTTGTCAAGCCGCTGTCTAACGTATTTTATCAGTTCTTTTAAAAAACTTTATGAATGAAGATCGTTTCATTTATTATGTGATTTTGGAATTTATGAAGAATAACAAATTTTAACAAATGTTAACTGAGTTTTAGGAGAAATATTATAACCTCTGAACAACAGGGTAGGGTGCAAGTTTTCCTGGGTGTTCGTTTGGCGCAGTCTTAGATGAGTTATATGATAATTTCCACGTATTTGCCGACATCTCCATGAAATTTAAATATAATTGCAACCCCAAAACGGAATTCAAGTAGCCAGTCTAACCTCTCTTTCCCTTTGAATACGCCCCTGTCATAGAAAAACATTCAAAAAGGTCAGGTTGAAATAAAGTTTAAAAATATTTTTGTCGTTTAACACATGGGAAATATTAAAATAATTTCAATTCGAGTTAACATGTTTCTGTTTTCTATTTGTGTAGTTTTATTTTTTGTGTTTTCTATTATTCAGTCATATTAAACACATGTACATGTAAGTACATATATAAACATGGCATTTCTATTGTAGGCGATTCAGTTCATTTGCATGCTGTTACATCGGTGGAAAACATTTCTGCAAATCAACTCTATCACACCTTTCCGACGGGAGATTAACATTGAGCAATTACTGTTGGACGCCTTCGAAGATATATTTGTATGTTATAATTGTATCTTTTTTGGTTTAAAGATAATTATACAAGATTGCTTTGTCATTTCTTAAATAACATTAAAAACTGGCAAAATTGAAATCAACAGTCTGATTGGTACACTTAATATAATTGCTACAATAAAAACTACTGTGAAGTGTATGACGTGGTTGACTGCGCCATCATATGACTAAAAATAACACTTCATTCCGCTTGATCCTAGCGAAACACATGTTAATTCGCAGGGTTGCACAAAGAGTACATTTATGAGGCGAACATATGAGAAGAAGAGAAAAAATGAACGAGTCACAATTTTTAAAATTAACGTTTATAAAATATACATTAATATGTGTTTCCACTTGGCGAATGTGTTTTTTTGCAATTATGTTTAAGGAATACCAACGAGAAAAAGAAGCAAAGAAATACAAGCTTTCAAGCAGTTTTCATAAGACAATGACAAAACATACATTCAAATCGTGGTTAATAAAGGCATTAAAGTAAGTATATAATAGATAAAAAAGTAACTTTGAAAGCCACCGAAACTCAGCTCAATATTTACACTAATTAAGAATACAATTTTGATCCTTCCCAAACGCTGGTATGCGAACAAGAAAGAGTTATTAAGTATACTCAAAAAAGTTATAATTGGTCACTTTTGTCTGTATCTTTTATTAGAAAGACATTGAATTCACTTTTCATTTATGATTATATGCCAACAACAGTCTTCAACTTAAACTTTAATATTGTAATAATTGACTTTGGAACAGTTTGGTGAGAGTTATCCTTAATTTTGCTAAATATGGATTTCTTTTCTTTAAATAGGACCCCTCATTAGTAGGAAAAACATAAAGACTTATTAATCAACAGCATATTTGTTAAAATTAATCCCCTTCAAAGTATCCAATTTTAAAATTACCTCCCTTTTAATTACAGACTGTTCTAATTTTGACCTTGCGGTGTAAGTAAATGGTATTGGATTCATTTAAGAAAACAATCAATAAAGATTAAAAATACAGAATCAGAGATTTGATTTCAAGACAAAACAGTTCTTCCCACAACCTCTCTTGACGTAGGGAAGAAACGAAACTAGCATACCTTGTAAACAAATACTAATGATGACCAATTAGAACTTCTGTTGAGTGTATAAGAAACGTAAGACCAGAAATTCCACAGTGCCAAAGCATAAGGTAGAAATTTAAGTTCTTATAAACTGTTCTTATTCCTTTTTTAGACGTAAATAATTTTCCATGTATTAAAGACACCTCATTTATAAAAGTCTGAAGACGTAACATGAATAAAATGTTTTAAACAATACATGTTTCATTAAAAAATAATCAATTACTATTGATTAACATCCAAATAAAATTAAAACAACAAAATTGTTTAAAATGCCAAAGTTGTTTTTTCTTAACTGCATGTATTTTAATTTTTTTTTAAATCATGTACACTGTAAATTGATATAATTTTTAGTACTATTTTTTTATTGAACTGTATTTGACGTTAGATAGATTTGATCTACTGTCTTTCTTATAAAGTGCATTTTCGTCTGTGGAAGGTCCTTAAACTAAAAGTGACAGTCATTTGAATATTTATTTGATCATATTTAGACGATATAGAGAATATTTGTTTTTACCAGTGTAAGATAGAAATATATTTCACTAAGTGAGCTCCAGAATGACGTCATATAATCAAACTTGAGTCCGTTTTCGAAACGTTCTCATTCTGAATGTTATGCACGTTTGGGTACCAACGTGATTAAACAGTGAAAATAAAAATGCTATTTTACTGTTTGAAAACAGTGAAATACCACTTTTATTTCACCGGGAAAATTCTATAATTCACTGAAAAGCATAAAATAAATAATGAAAATACACTCTCATCATCTACCTTCTTTACTTCGATGGTGTAGTAGAATTTAAATGTTTCCTTAATTTTACAATTGTCAAATAAATCTTAATAATAATAATAATAATAATAATATATTAAGTCACATTTTATTAGTAAGAGATACATTTATATATGAGCCAGCCTCTGACAAAACGACCCTTATCAAATTCTTAAAATTGCTGGGTGCTTAGGCCATACTACCCTTACTTTCATCAAATGCTTGTTAGTTATTTTCTGAATAATACCAATTTTTAAATTATAAAAAAATAAACTTATCTTAATGAGACGATAACAAGTTCTATTTTCAACATTTAAATTATTCATTGTTAGAAGATTTTGTTGCGACCCAAGGGTCGTTTTGTCAGAGACTGACTGTTATTATAAAACAAGTATAATAGTGATTGACCCTTCAAATTTCTATTTCGTTTTAGACAGATGCAAGTAAGAGTAAATAAAGAGGAAGAAACAAGGGTACAGCAGCAAAAAGGCATGAAGGGAATAATTGCCCAACACACGCAAAGAATGTCTTTCAAAAACAAAGTCAAAGCCGTGAGAACTCTAGAGAAAACGCTGAAGGTCATGAAAACCGAACAAGTGAAAAATCTAAAGGATTGGTAAATTTATAATTGATTTTCAAAATTATAAAATAAAGCTGCTCACTCAAAATTTTGGGTCTAAAGTACTTAAGGCTCTAAAAGACCTGCCGTAATTTAGAACTAGTGTTATTATTATGATTTGTCGTTTTTGATGGGCACGTCAAGGGGAAACGTGTATCCGGTAAAAAAAATACAATACAGTTGTAACTTTATTTTGATGATTTATTACAATGACCTTTTATTTTACATACTATTAGGTAATGGATGATTGATTTTAAAATTTTGGTTAAATAATGCTGTTTCTATTGTGAACTTATAATAAACAAAGAAGTCTGATTTAAGTTTATAAAGTCAATTCAATGAATAACATCAGCTTTCTTAGGACATTGATTTACCGTGATGTGCCTTTTTTAATTTGGTTCAAAGACAGTATTCCACTTCATTGCCTTAATTATCTTAGTTACAATGAACCCTAATTACCGGAATCGGTATGTAAACGGTGTTCGTTCGGCAATTCCAAGGCAATCCAAAATGTCCCCCAATAAAGTATGCATCACGTGTTCGGATTTGTCGCTTAAAACTCTAAGAATTTTCGGAACAATTGAATGATTAAAACATTCTAAATTAATTTACAAAGTATGCCTTTTAATCATAGCTGTCATAATGGTTAAGTCTAGCACGTTTCTGTCGGTGTATTCATGAAACTTTCATGGGAAAATGAACAACACGATCTGACTTTGATATTTTGTAGCTTGGCAATATTTTGTTTCAAAGGCAACACAACTATGTTGTCCATCACTTATATCATGAACTTTTGTCGAAATTGCATGGCTAGGCGCGCTCGTCGTGACTGTGCGGGTTTGCTCCCCAATAGAGGCAATATCATTTTTATAAATTTCTTGTTATTTTGTAACAAAAGAAATATTAATAAATTTTCAGTAATACTTAATTTGGAACCGTACCCTCTTGAACTATATTTTTTCTTTTCATGTTTAGGTTTTTGTTATAAATATGTTAAAAGCAAATAGCAATACAATAAGGTGACATTGCTACACATGTTAACATTAAAACATTTTTGCAGGCTCTCGGTTTGTAATCAAAACTTAATGGCAATTCAAGTTGGGGAAAAATATCATTTCAGAAACTATTTTGTAAATACTCTTACGTACGTCTTAACACGTCTGGTGCGGGTTCGCTGACAGCTGGAGGCACTATCATTTGAAATTCACACTAGCGTTATTTTTGCAGTGTGGCGGCCGTAAAAAGTTTCCCCGTACATATAGTCAGTACTGTTATCAGTAAAATTACCCGTTACCGATGTCATACAGCGATTGTTACGTATATCAGGGCTATCCTGTCAACCTTTTTGGGGGTTGTCCCGGCTAGCTAAGTTGGTTGCGTCGCCGGAATTGCAGGGCTAGGCGCTGTTGCCGTGACGGTGCGGGTTCGCTCCCAGGTAGAGCCACTATCATTTACAATAAACTACCTTAGTGTATATACTAACCAAGATTAACTGTTTAATTTTAGCTTAACGACAGCAATGAAGTCGTTGCGTGAAAATCGCCAATCTCAGAAAAAACCTGGATTCGGATCGGTTGTTCAGCTTGCAATGGATAAAAACCAGTCCGATACCCAACAAGGAAAGACGAATTCAATAGCCGACGTTGTTGTTGAGCATGAAAGGCGCAGTACATCAAGAAGTAGACCTAGTCCAGAAGAAGAAGTAACCGAAAGAGAAAAGAATGACAAAAAGAGGGATATCGACAATGACGTACGGCCAACGTCTTCGAGAAGCAAAGTCAGTAAATCAAGAATCGAACAGGGTCCAGAAGAAAAACAAACAAAAGAAGGACTGAGAGATGGCAAGAGAATGTTCGAGAAAAGTGTACGTCAAGCGAGTCGGACTAGCAGTCTTAGTAAATCGAGAGCTTCAAGTAGACGAAGTTCAACAGTGACGCCGACAGACGCATTGGATGTAACTGATTTAAGCGAATAGATACAATATAATAGAAACAATATAAAGCTTATGACAGAAAGCCAAAATGTATTTAAAAAAACATTTAATTTAACTCTTAAGGTTGCGTAATACAGAAAATAATATTTAAATTTAATACATGTATATTCAAAACAGTACTTGTATTCCTATTAAAACAGAACATTTATAGTCAAAATAGTAATACAACTTTTTATATAAAGAAATGATACAGGTCACCATTAGCTCTCTTAAAGGGGCCGTCACACTATGACGTTCTGGTCAACGTTCTCTGAACGTTTCCATCGTTCAGCGTGTAACAGCGACGAAGTAAGAAAACCCTAAAATCATTAGCATGTTCTCACGGGCCACTAGCGCGCGAAGAACGATTTGTCAACGTTAGACGAGCGCGCAGAGATATGGACGTTCGGATAACGCTCGAATGAAGCTCCATGAACGTCAAAAGGACGTTCGTTTCACTTTAGTCACACGCTGCGTGCGCTAGGGGACCGTTCAGCGGTCGTTAACAGGTCGCCAGTTAGTCAATCACAGCAAAGCAAACGATTAGTAACAATCAAGTAACGCTTGAGAAACGACTGACTCACGATAGCCAAACGCGTGCAACGCTCGGCAAACGTTAGGAAAACGTTCCACAAGCGTTTTTAAAGTAACGTTCTTCAGCGTTTAAAATAAAACGTTGAAAAACGCTGGTCTCATTGCAAAATTTTGTGCATGTTCAAAATTTTTTCCGGACCAGCGTTCTCCGCCGTTTGAGAAAACGTTGTTATTCGCCCATGGTTGCTGGGATAGAGCCAGAAGTGTGTTGTGTGAACGCTAGTGAACGTTGGTGATCGCAGGGAATCGGCGGAGAACACTGGTCCGGAAAAACGTTTTAAACATGCACAGACGATCTGACTGAGCAAAACGTTATTCAACGTTTAATTTTTGACGCTGACGATCGTTATAGAATGTTCGTGAAACGTTTTCCTAACGTTCACTGAGCGTTACACGCGTTCGACAATCGTAAGTCAGTCATTAATCTAGCGAACTTAGTTGTTTGTTAATCGTTTGTTTGGCAGTAAACGACTCACTGGCTACCTTTCAACGATCGCTCAACGGTCCTCTAGCGCACACAGCGTGTGACTAAAGTGAAACGAACGTCCGTTTTGACGTTAGTTGAGCGACATTCGTGCGTTTTCCGAGCATCCATGCATAAACTCGGTCGTCTTACGTTGGCAAATCGTTCTTTACGCGCCGATTGCAACACGCTGATGGTTTATAGGGGTATCTAACTTGGTCGCTGTTACATGCTTCGTGCGTTTGACACGCTAGTCGTGCGTTAAACCAAACTTTAATAGAACACCAGATGAGTTATTCTCATTCCAGAACGCCAAAAATGAACAACTGAAACGTTTAGAGAACTTTGGCCGGAACGTCATGGTGGGACGGCCCCTTTCATTAATAGGTTAAAAATAGCATGTTAACGAAATAGATGCAGAATATTGCATGAAATCATTAAACTGATAAGCCCAGTTACATATCTGCCATTTTAATTTATTGTAACACATCAATGGTTTCGAAATTGTAGGTTTTATATCGATCTCTGTTTAAGCAGATAGAAATGGGCCATAAAAAAGCACCAAATTTGCATATAAAAATCAAAATTGTGACCTGTATAGATGCGAATTATACAGATTACCAGTGTTAGGACAGTTTTTTTACCAAAACCAAATTTTGACAATGAATAATTTATGCCTTTATACAAATAAAATTGTTTAGAATCATTGGCCTAGACGTGTGACCCATATGAAAATCTCAAATTTTCAAATTATGTACTAGATTCGTCTGAAAAAAAATCATTATTTGCAACAAATTTAAATTTCAAAAAAAATCACCTGAATTACTGAAAAATCGCAATTTATGATTACTTTATCACTTCAATTCATATTATTTTATTATTTATTTTATAAAAGTTAGACATAAGATGAATACGAGGTTAGAAAGTTTAAGAACTGTGTCATAAATTTAAATATGTGTGTGTCGTTTAATGGTTTCATTGTCACCATGTGACAAGATGCCATTTGTTTATTAAATTAACAAGTGGAGTGTTTTTATCATTCTGTAGTTGATGAAAAGTTTGGATTTAAATAAAACTTTTTCTGAAAATTACAGATATCGTTTCTTTATTTAGATTATATTTTCATTGATGAATATTTATAAAGAGTTATTGCTTATAATAAAGGTCTCTAGTATAAAGATTCGGGAAGTGTACACTCACCAAAAGTTCTAATTGGTCACTTTTTGTCCGTAATTTTTTATTAGAAAGACATTAAATTCACTCTTTATTTATGATCATATGCCAACAAAAGTCTTCAACTTAAGCTTTAATCTTGTAAAAAAATGACTTTGAAACAATTTGACAAGAGTTATCCTTAATTTTGCTAAAAATGCATTTCTTGCATAAAAAGGTTAAGCAAACAGAAATTTGCTCTTAAATTGTTTTAATAGGACCCCTAATTAGTAGGAAAAACAGAAAATATGATTAATCAATAGCACATTTGTTTAAATAAACCCCTTTAAAAGTATCCAATTTAAAAATTACCTCCCTTTCAATTAAAGACTGTTCTAATTTTGACCCTGCGCTGTAAGTAAATGGTATTGGATTCATTTAAGAAAACAATCAATCAAGATTAAAAAGACATTAGATACTTGATTTCAAAACAAAACAGTGCTTTTCACAACCTCTCTTGACGTAGGGAAGAAACGAAATTAGCATACATTGTAAACATATACAATTAATGATCAATAAGAACTTTAGTTGAGTGTGTTCACCTAACACACTCGAAACGAAACAATATTGATTTCGCTTGACGAGACATATGGATTCTTATGTTTAATATGTGTCTGTACATAAATGCAACATTTTTCAAGATACATGTAATAAGTTGGTTGGAGCAAATTCACCCAGACAACGTGTTACTGTTTGTTTATAAAAACCTTCTTAGTAGTTGGGCAAGTGTAAAGTTGGTGCACCCTAGAACTTGATTTAAATCCCCCAGTAGCAAAGTGTTTTGTCACTGATCGAGCTAATGCGGTACATGTACATGTAAACATTAGGTTCTCGTTTAATTTCGTTAATTGATTTCGATGACTGATTTGAATTTCCCATGTTCGTTTTCCCCAATCGCTTTTGGGCTGTGTGGAGAGGCTGTGATTTCTGAGTGTTATAGTATTTTAGTATTTTAATATTTATAGTTCAGTCATTAATATTTTTCTAAGCGTATAATATTTTTTGAGATATTGGCGAATATGGCTGAAACGTTAGTCTAAGGGTTTACATATACATTTTTTCCTGTTGTTAAACCCAAAGGATACATCTCAGACCTTTTAATGTTTGCGTGCGTGAAAAATTCAGCATAAATATACTCAGATCTACTTTCAAATTTCCATTCTGTTAAGTTCCGACGACTATATTCTCGATTGAAGCAATGCTATGTTTATCTAAAGGACCATAATTATTAATTTTGCTGTCCATGGAACGGTATTAATCATAAAATACCACACTGAAGGTTCCATGTTCAGCGACAAATGCATGCCATTGTTAAGGATAGACCAATATATTCGCATTTACGACCCGGGTGTAGGCGGCGTAGGCAGTATTATGCATTTTCATTACTGCCAGTTAACAAGTTCAGCTTGCAATAGTTTCAATTACATGTATGTCGTGTTCGGATGCTTTTAACGCTTCTATCTCGTCTATAGACATTATCAATCGTCACATGAAATACCTTCTTTATCTTCCACTAAATGTATTTTCTTTAGATATATCAGGTAGTTAAGTTATATAGTATGCCAAAGCCTCGGCTGCTGTATTCTCAAGTTCGACTGAGTCGCTGAGTTAATCGGCCTGGACCTTTGGGAGCTTTAGCTTTGCGGCATGGTACAAAACACGTTTAGTTTTTCCTAACCAAGACAGCTTTTGTATTATATATCTATTTGGATATCTTGTCTAGGTTAAAGAGACCAATAAAACATTGTTTATAAATTGAAATAGATTGCTAAAGCATGTTTTACCACTATGAATTATCTCTTAAGCTATTTTACTGATCTCGCTGCGAAAGTATTACGATTTATATCTTTGAAAGCAAAATCAAACTTCAAAAATTATCAGCTTATTTAAATTCGGATTTCAAAGCATGGGGCTTCTGTGCTTTATCAAAGCAAAGTTACACATGCCAGTATGATAATTCCGAGACCTTAAGAAGTTCATGACATTGTATAGTTGACTATTATGCCTTTTCATCAAATAAAAGTTGGCATTTAAAGGGTCAACACCAAAGCATTATAAAATAACATACGAATAAGATACAGCTGACATGTTTAACGGAGGAATAATTGACGGCAAGCTAATTTTCATTGTGAAAAAAATCAGGTTGTGTGGTGCACTATACTTGGCTTTCAAGAATCCCTAAAACAAGTACATTTGTCCTTATAAATGTGAATGTCTGAATATAGTAACCTCATAATTAGGCATCGCATCGTTAGAAGAAAGCATAATAAACGTTGAACAAAAAGGAAATTGATCAATGTTGGTCGATTGATAGTGTCGCGTTAAAAATGAATTGATCACTGTTGATCGGTTGACAGTGTAGCGTTTAAGATTTTTATCAAAGACTTGATAACCCAAGGTAACCTAATTCAATAGAATTTTCTAAAAATGTATAAATGATTTATCAATCGACAAATGAATTATATGTAATATTATAGATGCCAATCTAATAAGCTTGTATTACTGTTGAATTAGGTTACCTACTTTATGTAGGACTTAAAAAAGTTGTATCTTGATTCAAAACGTGAATTAATGACATTTACCCGAAGAATGGTTAAATATAAAGTGCAGCTTAAAACTGATACAAAATGTGTTCATGAATTTTTCATGTATGTGCTTAGTACTCAGACCACAGACAATCATGGCACAAAATACACCGTCAAAATCGTAGATTAAAAAATGCATATTCTACGTGTATATATTTGAATAATGGTCATGAACCGATTAAGACTCCACCCCCGTTCGAGAGGCTGTTGTTCCTACAATACGAAGGGTTCCAACCGAACAGGTGTTTGGTTTAACGCAACAGGGATTGATCTCACAGTAAATGTCAAAAAGTCTCACCAAAAGCTCGAAGGATGTCGGGCGACTGGTCAATTGCCAGTGTAATTCAAATTACATACTATGTTGTTTGGCAACATTAACTGTTCAAAAAAAAGGGAAAAAATCATCCGTAACGACCGGTCTCTTTCGCAAATGAACTGGTAGGCCAGCCTGCATCATGCCAGTAGCGCGATGGCGCTTTTCGTGATTCATTCAGACTATTTTTTTTTATAGATTTCTGTTATTGATCTAGAATAAAACAATGAAACATAAAATCAATATTTTCGACAACCCGCATTTCCTCGTGAAATCGAAAAATTCAGTAAAAATGTCAAATCCTTTCCTTTATTTATTGTTCCCTGCAGTACACCCAATATCGTTTTTCAACATTAAAACATATTTGAGTAGAAAAACTTTGAGAATAATAAGCGAGGAACATTTCCTGATTATATACATACGTCTAGAAAATCCCCTAAACACCCAGTCAATAACCGTTCTAAAAATAATATAAAAATGAATTACAGATTCTGGAAAAGGGGCATTAACTTAAATTAAATGTGTCTTTTATTGAATTCGAAATATACATTCGTATCTTCATTTGTTGTCTACGAATCGAATAACGTGCTATGTTTACGTTTACGTTGTATATTTGACTGTGATAATATTTATTATTAATTAACTAAAATAATATTGACACAATATGTACAATTCAGTCCACTTTATATAGGCTGCACTCAATTCATATGAAATCTCAAATGGGCCAATACGAGATAACCTGGGCCAATACGGGTCTTACTGGGCCAATATGAGATTGCATGATTCTGATTGGATAATGAACTGGTCCAATATGAATTGAATCACTTCCTTTTAAAAATTAAAATGCCTCCATTTTGGAATTTCTTAGTCAATGTTTTAATGGATAACAATGGTAATAGATAGTATGACTTTGGACACAGGATAAGTCTATGATGCTGATTTTGCTGATATCTTTCTGTGTAATAAAATCTTTGAGTTTATCTAACTCGCTAGTACAACAACAACACAGATGTCGGCAGCAAGAATTCTTGAAACTGAAAACAGTGAATTTTAAGGGATTACTCTTGATTTGGGCAAGTTTATTCAGCATGACTTAGCAAAAAGAATCAAAGCTTAGTTTGGATAACTTACAGACATGTTTAATTGAGTATTACATGCGGAAGTCATGGGTGGAATGTGCCAGAAAAGTAAACTTATTTTGGATATATTTGGAAAATAACTAAATTAAGACTGGATGAACAAGAGAGTTGGCTGCCACAGTGTGTAGTAATGTTCAGGTTGTTTTTGTATTCAAAACAAAACAACCTGCATATCTGCATCTCCTTGGTAGCTTATACCAGCCAGGTCACGACCGTAGACTGATTGAAGATTGGCAGACAATTGAATCAGAGTTGACACTTCATCTCTTCAGGCCGGTAAATTAGCAAATTTAAAGTCTAGAACTATGAATATTGTGTTAATTAATAAAATCGTCATTAATCAAGAGAATTCATATTGGACTTGTTATAAGGCTAAGGGGAGTCATATTGGCCCGAGGCCGAAGGCCGAGGGCTAATATGACTGCCCGAGGCCCAACAACAAGGCCAATATGAATTCACTTGATTAATGACAATTTTATTAATTATATTATAAAAACTCATAACCAAATTTATAGCAGAACATTAACTTAACAAGTAAATGATCAAAATACTCAGCAAATTGAACGTTATTTTGAGAGTAAGTTACTTGATGTTTTGATTCAGGTTGTTCACATGCAAGTAACCAAAAGCATTTTTTTGTTTGATAAACAAGGAATTAATACTTTTTTTCGTAAAAATTATGTTCAAAAATAGTCTTTAACATGTGATTTTAAAAACTGACTTGGGAAAAGTTTGTAGTAGTATCATAATTTTGTTGAACTGCTTTTTATGCATGCAAAGGTCAAGTGGTTTAATAATTGTCCTAAATTATTTGTTTTGATTTAACAGAAATGTTCTTTGATAGGAAAACATAAAACCTTAATAAAAAGCATATTTCTCCTAATAAATCTGTAGTAAAATGTCAACTTTATATTATAAGCTCCCTGTCAATTAAATACTGTTTAAATTTTGAGCGTGAGCTGTAAAGAAACAGTTCATGTACGTGCACTGAAATATTCAGGAAAGCATTAAACAATGATTAGGAATGAAGAAGAAAATGATGATGATGATGATGATGATGATGATGATGATGCTGATGCTGATGCTGATGATGCTGATGCTGATGATGATGATGATGATGCTGATGATGATGATGATGATGATGATGACGACGATGACGAGGATGATGATGATGACGATGATGATCCTTCGGCAGCACAGCGACCCTCCCTGTGTCTGTCAACTTCAGTTACTTTGCTGCTTAGTAGTTTTCGATCACCGATCAAGCGACATGTTAATCATCAACGACACAGTGCCACTTAACAATATATTCGATCGGGCTATCAATTGTTATCTGAGATATACTCAATCGTTGTACTGCTGTACATGAATTTGGTAACTTCCCTGTTCGTTATCAGTTGAGTGCATATTGTAATCAA
The DNA here is from genome assembly GCA_038501625.1 of Corbicula japonica. NCBI lineage: Eukaryota > Metazoa > Mollusca > Bivalvia > Venerida > Cyrenidae > Corbicula > Corbicula japonica. Next base: position 732,631 of record JAZAYU010000184.1, on the reverse strand, counting down.
TTAAATTTAACCGGCATTGAAGAAGTGCAACTCTTATCTAACGTAGCTACTGAAAGCATATTATAGATTGATTGCACATTTAAATATACAAATACATATTTCGTTATCAATTTTATGAACGACCAATGAATACTTCCTTTAAAGAGCAGGGGTATTTTTCGAATGTCTCATAGCAGAGGATGGCAGGCTCTCAGTGTTAACTGTTGACTTCGAGTTTTTTAACACATAACCGCCAGGACCTGCTGTGGCAGAAGTAGTTTCAACCAATGTACGTAAGCAATGATTTTTTAATCTAAAAAATTCTTATTGCTACTTATTAATATTTAGATAGTTGTAGTTTTTACCACTGTACCTACTAGAGCAGTAGCAACTGATGTAAGTAAGTAATAATCTGTTACTAACTTTCAAATAATAATGTGACACTATTATTTGAAATTCACAGTAGCGCTATTTGTGCAGTGTGGCGGCCGTAAAAAGTCTCCCCGTACATTTAGTCAGTACTGTTATCAGTAAATTAACCCGTTACCGATGTCATGCAGTGATTGTTACGTATATCAGGGCTATCCGATCAACGTTTTTTGGCGTTGTCCCGGTTAGCTCAGTTGGTTACGTCGCAGGAATTGCATGGCTAGGCGCTGTCGCCGTGACGGTGCGGGTTCGCTCCCAGCTAGAGACACTATTATTTGAAATTCACAGTAGCGCTATTTGTGCAGTGTGGCGGCCGTAAAAAGTCTCCCCGTACATTTAGTCAGTACTGTTATCAGTAAATTAACCCGTTACCGATGTCATGCAGTGATTGTTACGTATATCAGGGCTATCCGATCAACGTTTTTTGGCGTTGTCCCGGTTAGCTCAGTTGGTTACGTCGCAGGAATTGCATGGCTAGGCGCTGTCGCCGTGACGGTGCGGGTTCGCTCCCAGCTAGAGACACTATTATTATTAATATTTAGACGTTGGCAGTACGAAACGCTTTTTGTTTTATATGTTTGTGTGCTTTTGTATGCAACATTGTTGAGCCGATGGGTGGGTTGGAGTTATTTCACCAAGACAACTTGTACTTGTTTTGTGATACGAGGACCTGTTTGGGCAAGTGTGAGGTTGGTGCACCCTAGAACCTGGTTTAAACCCCCAGTGGCAATTGGTTTTGCCACTGACCGTTCCAAGGCGTTATCCCCAAAGGTTCTCTTTTTCGTTTGTTGTTTGTGGCGTCCTATTTGAATTGACATACTTCTAACAAACAAAGTTGCCACCTTTATCGTAGCTTTTACATTGATGAAATTCGTTATGGCAAAGTGTTACATGTTTGCTATTTCGGATAACTAACTGCCTTATCAGTTTCTTTCTGTTGCCAAAATTTCAAAGTTCAATAATGGTCACAACAATAAATTCATGCCGACAAATTTGCATAACAGCCGATGGGAAACATTTTTAAGACTGTCTTACTTTTTCTTCATTGTCAAGGTAATTCATACTTGCTCATAATACAGTTTTACTGATGATGAGCTGTGAAAATAAAATTACCATTTTTAAACAATTTCCAAACAAAAGAAAGTTGTTACGAATTTGTATGGAGGGCTTAATATAGACTGATAAAATGATTTAAGTTTTTTGTTATGTATGTTGCGTTTAGGAAATCTCATTTATCTGAATGTATTATCTTGAATTCTGACCACCGAAAATAGAATTTTCATAAAAAGAGATTACACATGACATAAATTGACAATACTTTAATATAAGTGCATAGTTTGAGAAACAACGTACAACTATTTGAAGCCATAAAGTACAAGCATGAATAGGAGTATACAATTTATATATGATCCTAATTATCAAGACGACCTGCATAAATACGATGTCATAAATCTTTATGCACACACGAATCTAAAGATACTAAAACACTTATCTTCTACCCATAATCATAAATATTTATAGAAATGACAATATGCTCTGTTTTAGAAGTCAGTGCACTGAGATGGCAGAGAATGTGCGGTCTAAGTGCCAGTGCACTGACTTCTTAAATGTTCAAGCAAACATGTAGGAATTAAACAAGCATACAATTTTAAGAATGAAGCGACTTATTTAATTCATAGATATAATTCGGCAATGACATGTAAACATCTGTCTCTAGTATTATTCTAAGCATGTTTCGTGGCTTTTTAATTCATATATCAGTTTTTATTAAACATCATGTTGCATGTGTTACAGTTTTTGCCGTCAGCCTAACACCACACAACAAAAACAATAACGGCTTTATTCGCGCTCCTTTCGATGAATGAATTGAATTAGCCCTGTATTTCAAAGTTCCGTGATGCGTGATCCTTGTCCGTGTCCGCGTCCGTGTCCACGATTTTTCACTCACCAAAGATATCGTTTGGTATATTCCATACCTCAGTGTCCGTCCGACGCGGATCGGACACGGAGGTATGGAATATACATGTACCCAGCGACCAGCGATATCTTTGGTGAGTGAAAAATCGCGGAAGCGGACGCGGGCACGGACACTGAATACGCATCATGGAACTATGGAATACCGGCCTTACAAAGTCATCCGAGTCATCCATGTACATGGTCCGCGTGCGTGTCCGTGTTCGCATCCGCTAATTTTATTTCCGTGAAGTGCTATTCCATTCTTCTGTCATTATGTGCGCTTGAAAACTATTTTCGTAAGGCCGGTATTCCATAGTTCCGTGATGTGTTATCCGTGTCCGTGTTCGCGATTTTTCACTCACCAAAGATATCGTTGGGTATATTCCATACCTTCGTGTCCGTTCCACGTCGCGGACACGGACACGGACGCGGAACGGACACGAAGGTATGGAATATACCCAACGATGTTTTTGGTGAGTGAAACAAACAAGGGATAATCAGGGGGCGGGTAGGATATTTCGTTTTTTTGGATTAAATTTAATATTATATATGACACATGACTAGTTTCCATTTACTAAAATAAACGATTATAATTGTGTTATGTGTGCTCAGAAAGGAAGGAGGAAGTTAACAGTACAGCGTAAATATGTTTGAAACCCTATCAAGAATTTCTCCTTAATTTTGTTTAGCTAGCTTGCTTCAATATATATGCATAAAGGATTATAACGTTGTCTGACCGTAACTTAATATAATTTTGTGAAATTAGTTTTTAAAAGAGAAAACAGCAAATTGTCAACTCTTTTGAATAAAAACATTCGTAAATAAATAGTTGACCACAGAAAAGTTCGTGAGATATTTCAAACAGGCTCTTTAAAACACATAATATTGCAAATTCTTAAGAATTTCGAGCTGCGATAGCTGTACAATTTACGTCTAGTTTTTTCATTGGGTTTAATCATAACGACCTCACAGGGATTTTCATATTAAAACATTACTCACCATGATCAACGCCAGTCAAAAATAAATGCATATTCAGATAATTCAGACAGGGCTACATTTCACGTAACTAAGTATTCTATTATCGATTAAATCGATATTGTATCGCGTTCCTCGGGCGTCAAACACACAGTCACGCCTGTTGGGCTTCACACTTACTTTGAACAATCCAAATATTTCATGAACGAGATGAATATCCTGAATTATTGTATGGTATGTAGTTAAAACCAATGATGAAGCCAGAGTGGTTCTGTAGGGTCACTCGATATCCCTTTGGGGCAGTAATATTTAATTTTCTTAATGATTCTTGTTATAAAATTCCACATTATTACAATAATAACTAAAAATGCCCCAAACAGACCTAGTTTCTGGAAATTGTGCATCCGACTCTGTTTGAAAAAGAATTTTAGCTTTAAGGGGAAGCCCTGAAATAAAAAAAATGAAAAATGCAGTTAGAAAAATGCGGATAAAAAATTAATTGTCTGCAATGCTTTGTCACTGTGGATCTATTCTGCTCATAAAAAATATTTTATAAAGTAACAGCTTTACGCATGTCAATGTGGTATTGGTAGACATAAAAATTAAAAAATAGAGTATTATATAAATGAATAGCATCATTTTATACTGTACAAAGCATGACTGTACTTAAACAGCACGGCCAAATGCTGCAAAAACATTAATTTTATTTATTATAAGAACGAGTCTTTTGTGAATTTTATTTTTTATCTATTATATTACACTCAAAGAAATGAGAGTCAATATATCACGCACTTCCAAGCTTTATATTTTTTAAATTGTGGCTTGTGTGCTTGTGGAAATGATAGGAGAAATTATCACTGACAACAACTTAAAAAAACGAGAACAAAAACTCGACATTGTTTGGCAAGCACTTTTACATAATATCATTTCAAATCGACTACGGACTGGCTCCTAGCGGGAGTTAAAACACTTCCGGTATATTAAAACGATTAGCTTACCACGATGTAAAAATCAGATGTACTTTAAAATCTATCTGTATTGTACAACGGCTTTCATTAGTCACATTTGCATCTACTTTATATAGAAACGACAAGCTTTGCTTTTCCTCATAAAAGTTTAATGCAACCTTCATATTTAATATGAAAATGCAAGTTCATACGAATATTTTAATGAGCCAAAACTTCATATAACTTTTTTTAATGTGTGGAGGTCTAACATGCGGGTGGAAATAACACAGCATATGAACAAAGGTAATTGGTTTGTTGTTTTATTTTAAAAAGGTGTAAAAGGTTTTGTTGTTAATAATTTTTCCTTACGCATTACAAAATAGGAAGTTTGAAAAAATGAGTGCTGTTTTAAAACAAAACTGGGAGTTTGAATCATTAACTGAAGTGCTGAATATTGCAAATGCATATCGAGAAGTAAATAGAATTATGAAATCTACTATTCATTTTGATTTAATATTTGTTAAAAGGTTATCACCGCCTGGGTCGCTTTACGTCTAATCTCTTATCTCAAGTTATAAATTGTTCGACTTTGTTGACTCGACAATACTAGTGTGTTCATATTTGTCTTTTTAAGTGGCTTCAAACGTTTCTTTTGATCTTTTTTATTGAAATCATTCCTAACGTACATGCCTTGAAGTTCGTAACAAAACGGGGGACGGAGAGGGGGTGAACTCAGCAAGATCCCACTTGTGTAAATGTTAAAAGTCGACCACTAGCATTTTTGAACGGTCATGTCTTACATTTATGCGTACTAATCAATTCATGGTCATGTCTTAGTTTCAGGCCCCCACCGCCGGTCCTCATTTTGGTTTATTATTTTTGAAATTTGTTTTGGTATTATCACACTTAGATACTTTCTCTTCGGAATTATTTATAATCTTAAAGGATACTTTTTTCTAGATGGTGTTTATCTGCATAATATAAATCAGTAAGCATTATCAAAGCGCTTCATATACAGAAAGAAAAAATTGGATTTAACCTTTAAGTTTGAGGCGAGCGTTACTGAGTTGCCATTCGCGAAATTTGTTCCAGAAGCTGGGGAAGATATGCTCTGGAGTTGACGCAAATATGGGAAAAGGTACATTCGGACAGTTGAGCAGGCGTCATTAATTATTATGCATTTCGCGTTAAAATATCATTTACTTTTCAAAATGTGTAAGAAAAGCAGTTGTTAGTCATGAAAAACTAAGGGTGAGCTACAAGTTCTTTCTAAGTATAGTAACAACCAAAATGTCACAAAATATGACCCAAGGTACCTTTTCCCGTGGCGCGCCCCACATAATAGTTTATTTCCCAAACTAAATTAAATGCAAAATTCGTCTTTAGAATGATTTACTCTTTTGAAAAAAAATGAAATTAAGTTGCACTCTTTCTACAGATAGTGACAAACTAAGCAGAATTTGTAACGAGGCTTTACGATTAAAAAAAATATTTTAGACATAATCGCAGTTAAAATAATTGTTATGTGAATTTCCAATTCTATTACACAAAAATGACTAAACACTGAACTCTTAAAAAATAATTAATTATATGTTGCACGTTAATTGCAGTCTCATTAGAATGCATGTGGCTAGACGAGGGTTGTCCCAATAAATTGTAGAAAATTTGGATAAAATTACTGACAATTACGTACAATTAATTAAACCATATTTGCGTTCGGCGGCACTCATCAAAAAGGGCTATGTTTTGGAATTCAAGCGTTAACTTCAAACAATAAATAAATTTCACTATGTCTTTTGAGCCACAAAACGTTATGTTAAACGTTGTCTGAAAGGCTAATCATTCTTATATAATTCCCCACGTTTAAAAAAGAAGTTTTAGTTTCATTCAGATTGTCTAGGTTTTATTGGGACAACCCTCGTATAAGATATATTATTGGGCCTGTCAATGATTTTAAATTAAGTTTGTTTGATTCAACATTTAAGCAAACAAAACATTAACGAACTGCACAATCACCAAGAACGTTTAAATATCTCAAATTGCGACAATAGATTTAATAAAACCCTAAATAAATTTGGCGCGATAAGGTTTTTTCTCTTCCTAGGGATAGGGCACGTAATTAATCTTTCAATATTAATAAAATCGTTCATATTTTAAATAAAATATTATACATGTACAATGGCTAAAACTTGTAAGAGTTAACAACATTTTTGACTGTCTGAGAATTTCTGTCGTATATTGAAGTTTTAACGTATTTCGTTCATTTTATAAGATTTCATCGCATTTGCATGTCTGTACAGTTCTTATGTTCGGCAATTTGTATGTTTACCATATTATATTCAGACTTAACATTTGAAATGTGATATTTCTTAGTTGATGAATATTCGGGTCAGCCAAGAACGAACGTAACATTCAATTCAAAATATCAAATTTCTCTCAACGGTTACTTCCCTTGCAGTAACACAGTCACCGCTGCTATCACGAACATGTTAACGAAATTGTCATTTTTAAATCTAATATTTTTTAATCATAACAGTTTCAGTTTTCATCTAACATAATAAGATATTACACAAGAATAAAAATATTCATAGAAGACGTGAACAGCAATATTGTCACATGATATTTATCATTTTCACGTGGTTTGTTACGTCATTTGTGATGGCAGGCCAATAAAATCGCTGCGCGGATGTTGTTAAAAAGTTTTGAATACAAACGTTACACATACATGTACACTGTTCTTTAAATACTTCACAGAACTTTACTAAATGGCATAACTCGTGAAAAAACATCCCTATAAAATAAAAAATGCAGCTTTTTAATTAGTTTAAAATGATACTGCATATATTCTTGAACTCTTTAATTAAAAATAAAATCTAAAGAGGCTTGGTATTTGGTAGTAAACATTGATTGAGATCGAAACATCAGACTAACTAAATGTAATAAGACATAGTCGTACTAATACGTCCTACTCAAAGAATATTTTAGCTGAACGATATAATATATACAGTGAAACCTGCCTTATCAGCTACCTGCGAATAGCAACCACCTGTCTTTAACAGCCAGATTGAATATGACCAAAACTGACATTTTGTTCTAATTTTTGAATTCCTTTAACAACCACCTGTCTTTAGCAGCCCCTTTTTGTCACTCCCTTGGGTGGATGCTAAAGACAGGTTTGACTGTATGTATACATCATGTACATGTAGTGTGATTTTAATAAAAAGTAAAAAAAAAAACACGTTTGGTAAATGTTTGCAGTTTTCATGAGGTAGAATCCAAAATGGCGGATGTCAGGAATCGAAAATGGGACAGGTTCAAAGAACTGTCCGACGAGGCACATGTGTCCGAAGATCATCAGTTTTGGGACAAAGTTTACTTTTTTACGAAATACACCTTTTCCGGACTCCTCTTATTGACTATTCTCTGCTTATCCATTGTGTCAAAAGGGGCATCACTCATACTGACCTGGAACCTGTTCACGCCTCATGCTGATTTCTCCGGTAACGACAGTTTGAAGTCACTGTATGGTCATTTGAATTATACAGGGAATATTGGGAAAACTGGAACGGGAAATCGTAAGTACTTGCTCGTAAACGTGTGTTCGTACTTTATATTTTAACATCCTTTTATGTATGATTTCATTTTTCCTGCTGTGTATAAAATATAGAATTGTATAATGTATACTTAAAGAAATTAGAAACGCAACTATTTTAAACACAAAAAAAATGTATCGGGATAAACGAAGTTGCGTTTTTAATTTCTTTTACTATATTATATTACTTGAAGAAATTAGAAACGCAACTTCTTTAAACTTGAAATGTATTTCTTGTTAAACTTTCAAGAAGTTGCCTTTCTATTTTCTTTCAGTATATAATAATTATTTCCATTTTAAAAATTGTTTTTATAATATATTTTGTTTGTAAATGTGCAATAGGTATAATTTATTAATTTGTAACATTATACAGTAATCAATGGAGATATGCATATACCCATATTGTTTTAATTAAATGCAAATTAAGGTAAAATCTAAAACAGAGGAGATTTTTCTTAAAATTGATAAGCATATATTAAATAATTAAAAAATAGTTAGCCAATGTCTAATCAAAATTGTAATAATACCAAATTCATTTTGCTTACAGAAACCAAACTAGTCGAAGTGCTGCAGTCATTGACTGATGTGAACTATGTCTGGGCCATGTTTATGATGCTTGTAACCCCATATTGCATCACCACGTTGTTCTACTTGCTCCGAGTGATTTGCAAGGGTGGTTCAGGTTTCAAACTGCGTCCTTTTTTAGTTGTAAGTTCAGTTCTATTTTTAATTTATAACTTCTTTGACTCAAATAAAAATTATGAAAGCTTAATATGGAGGGTTTATTTCTTTGTTATGTTAATGTCATGGCGCATGCTTTTAACAAATCACGAAATAAATTACTAGAGTAAACGTTAGCTATCTCAACTGAACATCTATATAATTAATTAAATAAATGAGAGGAGCACTAAGAGCAATTAAACTCGACATATAAACATGATATTTCAGGCTCAGATTGATTGAGCTTGTTCTTGGGCAGTATTGAAAAAAAGTGAAATATGCATATCAAAAATCGCCAAACTTACAAAACACAGCCTTCCCACACAGTGAAAAAAGAATAAAGGAAAGAAAGGATGTTTGTTTTAAGTATGTCAATTCAAATAAGACGCCACAAATAATTAACGAAAAAAGAACCCTTAGGGGTACCGCCTTTGAACGGTCAGTGGCACAACAAATTGCCACTCGGGGTTTCGTGGGGTGCACCAAACTCACACTTGCCATAACAGTTTCTTAAATAAACTAACAAGTACAAGTGAAATGCATATAAATGCCCACGCCGTAAAGTCTCGGGTTAAGAAGCTAACAGAATTGCAAAGCCAAAGGGGCGGGTACTCAATGACCTTACCGAGACCAGAGCACCTGGATTCAAATCAGCAAGAACACTATAACAGGGATAAAAGAAACAAGCTTGCTCATGGGCTATATAGGAAATTCATATAACTGCCCACGCCGCCTATCCCCGGGTTGAGCGCAGCTCAGAATTTACGCAGACATACGTAACGTGTTCAACGGCCGTCAAAGTGCGTAATTTTAGCAACACTGATTGAATGTACGTGGCTATTACTACGGCAACAGTACGTTTTACTAAAAATAAATGCATTTGTCACCCGATCTCCCACTTTTTCAATCGCGAGCCTAGTTCAATAAATTCATTTATTAAATGTTTTGATGATTAACAGTTGTTGATATCAAATTAATACTGTACTTCTAAGTTATTTATAGTTACAAAAGTTAGACGTAAAAAAGGAAAAATCTAGAATCTGAAACATAAAACTCATGAATGAAATATTGTAATATATTCTTAACAATTTTAGAGCGTTTAAATTGTCATCTTTGTAAATTATAAACTAGGTCTAGTAATTATAGAAAATGTAACGTATTTGCAGGCCTTCGCTTCGTCGACACTGGAAGCTGTTGGACTCAGCATTTTTGTGTTCTCAGTTCTACCTGCATTGGATCCGTTTTCCGGACTGTTTTACTGCAACAGTATTACATTCATACCAGCTCTCCTACAGACTATTGTCACTGCAAGAACAACATTTAGTGGTGAGTTAAACCTAGTCAGTTCTATAACATAGTATGTAAACTTTTTCTCTGCAATAGTAACATTAATAAAAGCTCATAAGAACATTATTAAGTGGTGAGTTAAACCTTGTCAATTTTTACTAAAAAATTCGAAGAGCGTGCACAGTTGGTCACGAGTTGCTTTAACATATGGTATCGCTTGTGGTTCGAACAGCGTCAGTCATTCTCAAAGCCTTGTTGTCGCAAATGTTTCTTAAGACCAATTATTTGGAAATGTAATTATAAGCATAAAAATATGAGAAATAGTCAATTTGAGAAAAGCTTACTACGACAGGTATTAAGAAGAATTGCAGGCTCGATTTGGTTGTGCCTATTCATGTGAAATAATGCTAATCCACAATGCTGTTCACGCCGCCTTGTCTCATGTTGAGACAAAACGAATTTCTTACCAGAAAAAAAAGACAAACTCTTAAAAGATATTCTATACAACCATTATTGTTTCTATACACAGATAATTAGATGAATTTTTTCCATAATCATTTCCGTTTTATACTGACCTTTCCGTATTGACCGTCATTGTGTAAATTTCTTAATTAGGCTTTTATATTTTAAGATTTCGGTATCTAGATTACAAAAAATGTACAGCGGCGGAAGCCGCTCTGCAATCTGGCATGCGCATACAAGTATGATAGTGGTTACACCTATCTTGAAAATATCAAGTTATGGTGTTCACACGTAAAATAAAATCTGCATTTCACTGAATCAAACAAAAATATAGGCTTTATTCTAAAGTTTATTCTAGACTTATTTCTTAAAGATATTTTTGCATGATTCTTTTTTCAGGTAAAAAAGAAAGAAAGCACAAAACTGATGTCGCTTTCTTTATTTTGGCATTAATCGGAGTGGTTCTGGTTATACCAACCTTTCTTGCATGGGGGCTATGGACAGAGAACTCTTCATTGACTGGCGGCCAAGTAGTGATGATTATAGTGGCACCGTTTCTTGTTTCATGCGGCTCCTTGGAAAACTTTCTTCCCGATGTATGATTCTTCTGACATACGGCAAATTTTGTAAAATTAATAATTGCTATTTGTTTTTATTTTTTAAGACTATGCTACATAATTATTATAACAAGAATGGTTCTTGTAAATCAGTTACAAAATTTGTATTTGCACCTTCAGTTAAAAAACTATATGCATATCAGGAATGGCAACATTCAAAATCCGTCTCCACTCACGGCCAAGAAGAAGAGAGAGTAGAGAACATGGTTAATGAAATTATCAGTTTCAAAAAAGACACCACATACAATTAACAAAAATGAGAACCCGAGAGGTTACCGCCTTGGAACGGACAGTGACAAATCAAATTACCACTGGCGATTTAAACCAGGTCCTAGGGTGTACCAACCTCACACTTGCCCCAACAGGTTTTCATATTAAGACATAAGTACAAGTTGTCTTGGTGAAATAACTCCAACGAATCCATCAGCTCAACAATGTTGCATGCAAAAGCACACAGACATTAAAATCATTATAAACACAAGTGATTGTACATGTAACGGTTTCAAAATGACTAATTTTATTCTACATTTCTATTTTTAGCGGGATGTTTCAAAATCGAACGAGTCCCATAATACTGAAATTGACATAAATGGGATGCAGCCTAATGGCTATACAGGTTCATCTTCTCACAGACATGACACTACTCAATATAGGAAACCAAGTAAATTATATCAAATAAAGGATGAACTTATTGAAGGAAGATACGTTATCTTTTGTATTGTGAATATTTGGAAAATATTGGTGACATTCGGAATGGTTCTAGTCATATTCGGAACGTCCTGCAAAGATGGAGACGAATGTATAAGCGCAGTGCTTGGTCTGAACAAAACGACAACTCCTAGAATGTCAAGTGATGTATTTGGCGAAACAGTGTTGTATCACGGGACGTTATGTGATACAGCGACGCCGTTTATTGTGGCCGTTACTGGAATGGTTGCTAGCTTAGTGTGTCATAGGTAGGTACAAACGATTCTACCTAATAGATATAGTTGACAAAAATAAACGTTAACTTTACACTTATTCGTAAAAGTGAATAAGTCTTAGAAGATAGAAACTCAGTAAGAACATCTTGGATTTCGAAGTCTGTGTTTGAAACAGTTGTAACTGTAAATGACTAAAGAAGGCAGTTACAACGGTTTTGCACAACACACGATTTATGACTTACTTGATTCGTCACGCGAAAAAATTAAAAAAAAAATGCGCAATGTGCCATTGCAAAGCAAATTTGCTTTTTGCCTCAGTTGCGTTCAACCCGGGACTAGGCGCCGTCGGCAGTAATATACATCTTCATTACTACCCACGAACAAGCTTAATCAAACCGAGCATGTAACTTTTTCATATTTGTCGTGTTCTGTGGTTTTCAATTTGAAAGTTGTCAATTTCAAAATTTTCTTATGTATATAAAACCATTAAATTCGCTCTTTTATGTGTGTCCCTGTGTGTAACAATCTACTCATCTTAAAATACCATTAACCATTCCAGGTTGTGTATTGCAGCGGTGAAAATTGTAGCACAGGTTGCCTGCTTTTATGTTCCAATTATTCTCACAACACCCGTGGCATTCATCGTAGGTGTAATAATAGTTACAGAGGTGAGTTAGTTTACGAGTTATGTACATTATTCAGAGTTTCACCAAAAAGGCGTGCGGTGTGCCTGAAAGCTGTCTCATTAAAATGTACACCAAACTATGGACTATTCCCCTTAAGTTGCTGTTAGTAATGCCAACACGCGAAATATATCTCCGAAAGAGAGGCCCGTGCTTTACCACATTATTTATTTTTTTCTGCAATATTCATGAAATTCAAAATTCAAATTCAAACGACTTTCTTCTTTTGTATTTGCGTTTGACTGGTTTCTAGCGTAAAATCCATCGTGTAACGTCCATGCAACTATAAATAAAGGCAAACATGAATATATGTCTATACTGAAATATTGCGTGCAATAATTATTTTCCTCACATTCATATTTAATATTTTAACTTTGTTTTGTCTTTTGGCAGTGAAGAAGTCCTTTCAGTTCAATTTCATTAATTTTAATCTACCCAAAGTTTTTATTTCAATATACATTTTGAACAGTCATGGTCCACACAGTTTGATAAAAGTGGCTAATTGTTAAAATGTTCTTTTGAATGATAATTAAATACTTGAAATAAACAGAAACTTTAAGGTAGGTGCAGTATACATAAGGTATGTGCAGCATACATGAAAATTTTTTTGGAGAAGACTAAGCGAAAGTATGTGTATTTTAATGCAGATAAATGGCGGACACACATGCACCTTTCCTTTCCCATGGTGGACCGGCGATCTAAGCATAACCAACTGGTGGTATGTTCTCATCGCCGCTGCCTGTGGCTACCTGTCCTTGATATTTAGCACCACGTTCATGTGGACAAACGAGACAAAAAGAATGGAGGACAGGTAGAGTGAATGTTTGTATATGGCATCCAATTAAAGTAAGCCTTAAACAAATAGATGATGTAACATAATTTGGTCAGACATGTACTAATTTAAATCATGTTCTATTAAATAGTTTATAGAATAAAATACCATTTTCATTTTAATACGCTCACAAAATTGCTTAACCAATACTAGTGATACAAACGCATGACTAGTTTTGTTGAGTGTTTCATATCACATATTTTTTTATTTTTCAGAATATTCTTCAAGCCTTTATACTGCGGAGCTCTGTTTGATCAGTCGTTATTACTAAATAGATTGAGAAAATACAAGGTAATTGGATTCAGCTTTTCGCGACCGGTCATGCTATCTTTATTAGTAAATAATAAACTAAACGAACACTGTATTTATGGTTTGATCAGTATCTAATTAAAAATAAAAACAAATGCAATGAAGCTGCAATGCGCTTATTTTTGATGTTCTTGTTTGTTTGTTTATGTTTTTGTTTTTGTTGTTCTCTGTGGGGTTGGGGGTTAGTTACGGGACATGGTCCAGGTCAAATACCAGTTAGGTAGGTTTGAGAGTTTTTTATTTAAAATATATGAATGTACGTGTAGAAGTAAAGAACACAGTAAATTAAAGAAAAAGGTTCATAAAAAACAAAGCAAAAATGCATAGTGCAAAAACACAAATTCAAAACTTCAAAATATAATGTAATATATATTCCGTGTGTTCCCAAAGTGTTTCCAACGTGCTTGAATAACAAACAATCCCCATAATTATCCATATGTATTCTTTGCAAGAACAAAATATAATGACTTATTGAAACATGAGTTTTTGATTTTCATCTGAAGCGATCAAGTAAAACCGAGAAACAGCTAGGAGGAGTGGAAGCAACAAAAGATAATGACGTTATCCCCAAAGAAGAGGTTCCATTACTGTATCTTTGTGCGACCATGTGGCACGAAACCGAAACGGAAATGACACAGATTTTAACCTCACTGTTTAGGTAAGAGGTTCCATTACTGTATCTTTGTGCGAACATGTGGCACGAAACCGAAACGAAAATGACACAGATTTTAACCTCACTGTTTAGGTAAGAGGTTCCATCACTCTATCTTTGTGCGACGATGTGGCACGAAACCGAAACGGTAATGGCACAGATTTTAGCCTCACTGTTAAGGTAAGAGGTGGCATTACTTTATCTTTGTGCGACTATGTGGCACATAACTGAAACGGTAATGTCACAGATTTCAAACTCACTGTTTAGCTAATAGGTGTCATCACTCTATCTTTGTGCGACCGTGTGGCACGAAACCTAAAAGGAAATGACACAGATTTTAACCTCACTGTTTATCTATTACAATACTAGTACTCGTATTTGCTTTTCTTTTTGCTTATATTTTGCTTTTAATAATTTTCTAGAAGTGGGAAGTATTGTTTGTATAAAATGAATATTTCAAACAATTCTATGCACATTTTTCAAAGTTATTTTTGTTTTCAGATGATACCTATTGTCGTCATTTGTTAATACAATATTTCTTTACTTAAAATCATCTTTTGATATCTAAATAATTATATATCAGATTGAATCTTAAAAACGCAAATATCAGATAAGCATATTTAATAGATGTTTTCGGTCGGCAGACCCATAGATATCAATTTTTTACCCTAGACAGTTCCATCTGGTCTAATAATAGTAACAAACTACAGGCCTAAGAACCGCCGAAAAGTAGTTCTAATTTACAAAAAAAGGATAGTATGTATGCCGACTTTTCAGTACTTTCAATGTTTTTTATTCTTTCTCAGGATGGATATCGACCAATGTGTTAGAAGTCTAATGAATGTGGGTCAGGCTGATTACTACGAATTTGAAGGTTTATTTTTTCTATGTTTAAAGTAGTTTAATCGTTCAATCACTGTTTTGCATGTAATAAGACCAATAATAATGTAGCACTTCTGATGAACTATATAATGACTGTATTTTACCAAGTTTTAAATGCATGTTTGTTTCAATTGTCACTGACAATGTGTATCACTCATAAAAAATTCATCTGGGATTTGCAAAAATAATGTTTCACGATTTACTTTAAAAATGTAAAAGGAGGAAACATAAAAAATAAATGGTAATTTATCATTGTTTCAAACAAAGTACTGTTAGGCTGAATAAATATATGACAGGCTAAATTATCCGTTTCGTTGCATTTTTAGCTCACATTTTCTTTGATGATGCATTCAAACCCGGAAGCATCTTTGCTGGCGAATATGTTGAAATGTTCATGAAAGCCATCAAACAGACCGCAAGGTATATTATGTACAGTTGTATAAATGTTTAAAGCAGAAATACACGAACATGGACCTTTAAAAGCCAACTAACACGACAGAAATGAAAATATTGCAGGCTTGTAGTCTCAGTTTGACTAAGATTGTTATTGGAGGTAAAGGAATATAAGTATCATTCACGTGTGTTGGGTAAAGAACGCGTGATCCAGCCCGAGTGAAATATGCACAAGGGCGGTAACGAGGCTCTGCATATTTCACGAGGGCTGGATCACGCGATCTTAACCCAACATAAGTGAATGATACTTTTTCTTGCATACCGTATTTATTTTGCGCATATTGGGGGTATTTTCATGTAAATATTTCTTTGCACTGCTTTTTTATAGTAGCGGAGTGATATACGAGACATTCCATCGTTCATTTATAAATGCGTCAGACGTCGTGACGTCATATAAGGCGCGTGACTCATTCTACATGGGGGGTGGGGGTGTAGAATCAAATTTCCTACACGGGTGAAAACACCGGATGACCTGATCTGGTGTGCAAGAAGTGTATATTCAAGAACAATTAAGGATTCTGGCAGGGGATCTAAGATAAAAATTTTTGGGTTACAATTACCACCGGCAACTCCTTTTCTATATAGTCTATGACGAAAAACTAGTTGAGCTCATTCAACCTTAAAGATTATTCAGTTTGATAGTTTGAACAATTTAAGTTTCGTTAAACTAAACCTTACGAAGATAAAACCGTTTACCGTATAGCAATCCAAAAGCCTCAAATGACTTCTTGAGTACTTGTATTTTTGCCTGCGAAAGTTTATTATACTAGCATTGTTTAGTTTAAACATATTTGATTGCCTCTCAAATATAGCAAATCAATTCGGGCGGAAGTGCCCACAAGTTTTATTACGACCCTGTCCATACAGTGAAATTACGTTATTATAGGCATATAATGAAAATACAATTAAATTATGTAAACTGTACTCGAAATTGTGTGAATATTTTATTCATTTTAAATCCCAATATAGTTAAGCATCTTGCGTTTCTGTTATTTTGACGCCAAATATGCAAGCCATATTGAGTTTTTCCTCTGTTAATGACCGTTTCTTGTTAAAAGTGAAATCGCATATTAAATGAATTCTCGTGAAAAATTATTTAAAATTCTCCTTTTAGCAAGTTTTATCCACAAATGTTTCCGTTAAAGACGCCAGAGATGTACTCAACCCCCTATGGAGGCAGAATTGTATACAGCCTTCCCGGAGAAAACAAGCTTATTGTACATTTGAAAGACAAAGCTAAAATCAGAAATAAGAAAAGATGGTCTCAAGTAAGTAGTCACATATACCAGTAGCTTAATGTACGTTATGTAATAGTAGCTTAATGTACATTATGTACTAGTAGCTCAATGTACATTGTGTACTAGTAGCTTAATGTACATTATGTAATAGTAGCTTATTGTACATTGTGTACTACTAGCTTAATGTACATTATGTAATAGTAGCTTATTGTACATTGTGTACTACTAGCTTAATGTACATTATGTACTAGTAGCTTAATGTACATTATGTACTAGTAGATTAATGTACATTATGTACTAGTAGCTTATTGTACATTATGTAATAGTAGCTTAATGTACATTATGTACTAGTAGCTTATTGTACATTGTGTACTACTAGCTTAATGTACATTATGTACTAGTAGCTTAATGTACATTATGTACTAGTAGCTTAATGTACATTATGTACTAGTAGCTTAATGTACATTATGTACTAGTAACTTATTGTAAATGGTGTACTACTAGCTTAATGTACATTATGTAATAGTAGCTGAATGTACAGTATGTACTAGTAGCTTATTGTACATCGTGTACTACTAGCTTAATGTACATTATGTAATAGTAGCTTAATGTACATTATGTACTAGTAGCTTATTGTACAGTGTGTACTACTAGCTTAATGTACATTATGTACTAGTAGCTTATTGTACAGTGTGTACTACTAGCTTAATGTACATTATGTAATAGTAGCTGAATGTAAATTATGTACTAGTAGCTCAATGTACATTATGTACTAGTAGCTTAATGTACATTATGTACTAGTAGCTTATTGTACATTATGTACTAGTAGCTTAATGTACACTATGTACTAGTAGCTTATTGTACATTATGTACTAGTAGCTTAATGTACATTATGTGCCGGTAGCTTACTGTAAATTGTATACGTAGTCCAGTTATTTGTACATTATATAATAGAAGCTTTTTGTACATTATGTACTACTAGTTCATTGTACATTTGAAAGACAAAGCTAACAAAGAAAAGTTCCCATTTTCGTGAATTATTGTTTATTATTTCATTCTGTAACGAATCATAGTATAAACCAAAGCACTATTTTCGGATTTATATTGGATTAGTTGGGATGCTATTTGCTAAATGTGGCTTGTCGTTTATTGCATATTTCACTTTTTCAGGTGATGTATATGTACTACTTCTTGTCACATAAACTATCATACCTTGAGACAGAAGCTCTTCAAGAAAAGAAAGCAGAAAACACCTTCATACTTGCCCTAGATGGAGACGTTGATTTCAGACCACAGGCCGTTAAACTTCTACTAGATAGAATGAAAAGGAACCCTTTAGTTGGCGCTGCATGTGGGAGAATTCATCCAATAGGAAAAGGTAAAACTATCCATTGTAAACAAAGAAAATGTTTACATTTATGCATGTGGAAGATTTTATCCAATAGGAAAAGGTAAAATTCCATAATGTATACAAAGAACACGACATGTATGCAGCGGTAGAGTTCATCCAATAAAGGACGGTAAATGTCCCCACTGTATATTTAACGCATGTTTATGCATGCGGAAGACTTTTTCCAATAGGTAAAGTTTAATTTTTCAATTGTATACATTGTATATACTAAATGCTTTTGCACGCGGAAGAATTTATCCAAAAAGAAAAGAATAAACTACCCACTATTTACAAAATGCATGATCATGTAACAATATATATTTAATGATAAAATTCGAAAATGTTTGTCTTTTAAAAGACTGATAAATATATGCATTTATAATCATAGGAATTCTGTGTTATTCTTCCCAGTTAAGCGTTTTACACTGTTTTTGTTTTTGTATGTTTCTTTCTGTTTGCTATAGGACCCATGGTATGGTATCAGAAATTCGAATACGCTGTCAGCCATTGGTTGATTAAGTCAACAGAGCACGTAACAGGTTGTGTTCTTTGCAGCCCGGGCTGTTTCAGTCTATTTCGGGGATCAGCACTGATGGAATGTAATGTCATGAAAAGATATACGACGATGCCTTCTGAAGCTAGACACCACATTCAGTATGATCAAGGTAAAAATGTTAGATTGTATTTGTAATTATAATGTTAAATAACTTGCTACAAGGTGTTGAAAATCTTATCGCTATTACACAAATCATATTATGAAAAAGTTGTTAGTACAAAAACGATTTATTGTTAAACCATGGCTCTGCAAATTATTTTAAAAATGCATTACTGTCCATGAAAATATCTAGGCACATCAAATTTAGCGTTCTAAACTCTTCCAAAAAGAACGACACTAATATTTTTATGTCAATTTTTACTTTTATTCGAAATTTAGGTCTTAAGTCCTTTTTAATAAAAAAATCTTGTAACCGGACATGTATCCGAAAATAACTGAAATAAAAAGTAAAAATTAAAAAAAAATATCATTGTATGCATTTTTGAACTTTTTAAAGTTTCTTTATTACATTGCAGGAGAGGATCGATGGCTGTGTACTCTATTGTTGAAACAGGGTATGAAGATCGATTACTGTGCAGCATCCGATGCTTATACCTTCGCTCCAGAAGGTAAACGTTGTAATTTGAAAAGAATAAACAAATGAAAAATATGTTTATCAGGAATTGCCACATTAAGAAAAGAGAGACTCCCCACGCACTGCATGCAGCCGAAAAACAGAAAGGAAGAGAGAGCATGCGTTTATAAATTGAGCAATTTCAATTAGACAGCACAAACAATAACGAAAATATTTTTACTTATATAAGGTCCCTTAAATCGTCCATCATAAATTTTTTGATTTCCGTGTTTGTCTTATTTGTTTAAAAGGGCAACGAATCCCTGATGGAATTTTGAAAGCTTGTTGACTGATTGAAAAGATTGAAGATCATATATTGTTTACATCACAACAACTGTAAAGTTCTAGTTTAACATTCTTTAAGAACCTGCACAGACCCGGAAAATATAATTTCCTTTTATTTCCCGTCAAGGTTTCAAAGAATTCTTCAAACAAAGACGTCGGTGGACGCCATCAACGATGGCCAATGTTCTGGAGATACTTGAGGACTGGAGAATTGTGACGAGCAAAAACAATAACATGTCAGTGATGTACATCTTACTTCAAGTATTTTGGTTTGCCTCGTCGATTGTTACACCTGGTAATATATTTGCTATTTCTTTTAAAATGCAATACAAGATTCTTTCACAACTACAACTGTGACTTAAACTGATACTCGTGTAACTAATACTTAAATAACAATATAAAGTTTCCAATAATCTGTATGTTACATTGTAACTTATTTTCGTGGGATTCTAATTTTCTTGGATTTTGTAAGTAGATCGTTACACGAACTTCAAACGTCCACGAAATATACTACAAAATACAAGTTTTGAAGACAATTCTAAACCACGGAATTGAAAAAACACCTTAAATGTCATTAAACC
Source organism: Corbicula japonica (assembly GCA_038501625.1). Classification (NCBI taxonomy): domain Eukaryota; kingdom Metazoa; phylum Mollusca; class Bivalvia; order Venerida; family Cyrenidae; genus Corbicula; species Corbicula japonica. The sequence goes on along the minus strand of JAZAYU010000184.1, from coordinate 712,270 downwards.
GAAAAACTACAAAATTATATCCACATTAACATAGTTGCATTTACAGTTCTTTTATACGAGATTTTAATTTTTGTTTTAATGTTAGAGGATATTTCACAATTCTCAGTGAGTATGTGCCTATTCTTTATTGCATAGTGAAAGATAAATTTGGTTTATTTCATCAGCCTTTTGTATCGTAGATTTGTTTCAGTTACGCCCTTTAAAGGCCACTGGGCATGATTTTAATATTTGTGTATTTTGTTGCGTTCAATCCAGGGCTAGGACGCGTGGCATTTTAGACGAATTTTACATTACTGCCAATAAACAGGCTCAATCGAAGCCAAGCCAAGCGTGCAATAATTCGAAATGTGATGTGTTCGTCTGCTTTCCAAGTTCCCATTTAATATATTTCAAAATCACAGTGGCATTTTTGTGTCGTTTAGCGGATGTAAAAAGTCGCCTCATATATTTATTCAGTGTTGTTATCTCTTTTTCATTTTTTCTATTTCTACTTAAGGTGTACTGTTCCTGATGATAGTTGGAGCAACAAACTTGGCGTACCCAGCCATGTCCCTGACAGTGACCTTGTTTATCAACCTGGTGCCCATTGTCATATTCATTCTGATATGCTTCTTAGCCAAAGAAGATCACCAGGTATCAATCTCACTGAAGTCAGATCTAACAAATTGTTAGATCTGATGACGGCCCGTAGATACCGTACATAAGCTTTAGCGGTTTTCCCCGATTACTATTTTTAGAAATTATCAACACAGGAAGCATGATATACAGCGCTCGCAAAATGATCTGATGATGTTATTCCATTAGAAATAATTGCAATACTACATAAACACAAAAAATTCAGCAAAGTATGTCTTACGCAGGCTCTCAACTCTTTTTATGGTTTAATATAGAATGTTTACTTTCACTTTCGCGATTTTGTAGGCGACAATCTGGTTGGTTCAAAAGGTTTGTGATAAAAGCACGTTTTCGTTACTCGTCGTCAGATCCTGATAGCGTAGCGGTTTTCAGGATATGATTTTAATCAGATTGACCAGGTATAAAACACATTTTATGACGTCAGCACATGACGTTACATTTTCAGGGAAATTTCATTTCTTCTGATCAATGCGTTGTTTGTGTTTAAGAAGAATTATACAATTCAGTGGTGCTTAAAATATCCTTTATAAGCGCTTGTTTGACAAATTTCAATCATGTATATGACTTTCAGCAAGCATGTGTAGATAGTGAAGTGAAAAAAATTTTTTTAGGCGACTTCGATGATGATTCTTTACCCGGGATATACCTAAATAGTTGTTTAATTTCAGCTGAACTTTGCTGCCGGTTTGTCCATAGTGTACTCGCTAGTGATGATGATTGTGTTGGTAGGTCTTATTCGGCAGTCTGTTGATCAGGGTCTGTGTTCCATCACCACAATATTCCTGATCTTTGTCGCAGGAGTCTTTGTGATAGCTGGTTTTAGTCATCCAAAGGTAATTAATTTATTAACATTTGAAAACTCGACTGCTTGAACACCCAGTTGCAAAATACTTTGCCGCTGGCCGTGCACATGAGTTAACATTTTTTCTCGTTGTGGCTTTTATAAAATTTATTTCATGTACATTGTTTATTATAACTCATGTGGACTCTTTTGCATGAAACATCGAGATGATTTGTAAGTATTTGTACAAAAGAGGACTAATGTCGTTGATCTTGATTTGCCTCTTTTATTGTATTCAGCTTAGCAACAATCAATCGATTTTAAGAGACGATTTTTAATTTCAGATAACATTGTAATATGGTAACATTATTCTGAAAACAGCAAAACAAATCAATTATTGGAAAGAATCAAACAGCTTTTATCCGGTCTTTTAACTTGAAAAATAAGAAAGAAGCGAATCAGGAATAGTCGCACCCAGAAAACACAGCCTCTCCACGTAGCCAAAAAGTAGAGCGGAAAAGACATTATCGAACTTAAATATGAATCATTATTTTGTGTTTTAATCCACAGTTAAACGGACGACATTTAGTTAACAAATATATTCACCTGCCATCGGATTTTACAATTGACCTTTCTTTTCATGTATTGCAGTAACTATGTATGCTCAACAACAAAAAAAGAAACCTGACACACACTGCATATTTCACCTATCTCTTAATCGGATTGACAAGCTATGTTAAATTAGGTTGGGGACCATATCTCGATTTACATTACAGGAACTCGGTTGCTATTGCCCGGTCCTTTGTTCTTTCTTGCAATCCAATCCATGTCCATGTTTCATTACAGGAACTCGGTTGCCCATTGCAAGGTTCATTCATCTTTCTTGCAATACTATCCATTTCTGAATGTTTATTACAGGAAATCGGCTGCCTATTGCTCGATCCATGTTCTCTCTTGCAATACTATTCGCGCCCATGTTTCATTCCAGAAACTCGGCTGCATATTGCACGGTCCATGTTCATTACAGGAACTCGGTTGCCTATTGCATAGTCCATTGTTCTTTCTTGCAATACCAGTCATGTCCATATTTCATTACAGGAACCCGGCTGCCTATTGCATGGTCCATTGTTCTTTTTTGTAATACCTTCCATGTTTATGTTTTATTACAGGAAATCGGTTGCCTACTGCACAGTTCATTGTGTTTTCTTGCAATAATATCATAGGCTTGTCTATATTACATGAAAGGAACCCAGTTGCTTATTGCCAAGTATTTTGTTCTTTCTTGCAATACCACTATGTTCATGTTTCATAACAGAAACTCTTTGAACTCAGTTGCCTAATGTGCGGTCTATTGTTATTACTTGCAATACCTTCCGTGTCCAAGTTTTATTACAAGAACTCAGCTGCCTATTGCATGATCTTTTGTTCTTTCTTGCAATACCAGTTATGCCTATGTTTAATTACAGGAACTCGGCTGGCTATTGCACGGCCCATTGTTCTTTCTTGCAATTCAATCCATGCCCGCCCATTTTCATTACAGGAACTCGGTTGCCTATTGCACGTTCCATTCTTCTTTTTTTGCAAAACTATCCGTCAATGTTTATTACAGAAACTCGGTTGCCTATTGCAAGTTTAATTGGTTTTACTGCATTGCCATCCATGCATGGTCTTTTTTTTCTTGCAATACCATCAATGTCAATGTTTATTACAGGAACTTGGCTACCTACTACACGGTCCATTGTTCTACCTTGCAATAAAATCGATGTCAATGTTTTTACAGGAACTCGGTTGCCTATTGCATGGTCAATTGTTCTTTCTTGCAATACCATATATGTCAGAGTTTCATAACAGGAACTCGGCTGCCTATCGCGTGGTCCATTGTTCTTTCTTGCAATACCATCCATGTCAATGTTTCATTACAGGAACTCGGCTGCCTATTGCACGTTCCATTGTTCTTTTTTGCAATACCATCAATGCCAATGTTTCATTACAGGAAATCGGCTGCCTATTGCATGGTCCATTGTTCTTTCTTGCAATACCATCCATGTCAATGTTTATTACAAGAACTCGGCTGCCTATTGCATGGCCCATTGTTCTTTCTTGCAATACCATCCATATCAATGTTTATTACAGGAACACGGCTGCATATTGCATGGCCCATTGTTCTTTCTTGCAATACCATCCATGTCAATGTTTCATTACAGGAACTCGTTTGCCTATTACACGGCCCATTTTTCTTTCTTGCAATACCATCTATGTCAATGTTTATTTCAGGAACTCGGCTGCCTATTGCACGGTCCATTGTTCTTTCTTGCAATACCATCCATGTCAATGTTTCTGATGGTCTATTCCATCATCAACTTAAACAACGTCTCGTGGGGCACACGGGAAACCGCAAAACCACAAGAAAAAGGTTTGATACGATATTTTCTAAGTATTCTTTTCAGGCTTAAGTAAATGAAAACGGTAGCTTTTTTCTAGTAGTACATTAAACAAACATTAAAAACAAAATCTGTCCACGATTAACAAGCATAAAATGTAAAAGAACATCAATTGATGTTGTAAATTTAAATCTACTTTGTGTAACAGTTAGTAGAAAAAACCTTTAATTTTGTAAAAAAAAATAAGTCATATTAAAACTGCTGTGATACCTTTACGAATATAAAATAAGGACTAATAGAGATAAAATGAAAACAGAAACTTTGAATGCCACTGAACACCAAAAATATCACAATATTACAGGCTAGGTTTGATTAAGCCTGTTAATGAGCAGTAATGGAAATGCATATTACTGTTCACATCGCTTCCTGCATTCAGCGCAACTCAATATTTACTCCAATATAAAATATCGTTTTCAACGGTCTTTAAAGGGCGTAATTGATAACATCACTGATTGAATGTACGGGGCGACGTTTAACATATTTCAAACTTCCAGATTTTTCAGGCGGATAGGTGACTCTCATTATGATATATGTAAACAAGTTTCAGATATTCAAAATGTTATGAAAATGACAATGTTACGACACGATTATGTCAACAATGTAAATGATTCTATGCAAATTGTGCAATTAAGAATGCATCTAGTTCTTGTATATCTATCATTCTCTGTGAAATTTTACATGATAGGCATTTTCCATATATAATTTCTTGTAGAATTGCACTACATTTCAAATAACGTGCGACGTAATTCGATTTTCAGAAGCAGATGGTACAAAAACCAAAGCAACTGGTCTGAACAAATTTCTGGAAAAACTCAGGTAGATTAAAACTAAATATAAAAGAACACTTTTGTCTATTTTTCTATTGGCAGTAAGATAACTTGTTTCTTCTTGATAAGAATAAAGCATTCGTAATAATATAGTTTCTATTAATAGTATTTATTATCTAAACCACAAGTGGTAAATCTATTTTGCGAACAACCAGACCAGCGTGGTAACTCCTTTGGGTTGTCCTTCTTTCAAATTGTGTATTCTTTGAAATTATCATATTTAAATAACATATACTTTTTAGTTTATTTTGCTGACTGCCTATTAGCTGTTTGATGAACCTGTGTTTTCTGTATAAGTCTTAGAGTCGGATAACAGATTTCCGGAAAAGGGGTCCGATAAGGGCAGTCTTCGGTTATTAACATGATAATTTCTTACTTTCTGGCCAAACTTCTCGTTACAATGAAATATTTCTTCCCACAAAGGAAGTTCGAGCAACCCCATCGAACCCCCTTCTTGAACCGCCCAGTGACTATAACCGATATGCATATTTCAACTTTTTAAATGGGGCACGACACGGGAAAAGGTACCTTCGGTCATTTTAGTGACATTTTCGTTTTTGCTAAATTTAGAAAGAATTTACAACAATAAATCAATTTCTTATACCTAAAATGTGATTTTGTTACACATTTTGACAATAAAATGGTATTTTACCGCGAAACGCGTAATAAATAATGTCGTCTGTGCAAATTCATGACGTCATTTCAAAGATTGACGTCAACTGTTCGAAGGTACCTTATCCCGTGATGCGCCCCATATACCTATTTTCAGAGTTAGCTGTAGCTGTTGTCAAACACGAGTCCGTCCTAAACATGAGAAAGAGCTCGTCCAGAAACTTGAAAGAGCTCTTACAAAGCTTGAAGGATTTGAGGCATACAAACCTGCTGATAAAAAGAATGAACCCAAACACCAGAACTTTGTTATTCAACCATCTACATCAGGTTTGACATTTCGAAATCATAATCAGTAAAACGTTATTGAAGTGAGAAATATTCATACATTTATTGATAGTTCAAATGAATTTATGCTATTAATATAAAAAAAGGAATCGGTTTATGGAACACATTGTAATCAATAAAAATGATTTAGTTTTTTTAATGCTTACAAAACGGAATATAATTTGAATAAGAAAAATTCTGGAAAATTATTAACACCTTGACTAGGCCAATTTTGTGTATTCGAGCCACGTTAGTAAGACGGGTACAAAAAGCTGACAGGAATATTTGAAATAACATATTATTAAAGTTAAACATTATAATACATGATTTTGTTGTGTTAAGCTTCCCGCACTAAGTTTTGAAACTTCAAGGCCTAAATACCACTTAACGACTATACTGAAATATAAAATAACTTTAAAAGGTCTGTAATGACCTAGCTTACAAAGATTGTATATTAAGCACATTGATATTAAATGCAGACCCTGCATAGCTTGCCATGAATTTGTTTGCAAATTAAACCAAAATGTTGCGAATTTGCAACATATTGTAGCAAAGGCAGATGTCATCAAGTAATTTAAAACCTATGACTGTCCGAAAAGATTAATGCGAACATAATCACATGTAATGGCAAAAATCACTCTAAGAAAAAAAAATAAAATGTCAACACATAAACACAAAATTTGTATGAAAAGAATGTATTAGTTATTGTATGAGCAACTGACCAAAGTATCATAATGCAAGAATATAGATTGCATAATGTCCCACGGTTATAAAACTGAGAATTGAAACTTCAAACATTTAAATGGCTGAAATGGCGATCAGTCAGATTTGAGACTGGCTTCAAATTTCAGTTTTATAATCTTCTGATTATACAGGGCAGCAAACATCGCAAGCCTCTACATCTTTGCAGCAAAGTTTTCATCTGAAATTTGATTCCGGTGTTGTTGAAAAACTTGATGCTGAAGAAGAGAAGTTTTGGAATTGGCTGATAGAAACCTATCTTTATCCGCTGAATGTTCCAACTGCTGCAGCAGACGACAAGGCTACACACGTCACTGATGTGAAAACAGAATTAACGCAATTAAGGTATAATTATTACATTTGTTCGGCAGGCTTCTGATATGTTACGATAACATGTTCAGTGTATCCCTGACCATTAAAACAGCAATGGGGTTTTCCATTAATGTATTTTATGGTGAAGTCGTCGGAATTGTTAATTGTTTGACAAAATTGTTAAAGTTAGTGAAAGATTATAGTTTAGTTATTTATTAAACATTCTGTATCTGACAGTGTGAATTTCACCTGTACACATATATTATCACTTTACATCGGAACTGTCTAGATTTGTCTATGCCATGTATTATGTATGCACTTCCGAAGTTCTTGCTTTCGGAGAGCATATGGTCGCCATTTTGATACAAAATTAGATGTACAATAGATGTACAAAAACCATAACTCTTCCAAAAGTCTCCCCGTACATTTAACCAGTACTGTTATCAGTAAATAACCCGTTACTGATATCATGCAGTGATTGTTACGTATATCAGTGCTATCCGATCAACCTTTTTGGGGGGTTGTCCCGGTTAACTCATTTGGTTACGTCGCAGGAATTGCAGGGCTACGTGCTGTCGACATGACGGTGCGGGTCCGCTCCCAGCTAGAGACACTATCATATTTAAGTATTTGCAAAAATATTTCATTTTTACATACAATTAGAAAACTTTCGTTGTCAATATAAGCCATGTTGTTCCGGTTTTAATCATCTTCTATGCATTTATGATTTCAGAAACAGTGCGAGCTTGGCCTTTCTTCTTATCAACGCCTTGTTTGTCACCGTCATATTCTTTTTACAACTAGCCAATGCCGACACGCAGGGTGGCATATCAATTCATATCAAATGCGTTGGAGGACAGGATATAAAAATCGAACCAATCAGCATGACGTTTACATTGGTGTTTGGAATTCTTTTGGTAATATAGAATTGTTCTTTACTAAATATCTTAAAGTACTAAATGTAATATGTTATCTGATTTGTAAATAATTCACGTTACTAATATAACTTATGCACTGTAAAATTTACTTTGCAATTATGAACATGTTCGCAAGAATATAACGTACTCTATTAATTTTTTACGTTTGTGAAAATTATCCCGACCCATCCACTTAATAAATGAGATAATAAGGCTAAAGGTTGTTGAACAGTTTATTTGCCACTACCAAATGAATTTCTGACAAACTGAGATTTTGTCGTTGTAAACATTAGGCTTTGACAACATAAAATAAGTGATCAGCATTATCCAGGTCTTTACAGTAACTTATATCAATAACGTAATGTTCTAACTTTTTATTTTTAAGGCAATTCAATTTATATGCATGTTGTTTCATCGCTGGAAAACATTCCTGCAAATAAATTCTGTTACATCATTTCGGAGAGAAATCAATGTTGAACAGATGTTAATGGACGCATTTGAAGACATCATAGTAAGTATAAAATGATTGAGTTGACTTTTAAATTTCTTAGACTTTATTAAAGAAAATACACTCTCCCAAAGTTCTAATTGGTCCCTTTTTGTCCCTAATGCTTAAGGAAAAAAACATTGACTTAACACGGAATTTGTAATCATTTGCCAACAACATTCCTTAATTTAATTTAATCTTATAATAATTGACTTTGGAAAAGTTAAGCGAAAGTTGTCTTAAGTTTTACTTAAAATGCATTTAATGCAATTCAAGTTCCATGCACAAACTACCAGAAAATTTATCTGAATTACTTGTTTTAAGGAAAATCACGAATCCCTATTAATTAGTAGCATTTTAGAATAAATAAACCCCCGATTTTGAAATTACCTCCCTTTCAATTAATAAGTATTCTTATTTTGAAACTGCAGTGTAAGTAAATGTTATTGGATTCATTTTAGAAAACAATCAATAAGATTTTACAGAAATTTAATAGATTATTCCAATAAGAAATAATTCTCTGACATAGGAAGAAACGAAACTAGCATTGCTTGTAAGCATATACTATTAATGACCAATTAGAACTGCAAGCATCGGTGACTATGAATATCTTTGCCTTTTAATGTTATGTGTGCTTAGAGTGAACAAATTTGGAGCCATCTTTTTCTTTAAATTCATTCATCTTACATTTCATAGGAAGAAAGAAAGGAGGAAGACGCAAAATCCGGTCAACAAAGGAGGAAAAGCATAGCTAAACCCATTGAGTTAAAAGATTGGCTTAGCCAAGCCTTGGGGTATGCACATTTACGAGTACAATTATCAGTTTTCAATCAATATTTAAAAAACTAAATAAAGTGTTTATACGAGGTTTGATCCACAAATTCGCGGAAAAGTGTTCTTAATTGTTTACTATAGTAAAGTTTCTGCAGAAAATTGCACAGAAGGGAAAATAACAAGCAAGTCCTTGACGGCGACGTTAAACAACGTCTTGGACGTTGGACCGCCGCAACACTCTTGTTTTCACTGCCTTCCTGAAACCGCTTATACCATTTGTAGATTGCTGTTTTCTTTGCTTCAGCTTTCCAATAGACTTGCTGATTTGTTCAATAGTTTTCTTATTGGAAAGTCGAATGCGCAAACAATATTTGATGGCACGTCGTTGGTCAACATTCATTTTAGCACCTTTCAACACAGAACACACGTTTTAGGCCACTGTTCGTTGATTTTTCGTTTCTCAGATCCCGCCGACTCTAATTTCTGCTAAAATGGAAAAAAAATAAAATTGAAAATGACCAAAGAAAGACAAATTTTCCCGAACCTTTTAGCGATTGACTGTTTCACTGCGCATGTCTGTACTTTCAGCAGACAGCGACAGTCGTTTATTTTCTGATAACGACGGAGAAAGAGTCTTTTTTAGCAATTGTCCTCAAAATTTAGTGCAGTTTAACCTCCGAAAATATGCCATATTATTCAACATTTATTCGGAAAGAACATAATCGTTACTTTTTTTATTTTTATTCCCTCCTCCGACCCTAACCTTCTCCTGAAAAAATCTGAGAAACAAAAAATAAAAAAAACAGTGGCCTTATTTACATTTCAGACGTCAACGTTCGAAGTGACGTCACTGACGTCATGCCAGATAATGGCGGAAACGTTAGGTGTAATTTGGTTGACATATGTTGAAAATTGATTTTAAGAGATGTCATGTTTTAAACTATTTTTAGCTCACCTGTCACGTAGTGACAAGGTGAGCTTTTGTGACCGCCTGATGTCCGTCGTCCGTCGTCCGTCGTGCGTCGTCCGTCGTGCGTCGTCAACAATTGCTTCAATCGACTTCTTCTCTGAAACGGCTTGGCCAATTTTGATGAAACTTGCCACGTATGTTCCTTGCATGAAGCTCTTCCAAAGTTGTTCAAAGAAATCAATTCCATGCAGAACTCTGGTTGCCATGGCAACCGAAAGGAAAAACTTTAAAAATCTTCTTGTCTGAAACCACAAGGCCTAGAGCTTAGATATTTGGCATTTAGCATCCTCTAGTGGAGCTCTACAAAGATTGTTCAAATTATTTCCCTGGGGTCAAAATTGGCCCCGCCCCAGGGGTCACTTCATTTTACATAGACTTATATAGGAAAAACTTTAAAAATCTTCTTGTCTGAAACCACAAGGCCTAGAGCTTAGATATTTGGCATTTAGCATCCTCTAGTGCAACTCTACAAAGATTGTTCAAAGAATTTCCCTGGGGTCAAAATTGGCCCCGCCCCAGGGGTCACTTCATTTTACATAGACTTGTATAGGAAAAACTTTAAAAATCTTCTTGTCTGAAACCACAAGGCCTAGAGCTTAGATATTTGGCATTTAGCATCCTCTAGTGGAACTCTACAAAGATTGTTCAAATTATTTCCCTGGGGTCAAAATTGGCCCCGCCCCAGGGGTCACTTCATTTTACATAGACTTATATAGGAAAAACTTTAAAATCTTCTTGTCTGAAACCACAAGGTCTAGAGCTTAGATATTTGGCATTTAGCACCCTCTAGTGGAACTCTACAAAGATTGTTCAAATTATTTCCCTGGGGTCAAAATTGGCCCCTCCCCAGGGGTCACTTCATTTTATATAGACTTATTAAGGAAAAACTTTAAAAATCCTCTTGTCTGAAACCACAAGGCCTAGAGCTTAGATATTTGGCATTTAGCATCCTGTAGTGGAACTCTACAAAGATTGTTCAAATTATTTCCCTAGGTTTAAAATTGGCCCCGCCCCAGGGGTCACTTCATTTTACATAGACTTATATAGGAAAAAATTTAAAAATCTTCTTGTCTGAAACCACAAGGCCTAGAGCTTAGATATTTGGCATTTAGCATCCTCAAGTAGAACTCTAAAAAGATTGTTCAAATTATTTCTCTGGGGTCTAAATTGGCCCCGCCCCAGGGGTCACTTCATTTGACATAGACTTATAATAGGAAACACTTTAAAATCTTCTTGTCTGAAACCACAAGGCCTAGAGCTTAGATATTTGGCATTAAGCATCCTCTTGTGAAACTCTACAAAGATTGTTCAAATTATTTCCCTGGGGTCTAAAGTGGCCCCGCCCCAGGGGTCACTTCATTTGATATAGACTTATATAGGAAAAACTTTAAAAATCTTCTTGTCTGAAACCACAAGGCCTAGAGCTTAGATATTTGGTATTAAGCATCCTCTTCTGAAACTCTACAAAGATTGTTCAAATTATTTCCCAGGGGTCTAAATTGGCCCCGCCCCAGGGGTCACTTCATTTTATATTGACTTGTATAGGAAAAACTTTAAAAATCTTCTTGTCTGAAACCACAAGGCCTAGAGCTTAGATATATGGCATTTAGCATCCTCTAGTAGAACTCTACAAAGATTGTTCAAATTATTTCCCAGGGGTCTAAATTGGGCCCGCCCCAGGGGTCACTTCATTTTATATAGACTTGTATAGGAAAAACTTTTAAAATCTTCTTGTCTGAAACCACAAGGCATAGAGCTTAGATATTTGGCATTAAGCATCCTCTTGTGAAACTCTACAAAGATTGTTCAAATTATTTCCCAGGGGTCTAAATTGGCCCCGCCCCAGGGGTCACTTCATTTTATATAGACTTGTATAGGAAAAACTTTAAAAATCTTCTTGTCTGAAACCACAAGGCCTAGAGCTTAGATATTTGGCATTTAGCACCCTCTAGTGGAAATCCTCAAAGATTGTTTAAATGATTTCCCTGGGGTCAAAATTGGCCCTGCCCCAGGGTTCACTTTATTTTATATAGACTGATATAGGAAAAACTTTAAAAATCTTCTTGTCTGAAACCACAAGCTGAGAGTACTTTTGTACTCAGGTGAGCGATATAAGGGCCATCATGGCCCTCTTGTTTGTTGGATATAACCAAAATTTGGGCAGAAATGGCGTCGGTAACGTTACTTTGGCAACCATAACTTGTTTCGGTTTGCAGACCTAAGACTGTTTCTTACTGTATCATTAGATAATAGATGTATCCTAATTGGGGAAAAATTTCGCTGCTCTATTTATAAAATACAGGAAATTAGAGCTCCTTTCCGCGAATTTTGGATCACCCCTCGTAATCACTTTATGGATATAAATTATAAACAATAATGAGAAGTTTATGCCAAAAATATTAAAACTAAAATAAAACTGTTACTAGGAAAACAAAATTTTTCAGGTAGAGACAATATCATTTGAAATTCACAGCGCTATTAGTGCAATGTGGCGGCCGTAAAAAGTCTCCCTGTACATTTAGTTAGCAGGGCTATCCGATCAACTTTTTTTTGGAGGGGGTGGGTGGGGGTGGGGGAGCGGGGTTGTCCCGGTTAGCTCAATCGGTTGCGTCGTCGGAATTGCAGAGCTAGGGCTAGGCGCTGTCGCCGTGACGATGCTGGTTCCCTCACAGGAAGAGACACTATCATTTACAACTGTCTACGAAGCTCCTAGAAACAGACGTACAAACAATTCTTCGTGGAGGCATAAAATTAAAAACCTTAAGATTTTCGTTTTTTTTTTTCAACAAAAGTATTTAATTTCCGGTTTTTCACTTTTAATAAAATGGCTATGTATTTGGGATAAAGTAAAATAAAAATAATATTAAAAACAAATAAAAAAAATATTTGCCCGAGGTTATAAAACTGAGCATGAAAACCAGTCTCAAATCTCAAGCATCTGATTGGCTGAAATGGCGACCAGTCGCAATTTCAGCCAATCAGATGCTTGAGATTTAAGACTGGTTTCCATGCTCAGCTTTATAACCTTCAGCCCTGTTCTAATTCAAGTCTTATTTCAGGAAAAAGATTAAAGCAACAAAAGAAATTACGGAGAACGAAGAAAATGCAAGCAGCGATGCTGGACCAGCGAAGAAGAATAATAGATTTAAAGGAGTAGTGAGAACAGTGTCCAAGTTAACCAGATTCGAACAATCATTTAAACATATGAGCCCCGCAGAGAGAGAGAATTTCAATAACAGGTATTTGTTAATGAATTTTTCCTTTCAAACAATAAAGAGAATTTCAATAAAATGTGTTCGTTAAGGAGTTTTACTTTCCTTACAATAAAGAGAAAGTATTTTAATAGAAGGTATTTGATGAGCTTTCATTCCTAACAATAAAGAGAGTCTTTCAAGTAAAGGTATTTGTTGATGATTTTTAACAATAAAATGAGAGAATTTTAATAAAAAGTGTTTTTCGTGTTCACACAAGAGTTTTTGTTTTCAAACAAAAAAGAAAGAATTTCAATATAAAGTTTATGACAATGACAATGTTATGGCAAGGTTTTTTCAATAACGTTGGTATGTTTCTTTGTTAATTTGACAATGTTATGGCAAGGCATCTTTCAAATAAATATAATTTCTTATAGAATTGCACTTTATCTCAAATAATATGCTTTGTTTAGTGATGAGTGATTTTTAAAGTTAATAAGATTTATGTTAAGTTGCTCGGTGAACAGTTTGAAGAAATATCTAGCGATTAAGGTCGCGCAGAGAAATATGTAAAACTTGATGGATATTGAGTTTCAAAAAAAAGATCTCTGTTTAGTGTTTAGAGTTTACCTAATAAATATTTGACGAAATCCCCCCTTGAATTAAAACAATTATCAGTAGTGAACAAATAATGAGAAAAGTTAATAGTCTTCATGTGAAATAATCCTTGGAATTGGCTTTTTTAAATGTACTTGCAGTGTCACGGTGTTGAAAAATAGTATGAAGAAAACAAAACAGTCCGCAGTTACGCCAGTTGAACAATTTAGCCGGATGGTAGACGAGGAAAACACAGCACCAAAACAAATTGGAATAACACTTGACCTTTCCAGTCAAGGGTAAAGAGAGAATTAACTTATTTTGAACTGAAATATTGACACTATATAAATTCATCAGTCCTTGTGCGATCAGCTGTCGCCTCTTTGTATCAGTGAGTCTGAGATCAAATATGGCATGAAAATAGATTTCAAGGAAGCTGACTATGCGTCTTTACATTATGCATTTTCATGATGACATATTAGTTATACACATTAATATTTTTTATAAAAGTGCTGTAAAATGGCTAGCATTTGATATTGTTTGGTCTCTCCCAAAACGATGCCGCCTTCTTTCCTATGTTTGCATGTAGCGTTCTCACTGAAATATTTGATCTTTAAAAATCGATTTTGTTCAATGCCGCCCATTCAGAGCAAACCAGTCTCAAATCTCAAGCATCTGATTGGCTGAAATGGCGACCAGTCGCCATTTCAGCCAATCAGATGCTTGAGATTTGAGACTGGTAAATAGCCTTTGAGGAAAATAAGCCTCTTAATGTTTAATTATTTTCACCTGAAAACAATTATTCTAATTTGGGGCCCATCAAGGAAAAAACCGTCGGATGTCAATCTTCGAAACACTTGAAGATTGAACACTTCGAACACTAAATTACCTCATAAAGATGAGCTAACAAAATTGCTTACCGTGCATTTCGCGGTAAACATATTATCATAATGGTCCATTTAGTAATTTGCAAATAAAAATTAATTGAAGGCTTGTTCCCAAGATCGTTACAACTTAAATGCCAAATATATAACAGAAGATTATTTTGCCTTGGCGTGCACGATTTCAGAATAACATTGTAAACCCGTGGTTTTCGAGTATACAGTAAAACCCCTAATTAAGACCATCCCGAAATAAAGACCACCTCACTAATAAAACCACCATTCATATGTCCCATTTTACAATTTTGCAATATTTTCTACCCCTATATAAAGACCAATCCACTATTAAGACCACTTTTTTCTAGTCCAAAGGGTGGTCTTAATAGCGGGGTTTCACTGTACAGTGCATTGCTTAAGTTTGTTTCTAGCACTGCTGGTATAAAAAAAAGATAACGAAGGACTGGCGTTAAATCAATTCACACGCGACAATAAAATAATGATACTAGAAATACCGTTTAATGGGTTATTTTCGCGAAAAATTTCGCGATTTTGTCGTTATTTTAATTTTCGCGGTTTTTATTTTAGCGAGTTTGCGCTCACAGAAATAGACGCCTACGTTGTTGGGAATTTTTAGCGTTTTTATTTTAGCGAATTCACTTCGGTCGCGAAAATAGCGAAAATATTATGCTCGCGAAAAAAAAACCATTATACGATATTGCAGACTCGGTCTGACGGAGCATGTTAGTGGACAGTACTATTAGCAACGCCGTCTAGACCGGGAAGAAATGCAGTTCTACTTTTGATCTAGTCTATCTCAAACGATCGTATGAATATTCATTTGAAGATCAACATTGAACCTTTCATCATTGCGGTGATTAGGAATTTATATTATAACATTACCATTCCATAATCATGGTAGTAAAACACAACAGAGTTTGGACAATTTGAATGTTTCTGAGAATGTGAATCAAAGAAGACAATGGCAAAACTATTGAAGCAGGGGTCTATCATGAGCTTCATAAAAAGGCCAATATTATGACTTGGCAAGTAAATTCGAAATTCCTTTTTTTTCTTAATTTAATTATTACAGGATGATTGTGTGTGCCGTGCGGCGACCTTAATGCCGTTAACCACGATACTTAAATTTACATAAATATTAAGTTGCTTTCAACCCGGTGCTAGGCGAAGTGAATAATAATATCCACTTCCATTACAGCTCATAATTAAACTGAGCCTCTGATATGTTGATATGTTTCGTGATTGGTGGCATTCAAAGTTCCA
Organism: Corbicula japonica; assembly: GCA_038501625.1. Lineage (NCBI taxonomy): Eukaryota > Metazoa > Mollusca > Bivalvia > Venerida > Cyrenidae > Corbicula > Corbicula japonica. The sequence goes on along the minus strand of JAZAYU010000184.1, from coordinate 696,498 downwards.
TTTTCATCAATTTATGAAAGCACGTATTTTTCAGACACTCTCGAGAACCAAAACAATCGGTTGTTAGAATAGCTGGTGACTTGCTTGATGCGAGAAGCAAAGGTAAAGGTCAAGAGCTGCAACAGGTTGTTGAAGTGGAACCGGATGATTCAAGTACTTTGCATCATAAAAAGAAGAAGCGGGAAAAGCGTCGAAAGAGGAAAGACCACACTGACCCATTGTCTCCGACTGATAGTGAACAGTCAGTCGTGAAAGAGGAAGAAAGATCCATCGTTGGTGTAAATAATGAACTTACTTCTTGGAGGGATAATGTTCTGACACTGGAGGAAGAGATGGGAGAGGAGGAACAGTCCACTGCAGTCGACTGTTCCTGAAACTCGATGTTAGGTTTTTAGACGTTAAGTATCCTAAAAACAATCGAATTTGTCTTTTTATCTTGACCAGGGTCCCAAGAGGGTATACCATTCCGTATGCACTAGTATTTTAATTTTCACATTTTTACATTACTTACCTATTGCAATGAAAAGCACACTGTGCGATGAAAATTGTTGTATTTTCTGTTTGTAAAATGAATGAGCTATTTTCTGTGATAGCAAAATCTGTACTGTAGATAGATAGTTGTTTCTACTTGACCTATGTGAGAAATTGTTCTGTGATACTTTCATGCTTTTATTTACTAAACGCTTGTGAAAGGAATTCAAATATTTCTACGTGTGATTCTTATTCTATTTTGTAGTTATAGGAAATTATGTTGTTATGTGTTTTCTTTTCTATTTGTTTGTATGTGTAATTATTTGACTAAATTTGCAAGATAATTATTTTTCTGATTTGATTATTTCTTTCCCTTTTAAATATGTGTAATAAGTTTCTTGTTGTGACAGTTAGTTATTATTTTAATATAGTGGAATTATATTTCCATATTTTCTATGAAATTACCTTTCTGCTTGTGAACTAGAAACATGAAATTATATGTTGCTTCATTTGGGGCGCGTCACGGGTAAAGGTACATTCGGACATTTTAGTGATGTTTTAGTTTTTACTAAATTTAGAAATAACTTCCAACTCTAAATCAATTTCTTATAACTAATATGTGATTTTGTTACAGATTTTGACTATAACATGGTATTTGTACCGCGTAATGCATAATAAATAATGTCGTCTGCTCACATTTATGACGTAATTTTAAATATTGACGTCAACTGTCCGAAGGTACCTTTTCCCGTGACGCGCCCCATTTTTCCTAGTTGAAGTTAGTTATTGTTCTGTGATAGTAAAGTGTAACACTAATTTCGCATGAAAAAGAAAACTATTCGTTTTTGAAAGAAAACTACCATTTGTTTGTGATCAAAAGTATATGTATGCATTCAGTGTCTGTATATGAAATATAGTCACTTTTGCTGACTACATAACAGTAACACAAAAAGACATCCTTTTCTGTGATAGCAAAATCTACATTGTGTACCGTAGTCTGGTTCTGATTCGATAATAAGAAAATGATAAAAAAAAACGAACATTTAACGACAATTTATAGTACGAACTGGCTGACGTCTGCAAAGGTACTTGAAATTAAACTCCGTCACATGATCGCGTATGATCAAAAACAGATCTGCGTCTTGTAGAGCATAATTACGTACATTAAAGGCAAATAAATGTAATTTTCATCAATTTTGCAAAATAATAATAATTAAAAGTAAATTAAACATGGCACTGTTACATTTAATAATCACTTCATAAACGCCACTTTTTGGCCAGGATCCATTTTTTATTTAATTAAATTAATATGTTTATCATTTTATTATAAATATTTATTTAAATTATGTTAAGTTTTGATTTTTATATTCTTTTTTGTTCACCGTTTCCGTTTAACGACGTCCGGTTACGAGTCTGACGACGTCGGGAATTCATAAATACGCGAACAATGAAAATAGATCTAGCTGATTTCTGGGGGAAAACGCGAAACATTGACCTCGAAATTAGAGCGTTTTACAGTATATATAAATAGAATATTAATTTTGCAAACTTTTGTTGATAAGCCTAAAAATGGATTGACATTTACATGGGCAGTGATTACAAATTTAGGTTACATCTATTTAATATATTACGATTATTAGCTGGATTGCACAATTAATCCGATATCCATGGTTATCGACCAATAACATTAGATATCGGCCAAATAACCATGATAGTTATTGGCGATATCTAGGGTTACCACGCAGTATCAATGGTTATAAGTATTATTATTAAAACCCTAGAGACCGGGCGATAACCATAGTTATTGTCAATAACTGTAGATATCGGACCAATAACTATGGATATCGCCGGAAACTTTAGTTACCAACCGAAAACCATAGTTTTCTCGGCGTAAACCGTGGTTTACGGGCAATGTCTAGGGTTTTGACCAAAGATGAGTATCGGAATTATTGTGCAACAGATATGGACGAAAAATATGATTGTCGACAGAGAATATGAGCAAGTAAAACTACGTCAGTCAGTATACATGTAATCTACGGCAAAAGGATTGCAAATTTAGATTGTCAAATAAATGTGATATTTTTTCCTCTTTTTTAGCTTTCGTGCATTAAAATATTTGTTTTTATCAAAGATTTTGCGCATTGCTTTTATAAAGAGTTCTTTTTATTACAAAAAAAATAAAAATTAGTTTTAAATATTTTATAAAATGTGATACAGTATTATCTTATTTACAATTATCTGTGATATATATCCGTCCAAGAAATTATGATACGTTTCTCAGACGTTTGTGACATTTGAACTGGACAATCCAGTTCAAGAAACTGTTTTTGGAAAAAAGACATTTTCCTTGAGTGTGGGAATTCCCAATTCGAAGCGAGAATACGCGAAAATTCATTTTTATGCATAACATCTATCAATTCAACCATTTGTGTTTAATTTTGAGGCATACACATTTGCAAATAAATAACGATCGCTCCGGTTAATTTCTCAGATTTAAGGTAGTCTTACTGTAATGCTTTCCCGCGCATAAATTAGCGACGTCGTCAAACATCGGCTCGCTTTCGGTGACTTCCGACGCTACTCGTCAGAGTCGATAGTAACCGAAGCGACATCGATTATTGTCGACTGTTAGCGACAGTTAACCGAGTATTCCCGACATTCGAGAAAAAAACGCGGGAAATCATTACAGTTAGACTACCTTAATAACTTGAAGATAAGCTTTGAGAGCAACAGTTGCTGGTAGATTTAAATATGCAAATAAGCATATGATATGATATATTTGGGAAAGTATTTACAAAGGTATATGCTATTCTGTTAGACATAACGACTAACTTAAGTTCGCAGGTTGCTAAAATCAATATAAAATTTGTTAAATTTTGAGGAATTACAATGTTTCACGTTTTATTCTATTACATATCGTATGGTATACTTTTATATTTCTGATGCATTCTAAACTGTGCTATGTTTTTAAGTAAGCGTCTAGTGCAAACGGATAAGTATTAGGAGATCATCTAATGCATCGAAAAATTGCTAGGAAATTATAAGAATCATAAAAATGATATGAATTATCATTTTCTAAGTCATTAACAATCTTCAAATATCAATTGTTTAGTATAACATCAATTTCGAGGAAATAGATATTTCTCTCTATTTCACAAACACAAGTTTATTAATCGTTAACCTTGTTGACAGAGGTTAGAATTGAACATTAAATAATCAACTTAATAAAATACATCACGCTAACCTTACACTTACCCCTACAGGTTTTTAAATGAACAAACAAGTACTAATTGCCTTGGTAAAGTAATTCCAACTCGCCCACAACTCTGCAATATTGTGTCAAAAGAGCGCATACTAATACAAACAATTGCAGTGGCATTGAGGCAAAACGGTAATTGCTCTATGATCTTGCGGAGACCTGTGCCCAAGGTTATAAAACTGAGCATGGAAACTAGTATCAAATCTCAAGCATCTGAGTGGCTGAAATGGCGACTGGTCGCCATTTCAGCCAATCAGATGCTTGAGATTTGAGATTGGTTTTTAAACTCAGGTTTATAACCTCCAGCTCTGGCCTCAAGATTATAAAACTGATAATGGAGACCAGTTTCAAATCTCAAAGATCTCAAAGATCTGAAATCAGATGCTTGAGATTTGAGACTGGTTTCAGATCTCAGTTTTAAAATCTTCATTTCAGCGCATCTGGATTTAAATCAGCATTGTTCGAACAGGAATATAAACAAAGTATACTACAGAGGTTACGTTGTTGTATACATGTATTTATAAACCTTTAAATTGTGCAACCAAAGACACAAGCAAAGCGGCCAATTGTTGCTGGGTTGGTCAACAAGTCTGCAGTCCTGTGGAATATCCTGTTGGTACCCTACCTTTTTTTAATTTTCGTTGAAATCTTAAACATTGATACAACTTAGACATTTTAGCGAGCTCTTATTAAGCAAGAAGTCGATAACGAGACAATTCATTGTGACGACCATTTAATTTTTATGGCAATTTGTGTTTATAGACAATATCACTATGCCTTTCATGCCCCAAACAATTTGTTAAACGAAAGCACAATAATTCCTTTGAAACTCATTAAATGATGAACCTTCTAATTTCAAAGGAACTGTTTTGCTTTATCTCGCAGGTCAAACGATTAAATACTGATATACATCATGATCAAAATGATTACAGTAATCATCATCATCATGACATCATCATCATCATTTATTTTATATTTATAAGGTTCGATCACATTTCTCTCAGTACAGCGCTTGAAATATCTGTAACCAAAATATCTTTTACTTTGTGTTGTGAAATGTGAAATAAATCTTTGAAATAGTTTGATGTTTTGTTTCAGTGGGTAAGTGGTTTCCCAACACCTTAATTTAATTAAAAATAGCGCCTACAGTCTAAGATGATTGAAGAGATATTTGACTAATTTACCATCATTGATCTATTTATTTAGATAAAAAGATGTTTATTACTGAAAACAAGTTTAGTGTAAGTGCAGAAATATTTACAGTGGGTTCATAATTATTTAATTTTTAGTGGATGACGATTAAAAAGATCTCCTTCGGCATGGCGGTAATATTTGCAAAACAAATCTGATGTCAAATGAGACATAATTGAGAATGGAATTAGAACCCGAAAAGTTACAGTCTTGAAACGAGTTGTGGCCGCTGTGGCATGTAAGGGGCAAATGCAGTGCAAACTGCCAAAAGGCTACAAGCACAGACTTAAAATATTCTTAAAAGTTTGTTTCCCTATCCCGATCCAAGCAGATTTACTATGGGTAGGTATGTAGTTCAAATTATTTTTTATTTAGAATTTTTCTGAAAAATGATCCACATTAAGATATTCTAGGATCAACTCCAACAATCTTAAGTTTAAATATAAAGGTACCAAGTTTACATGTACTAAAGATGAATGCATTTCTGCAAAAAGGACCAAGACGAACTTGTGATAAGCCTGTCCAGGAAAAGTGCTATATCAATAATGAAATTAACTTGCTTTTTACTTAAAACTGAAACACAATTAAATATAAATTTCACATTTTGACAATGAAAACTTTAAGTTTTGTTATTATTATTTATTTCATACAGAGATATTCAAGTACCGAACATCTCAGTGTTGCAATATTTTTTCATGCATACCGGATAAGTATTTCCGCGTGATTTACCGGGGAATGAAACTCTTATCTTTTCCCTAGGGAAAAGATAACGTTCGCGTGCTTCGTGAAAATATTTGACGTAATCAATTCAAGTTAGTGACGTAATTTACAATTTAATAAAATTTGCGTAAACGTCAATATTTCAGCGTAAGAAAACACAATTAAGTTTGTATAAATAAACACGAATGTTATGAACAGTAAAAGGTATGCAAGAAAAAGTATCTTGCATGAGTGTGAGGTGAAGATAGAAAATATGTCACATCAGTTGAACTGTTTTGGCGGGAACTCGGCAGAGCCTCGTTCCCGCAAAACAGTTCCCCCTTAGTAACTGATATTTCCATCTTCACCTCACACTCATGCAAGATAGTTATAAACATGAAACAGGCCACTGTCTTCTTTGCGAATGAAGTGCTGCAAACAGAACAGACGGTGATATTCCTTTGCTTTCAATTTCCCTATCACCAACAGGCTAAACGTCATCAATGTCACACATTGTCAACTTTGTTGACAATCTGCAAATTTTCTTGTATAAAAAAGAACAGCTATTCTCTTCATTTTGACAGAGTTACAATCAGAATGTTCCCTGGGTTATGGAGTTCGCGAAAGGCCAAAAAAAATGTGCCTGTCAAAAAAGTCTGCCAGACTGAAAAAAGACGGAGAGGATACTGTAATATATTTTGATTTTTTTCTTTTAGGTATATTTTTTTAAAGTTAAACTTGTATAAAATAATATTTTAGTTTTAACACACGATCACCATTAAAACATAAAATACCAGTTTTGCTGCGACTGGTATCATATTTTTATATACAGTAAAAAAAACAACAATAAGAAAATGGTTGAGATGAACATGTTATCCTATATTTATAACGCTATTTCTTGTTTATCAGTGATAACTTAAGCCCTGGTCACAACCCGCCGTGCGTCTTTTTTGTCCGTACGTGTTCTGCGGAGGTTACGTTCGCTGCGTTTTTGGGTCTGACGTGGAAAGCGCAGTGAGGATCTGCACGTCACACTCACGGGTTGTGCAAGGTGTGAGTACGTGGCCCGCACGCCACGTCTAGGGGTAAAAGTGTGCGTGCATCGTACGTTCCGTAGGTGGTAAGTGAGTTGTACGTGCTGACAACGTGTTTACAACGCAAGATATCCGTGCGATTTCCATGACAATATACGGAGGCAGTACTGCTCACGTACGGTGTTCGTACTCGCTCGCACGTTGTAAGTGCGTGCAAGTGAGGTCAACGTGAGTTTATTTCGGTGGCTGTTGGTTGATATATAATAAGGACGATCTATTGATGTTCCCCAGTAACCACGGCTGCCGCTGCCTTGAAATACCGCCATTACAACATGAGATAGTGCAAATTCTGCTGCTAGAAAAAAACCCAGCTTGCCATGGGACGGCAGGAACACAAGATGCTTTTACTCTTCTTGGGTATCCCTCTCTGACCCACTGTCCTCCCGACCGGACTCGCTGGCATCACCATCTGACTCGTCTAGCCTCCTCTCATCTTCCTCTGTTGCCGCTCACTTTTTTGGTGCCCCTTTTTTTGCTGCCTTCCTCGGTGACATCTTGGAGACATTGTGATGTCACTCATCTATCGGCTCGACTTTTATATACCGCAGAGGTCGTGCGCACACCGTGCGTTGTAAGTGCGGAGCACGCACGTGGTCGGTAAGGTCGGCCTGAGTTCTGTGCGTGTTTTGGACAGTTGAACTGAGGAAGCACGGACCACGCACGGACCACACAAGGACAACGCACGGACCACGCACTTAGTACGGATAATGGAATTTTTTGAAAAGACGCACGGAGGCAGTGCGTTATACGCTCGTTGACGTACAGGGCACGCACGTCACCCGTACGGGGGGAGAATCCGTAGCCCGCACGCAGATCGAACGCAGAGAAAGTTTTGCATGCACTAAAAATGCTACGGCGTGTCTGCGTGCTCCCAATTCCGTACGGAGGCGGTACTCACACCACGAACGTTTCCCTGAATTTGGCCTACGTTTTTGCACTTAGACAGTACGCACTTGCACGTACGGCGGCTTGTGACCGGGGCTTTACTTAGATAACTTACTTCGACTGCCGATCGCCTTTTATCCCATGAGACTTTGTTAGACTTTCATATTTTTTGTCTTTAGATGAAATCAAACAGGGAACAAAGTCATTTTAAATTACGATAAATCACAAATCATTTTACTGTGACAGAAGATAAGTAATAGGAGTTTGTGAAGAAGAAAATGCGATCGGGTTCGTACTTAAACAAAAACAAAAAAAGGCAATTTTCGTCTCCATGTTTTTCGTACCAATCAAAAATATCATTAACTTAGAGGTTTTGGCGAACAAATATTTGGGTTACGTCGATTAATTTCGGTCGTTCGTGGATGTGGAAACAAATAATACTTTATTTATGGCCAATTTGAAAATTTTATTCAGAAAAATAAGTGATTAAGAAAAAGAAAATATTTCAGTTGTCGCAATTACTCCCCCCCCCCCCCCCAAAAAAAATAATAATAAATTCACTTGTTACATGCTAGTCAACGAACATCTAGTTGACGATTTCTCCAAAAAGTATGGTACATGTACATGTAATTTAGATCTCTAGAAGAGATTTAAAGTTCATGTTAACATCAATTGATTGATTATTGTTTCCGCCATTTTGAAGATTGTGGAGCCGATACTTATAATTTATTTGCGTACATAATGAGATGGCCTAAGAACAGAGTGTTTTCCCTATATGTTTTATATAAGCAGTTGTGAATAGAACATTTTTATTCACGTTCCTATTTGAAAAATCTCACCTGAACTTTGTAATACTATCCAATGCGACATATTCTAGCCACAAGAAATGGTACCTTGGCAGGCTTCCTTGCGCAATAATTTCAAAAGTGTCTCGGCTGGTTTAACAGGTAAACAATATCGGTGGTAAACAGGCCAAAATCATCCCTGTTCAAATGCTGATTTATAACAATCTATTTTAAAATTCACTCAAAATTGACATTTACTTACTGATTCAGACCTACTCTGTACAAAAATGCCAAATAATCAGTATTCCTCATTCAGACTTCAATCAGTATTTATCCTCAAAAAGGAGGACTCTTTTACTGCGTAAGTACTTCCTTATTGTGGGTAACCAAAGGGCTAAAGACTGTGTTCTCGATCCAGATGCGGTCAACCCAGGACTACGCGGCGTGGGCTGTAATATGCAGTTCTATTACTGCTCATGTACAGGCTCATTCAAACCGAGTCAGCAATATTTTGATTATATGGGGCACGCCACGGAAAAGGTACCTTCGGTCATATTTTGTGACATTTTAAGTGTTAGTAATTTTTGAAAGAACTAACAACTATTTTTAAATTTCTCATAAAAAACAAGTGCTATTCTTACACAGTTTAATAATAAAATGATATTTTTAACGCAAATAATGCATAATAATTAATGTCGTCTGCTCAACTTTATGACGTCATTTCAAGGATTGACGTCAACTGTCCGAAGTTACCTTTTCCCGTGACGCTCCCCATATGTCGCGTTATGTGGCTTTTAAAGCTCCCTTTCCATCTATTTAATTTTTTTTATTTCATGTCACCGAGTCTATGCAAACCACTGTAAAGATCTATAAACGATGATCGCCCAAGGGACGGCTCATCTGTCAACAGGTGGTCGCCTCTTTTACAGTCTGACATTATGTCACATTGTAGAAGTTATAATATTATGATTATTATCTCACGGTCATTACTGTTTTACTAATTACTTGTACTTAAGATATGTTTTATAGTTCTTCCTTCAAGGTGTCACATAAAACAAACATCTGGCTGGTCACTTTGTTTTTATAAGCTTCTGAAATACATATATGAAGCCCGATATTGAAATAAGATAACGGATATATAAAAATCCCTCGTGCTATTTAAAACGCGGTATCCGGACACATTCAAACCTTTACCGAGACAGGATGTGAAAAGCGTTTAGAGTGGTCACACATACATGTTATGCATGGACTTGTCATTTCGGCTGATACCAATTTATTTCATGAAAATTGTTGGTCCAGATCAGCCTAAACATAAGCGCAGTCTGGTCAGGATCGATCTACACTTTCCGCTTGGCAAAAAGTAACCGAAAAAAAACCTAAAAGCAATCAATATAGATCCTTATCGCACAGTACTGTATTAAGGTTTCAGCTAGGTTTGAAATAATTTTTAGTTTATTTTAAGTTATTTCTATGGAGTAAAGAGTTACAATATTTTGAGTAGGGTAGTCAACGAATATTCGGATATCCGGATAACCGGCTACTATACCACTATCCGGATACCTATTGCGTATCCAAATATTTTTAAAATAATGTATAAATATAATATTTTGCGGTTATATTCAATTAACAGGAGCAAAAAATCGTGACTCAACACACCGTCTGACAGCATAATATGACTAAGGGCATTTGTGTCGCGAAACTGCCCAATACCTAAATCGTTTACTTAATGAACTTTTACGCTTGCCACATGAGTAAATTTAACATGGATTAATATGCATCTGGGAACAAGGGACATTAGTTATAAGACACAATATAAAAATGTCAACATAATACTTACACATTAATTTAATGTTAATAATGATTATGGCGATCTTTTAACCCTGTCCGACCTGCCTTAAAGATTGAATTTAGTTGCAAAATTTCACAAACTACTATTTAAAATAAAGTGTTGTTTATTTTGTTCCTTTCAATTTATATTATAACTAGCATTTAAAGTAATAATTCGGATCAATTTACGTATTTGTGTAAATGTGAGTTATAACTAAAAAAGTGAAAGTAATCAAGACATATACCTCGCTTTGATCACATTTCATGGCATGAAAATCATGTGTAAACATTTCATTTTAAACTCAGTTTTAAAGCAAAATTATTCTGTGTATAACGGCGGTTTTAGTTGTGTGGTTTTTTTTTCTCATAATTGTTTCAACATCACAAAACGACTTAGTGTATTTTACAGAAATGAACATGAAATTCGGCATGTTAACTAATGTGCGCAAAAATAGACACCGTGTTAGGACTTCATTATTCATGGAAACATTAATTGTCGAGGCGGACATTGTGAATAACTGTTAATGAAGATTAAGTACAAATTTTCATGGTAGCCGTAAGCCATCTAACCGAAACATTATAATACATGCTTCATGTTGGCCTTAGTGGCCCACTTCGAGGGAAATATGACAATGAGTATGTCAAAATTGTTTAGACCGATTTTTTAGGGGGAAGCACTTTATTTCGCGCATATTTTAATACATTTTTATAATGCAATAAAACAGCTATCTGATTATGACAATGCTTGCATTTCAAAGTCGTTAAAATATATTAATGTTTATTATAAAAACTATGAGATTCGTGCCTCAAACTCTTCTTTCGTCATCCCGTCGATCCACGTGCTGGATTCATTCATAGTTCAGTTGTTATATAAAACATATGAGTAAATGCATTAAATAATTTAAAGCGACCGGTCGCCATTTCAGCCAATCAGATCAGATCAGATTTGAGACTGGTATCCATTTTCAGTTTTATAATATTGGGGCCACTTGAGATTTCAGTATATATATCAACTCCGTACTTCATTGTTTTTGACAGAATCTGACCGATTATTCTTTTTACGCGCTTTCATTATCTAAGTAATTTATACTTTATACACGAAAAATATAGCGAGCCAGTATTTGACTGACCAGTGGTCAGTGCAGGTGTAAATCAAACTGTCACGACTAGGCGTGTAACAAATAATTTAGACGATGCATTCTGACTCTTTGACATGTTATAACACACCCGAAGGTAACGCCGACACTTGCTTTTATTGAATGACAAAAATTATTTAGATTGTGTTTCTTATAAACTAATGGCAGAAAAACCAAAGATGAAATCACCTAAATTCCAGACACATACACATCAAGAGGAGGCACAAATATAAGCAAAAGTTTCAAAACTGAATTTTAAAGAAAGTACTCAAAGTCGGCAAAATTTTAGAGAAGAAATTTATTTATTTTTTTAGTTAATTAATTTATAGATTTATTTATTTATTTATTTATTTATTTATTTATTTATTAAATTATTTTATTTAAAACATTTAAATACATTTAAACCACTATATAACATCGTAAAAATAAAATCATGATAATAACACGGTTTTCGTTTTTCCACGTCGCAAACTTTTTGTACGACCAGGTAACATGTACGTACCATATTCGAGCAAGTTTTGAGAACGAATTTGTAAATGAAACCTAACTTTTTTCATTATGCAAAGTTGCTCCAATAAATCTCCAATTTACTATCGGTTTTAAGAATATCCATAATATAAACGTGTAAACAGGCAAAGGTTAAATTTAAAAAAAAATCCATTATAAGTATTGCTTGACATAATTTGCTCCCGTGTGCAGATTGCCAAAGAACTTCATAATAGGTACTGAATTTGTATAGGATTCATCAAATCACTGGGGCAAGTGTGAGGTTGGTGCACCCTAGAACCTGGTTTAAACCCCCAGTGGCAATTTGTTTTGCCACTGACCGTTCCAAGGCGGTAACCCCTCCGGTTCTCACTTCCGTTATTTGTTTGTGGCGTCCAGTTTGAAACTGATTTTTGTAATACCATGCTCTCTTTTCCTCTCTACTTTTTGGCTGTGTGGGGAGGCTGTGTATGCTGGATGTGGCCATTCCTGATATGCATATTTCATTTTTTTGGTAAAGTTCATGTGTTAGTAAAGTAATGTGTACTACTCCTTAAAGGACGTAGGAAAGGATAAAGGATAGGGTGAGGTATAGTAGAGCTGAGCAGGGCAGGACAGACAAACATAGTACAGACATAGTGAACTATTTTATTTTATCTTTTACTAAAAGTGTTAGACAAGGCGGTCCATTAAGTCTTTAATCGTTTATTTTGTACAATTTATAATTGAATTAAATTCTATTCTCGGTAACGTACTATTCATATTTCTAATAATAGAAACACTTAACCGAGCAAAAGATAGCTTTTAAGTTATTTAATGAATTAAATGTTTAAGGTTTAATGAAAATAAGTAGTTTGTTGTATTTACAATTATCACGCATTCCAATCGTAAGAACATCAACTTGTGTGTCTTTACATGAAATAATGTAAAAGCAGCGTATGTAATGTTAGTTGACATGGATTGCGTTAAGATACATTGCTAACATGATAGTTCATGTAGAACAGTAGCTTAATTGAGTGACCCCGTTCTCACCCATTTGTTGATAAATAGATAATACAAAATGTATTTCAGTAAGTTTGTAGTCCGCAATTTTTCAAGAAACGAAGCGTTTCTTACTTCATTATGTGTCTTTTTATGACTAAATCAAAGGTAAAGGTGCTAAATTACCTGTAAGTAATCACAGTTAGAATATACCCGTCGGCCATATTTGTACAGTTGTCTTAATCGGGAGACGCTTAAATCGGGAGACGCTTAATTGCCTCATCTATATCAGTAAAACGCTGTACTGTACCAACACTAGTGCTCATAAATGTAAACGTTGTAACAACAGTAGAACAGGGCGAAAATTAGAACAAATCAATAAAATTATTATAGTAATTCTCGGAGACTGGAACTTTGTTGGAACATGTGCCGAGGATTATAATAGCGGATTTTCTGGAAGTTTTATTTTAAAAAGGTAAGCGATAGAATAGAACATAATCTTTAGCAAGAGAAATTACTGGAAAGGCTTCTACTTTAGTAACATTGTTAATAAATTTTAAAAACATTTCAAATTTATTTTATATTCAATAAAGCTTTCAAGAATTATTGTATAAATTGGGGTGGAAATAAATAGACTTACTTTTTTTTCAAATATGGGTGTTAATGCACCTTTTTAAGATATTATTATTTGCTATTTGAAATACCATGTGTGAATGAACGTAGTAAATAGTAAATTGCTTAATAGATCGCTTTGTCGAACGCCTGTGATTTTTTCGAAGCAGTACCAAACCACTATTTACAAAAAATTAATACTTGGCGTGATATTGTATTATGTTTTCTATTGTTATACTTCTAGATTTTGTATTCCTATGTACATACAACATACATACATGCTTAATTATAAAATTTGAAGTTATGTACATGAAATTGCTTAATACTGCAATAACCTTTAAACTTAAAAATGTAAACTTCACGAAAGATGATCTAATTTACTTTGGCCTGACAATAAATGAAACATGAAAACATGAATTAAGTTATGAACAGGAATTTGACAATGTCGTTTACTCAGATGTTGTATTTAATTGCGTCGGACGGAGCAGACCACAAACTTAAACTTAAGATGCTGAATTAGATGAAGTAAACAGTGTGTCATAACAAAAAATGTTATTTGTCTTCTACAAGATGGATTTAGCTAATTAAATGGCGTGTGCAATGTATTTAAACAGGGATAGCGATTACGCCTTTTTTTCAATTGTGCATTTCATTTAAGTGTTCGGTTGCTTTAAAAAAATAATTAAGGTAAGTGATTTCTACTAGTAAATTTACATTTCAATATTTTCACAACCACTGATATAGCAAAATATATGTTCATTTCCATTTTTGAAGCCTTGATAAGAACTCAAAAATTTCCTTTGAAATAGATTATCTGTGCCCAAGGTTATAAAACTGAGCATGGAAACAAGTCGCGCATTTAAATTTGCGCGTTTTCGCAAGGTCGGACAAATTCGTCAATATTTTTTCGTTTCTTTTTTTCAATTCTAGAAAAAGAGTCTTAGTTTCATTAAGGTTGCGAATTTCTGACGTATGTTCTGTGAAATGTTTGAACAGTTTTCAGTATTATGACCCAACATATTACACTTTTTAAGGTACCCCCGTTTTATTTTATTGTGCTCTGATGTGCGCGGAATTATACAAAGGTACGACACGCATTATAAACACATCAAACTAAGGACGGGTAACTTTCGCGCCAAAAGGTTTTTACTGATGTACCACTCATTTCACGTGGACAAAGTTACATATGAATACAAATGTATTAATCATGCAAAATCACACCCGTATATATTAGCGCAGGGATAATTTCGCGTTATGGTTTTTTTTTCTTCGAAAACATTATTTAATGGTGTTATATCGATGGGTTTGAAATATCGCGCTTTTACACTAGCGCGAAATACACGAAATGTAATCCCGCATGAAATTTAAAGATAATTTTGTAACTTGTTGTAGATCTAATACAAACATGAAATAAAATCAGAACAGCTGACCTAAATAAATTGCGGAAATAGACTTAATTTCACTTCACTGAACATGTAGAGATTTAAACATGTCTTATTTAAATTTAAACCTCCTAAAATAATAGGTTTTTTTTTGCCTTATTCACGTTTTTTTTTCATAAGTCAAACGTGTCTGATATTGTTTCTTTTTATTTGGAGAGACATTCGAATAAATCAAAGGGCTGTGTATGCTATTTGATCACTACGCCCTTGATGTGTACATTAAGTAAGTGTCAAAAGTAATAAGTTTCCATGTCAAACTGACTAATTTATATTTCAGGCCGTCATTTTTTGACAGTTCAAAGGTCACATTAAGGTTTACTGTCGTAGACGGGTACGATTTTGCATGAATAATACATTTGCAGACTGTCATAAAATGTTTAGGTATCCACAATAATTTTCTATCAAATCAGAATTGTAAATATTCTGCGTCTCCTATTTGTTAAAAAGCTTTAACCACTTATTATAATTTTTAGTGTCTGCTAAGTTCTGAATATTCATAAGGTTATGACGTCATATGTGATAGTTTTAAGGCGTTCTGTAAGGTCACTCCGCTACGCTCCTTTCCCTTAGGGTTTCTTAATTGTTAAAACTTAACGTGATATGCATCAACTATAATGTAGACTGCAAACAAAATCGGTAACTCTTAAAAAATATGCTCAATAACATTTAAAAGAAACCAGCAATAGAGAATCATTTCACCAATACTTAAGGACAATGAAAACGCACGATCGGGATAATAATTTGCATTTTAACAAGGATAATATATCTCGATTGTTTCACAGTTTCATAAAACAGAATGCATTGCGGTCATTTAGATACCAAAATTATGAAAATTGATTACATAATAAAAAAGTTATTGCGTAATAAAGATAATACCCCAAAAATAAAATAACACTTTTGCTAATTGTGACAATGAATTGGTTCAATCTGTTTGCTGTTGTTCATTATCACATTAAGCTAAACGTGTGAACGTATCTGAGCATTTTTCATATTTTAGTTGCAAGAAACAATTTTAGCCGTTAGTTTTTATGGAAAATGCAATTATATTGATTTTCTATCTAACAAAGTTATCAAAAGTTATAAAGTGTCAGGTTTCTTCTTTGTTCAGTATCATTGAAATTATTGATAAACCATAGTCGAACATGACGTCCTGGGAACGATTTAATTATGTAAACCAAAATTACAAGAGTGCGCCAGGGTGGTTTCCTAGGTCGGATTGTTTTCAAGAAAAAACTGTTAGTAGCTTCTATAAATACTTTCACATTACAGTAACAATCCCAATTTAAAAATAAACGTCTTATTGCAAATTTAACCGCCTTGTTTATTCTTGTTTTGCCTGTTACGCGTTACCATGGTTATAAAATAACACAGAAAACTTGGGTTTAGCAAAAGTATGTCATAAAATCGTGCTCGACTTGTAGACAACATTTCACCAGTGCCGTACATATGAAAATATTTAAGATTAAATGAAATATGAAAAAGCACGACTTGCAGTCCTATTTAATTTTGAACAACAATCGTACCAAAACACTTCATTCTCATTTAAATACAAATTTCAATCCAGCAATCGTGCCAAGAAAACAACCAACCCCCGCACCTAAAAATATGCAAGTGATTATGTTCTCAGCACACGTTGTGCTTCAGGTTAAACGGTGTAGTCGTAATAATACAAAACTATGAAAATAACAAATGCGCATAGTGGTTTGCGTTGACAATACATTATTTATAAACTATGTACTCCCTCAACGTATCCTTTAATGTTGTTTTGATTCATCATTGAAGAGCACAAACAGGTAGTTTTTGTGGTAAATTGTGCGTAAAACATTAGGTGATGCTGCAAAGTGCAAACATACAAACAAACAACAAAACAAATAAACAGAAAATACAATCATGACAGCAAACATATGGTAAAACCCCTAAACAGAAACCGCCCCGAAATTAAGATCATTCCGACAATAAGAACAATATTAAAATGTCCCGGTTTTAAGCTAATTCTACTCTAAAATTTATACCACAGGGGTTCCACTAGCTGCTGAATCTCAAGGGTCATTTTGATCAATTTTTAAGGAAATCCGCCAAATATTAGCCAAACTACACCTAATTTAAGGAAAAAATGACCCTTCAGCTAAAAATTATAGGGGTCAAAATGAAGCTTTATGGAAATTTTAAGAGTCAAAGGGTCATCTCCTGGGTCAATGGAACCCCTGATACCATCTTACAATATATTCTAAATATTACGAACACTTTTATCCAGTTCCATCGATGGTAAAACTAGAATAGTTGCACTGTAAACATGGTAAAAGGGTTTGTTCATATTGTCGTCTGACTGACGTGTTGAATGAAACTTTTAATAAATTTTAATGTAGAAAATTCTATTGTTTGTTTTCTTATTGTATTATTACTTATTTATTTGTTCTTCTTATTAACTTTACTATTACCATAAACCTTAATAAATAACGTTAGATACTACATGACATGACGTGAGGTCACACATATATGCAAGTGAACGTTATAAAAAGGATTTTCACATTTCATTGGTTAACATGCAAAAATGCTTAATTTGAGTTCTGATGATATATCTCGAATTTGATACCAGATATTAAGACATTAAGAAAAGCAGTTAACGATAAATCACCGAAAAGTTCACACTTTCTTTTTGAATAGAGTATAACTAATTACAAGATATTACTTGTAGTAAAGATGTATCATACACGTTTAGTATACTGCTACAGAACGTTATCGGTAACTTGGCAGTCACGTGCAAAAATTAAATGCGGTAAGTCATCGCATCTGTTTCTAGATTGTTTGGTTCTTTTTTTTGCTTCAACTGAATTACAACAGAAGAATCGTTCGTACTATAACACTAGTTTTATTTGATATGTTATCGCCAATTAGACATTTTAAATCGATTTTTATTTTCTTCTTATGTGGTCTTTGTTAAATGATATATCTTGTTGTCATTGTTTTCAGGTCGAATAAATAGCAGTGATGAAGGCCTTGCTAGCATCCATTTTGACTACAGCAATGCTGTTCGTCAGAGTCATGTCTCAAAGTAAGTTTTAAAAGTGTGAATGTAAATACTCTCAATGTAAAGTGCGATGACAGTTAATTCGTCAAATCAATTGCTTAAGTCATACTCCGATCGTTCAACATTACCGTATACCCTCGTTTTGAGTAGATTTTCGGTCAAGGGAAGTAACTCGTACATGACTGCAAAACAATTTTATTATTGGAAGTGCGTATACTGTCTCAAAGATGAGAAAAATTTGTTTATTTTGGTATTTCGCTAGGTATTTAAATTCTCGAATGTTTGTGTTAACAAAGCTTTTAAATAGATCTACTTGACGTAAACTAAAAAAAGAAAGTATCATTAAATTGCCAACCCTTTCAACAACGCGAACATTGTATTCAATTGCAAGAATAACTTTATGCTTGAAAATTTAATAGAACGCAATTGATTGAAAGCGCAAAAATGTATCTGTCACCCATTATTAACCTCCTGACTCAGCGAGACATTTTTGCTGTTAACTTGGCTGAAAATCGGTTATCTAAAGTCAATGAAATGTAAGTTTAACTAAGATCGTATGTTTCTTTTACGGCTGCAAAAGCAAAAGTTTTGATTTTCTTTTATTATTTGTCTAAAACGAATTAGCCCGGAATTTATTCAGTACATACATGTATTGCAGAGAGGAATGGAAGATTTCGTTTGGGACAGTCTTAGGGATAGTTTCATGATATTTTCCAATTTTCTTGCCATAATTTTAATGAATATTAAATATTGGTGGCCAAAACGGGGTTTCGAGCAACTTCGAACCCCCTCTCGATCCCCACTGCATTTGTTAAACACACCTTAAATGCATAAACTCGCTCAAAAACTTTTATTCTCCTGGAGCCTTCCTAGTACACTTCAAGAATGTTTTCTTAACGAGATCTTAATCTGTTACAGGTATAAGTTGTTCTAATCCAGCCGATGTTATGTTTGTTTTGGACGGTTCCGACAGTATTAACAAGACCGAATGGATCCAGGAACGGGACTTCGTCGCCAGAATGATCCAGGCGCTTGATATTAACCCTGGCACGATCAATGTCGGGCTTGTAGTTTTTAGCTCTGACATAGACAAAGTAGTTCCTTTAAATCCGTTTATGCCAAAAATAGTTCTTAATGCTATGGCTAAAATGCTAGACCACCCAACTGGGATTGCTACAAACACTGCAAAAGGAATAGCAAGAACGCGCGAAATATTCCTTAGCCAACCGGCTTCCCGTAAAAGCGCGCCAAAAATAATGATTGTGATTACGGACGGATCTTCCGAGAATCCCGCCGAAACTATCCGAGAGGCACAGAGGGCAAAGGCAGACGGAATCCGAATCATCGCCGTCGGTGTAGGAAATAACGTGTTCTTGGAAGAGTTGACGGAAATAGCTACTAATAAGCAGAAGCTGTACCAAACTGCTGATTTTGCCGCCCTTCGAGGAATCGAGGCCGACATCCGAAACATGATTTGTAGAGGTAATTATAGATATATCAGAATATCGGAATATCAGGCAAATCCTTTAAAGGGGAAATAATGTAAAAAAACAACAACAACCACACACACACAAACTATACTGAACGAAAATGAATTTTGACCAGTTTTTTAATTCAAAAACTTTGCTAAGTGATGCTATATTGTACCGGTATTTTCCTTTAACTTGTGATATTTGCACATGTCTGTCTAAATCACCAAGATGTTTTTATATTTTCACAGAGGTCAAGCTACTCTTCTTTTTTCTAAATCATCATGAGATCGAAAATTTTTAACATTATTAAAGACTCAAAAAGCTTATTTGAATATCATATTTGGAAGTTTATGGCATGAACAGAAGGAAAACCACAATATTTAAAGCCCACTAATGCAAAGAAATATTTAGAAACAGTCACCTAAATACCAGTTTTGCAAATAACTTTCCTTTTAATTAAAGAAAGAACAAAATCATACGCTTATTTTAAGACAACCACGTATTATTTTATTTATATTTTATTATATATTTATTTATATATATGTTATGGTTTTTTTTATCTGAACCGACATCGTTTAATGTGATCAAATTCCTCCAGATATTTGCATTTACTGGCATCATAAGTGTTATAGGAATTTTCCATGTTATTTTTGTCAAGTTTTCATTTTGGCTCAGTATATATTTGATTGACAGAAAATGATATGCACGCCGTTTTCAATTAAAACTAGTAACTGCTCCTTTGATCATGAATATGTTGTTGCAACCTCTCGGCCACGGACTATACAGTCTGTAATTATTGTAAATTGTGTGATTAATTAGCAAAATAGCAGAGATGTTCAACGTTTGCTTCAAGCATGTGCAATTTTTATATCAACTTATGTGATGTTTTCATGTTATTTTGGTGTGTTTTGTTCTTGTTTTTTTTAATTATGTAATTTTTTACTTTCATAATGGTTTTATCGATTATTTCAATAACCTAGTCAGGAACATAGGATGCTATAATTTATCTGCTCTCGACATATACATCTTGTTTATTTCTGTGATGAATTATTTTTAAATGTTGTTGTTGTTGTTTTGGCGTGTTTTTTTGTATTTTTTTGTAACCGGATCTCAGTTTGTTAAATGCTCTTAATTATCTATCTAATCGATACATACTGTATATCTACTACTCAAAATTTGATAGGGATCACTTTTCGTTTTATCCCGAATTATTGCCCCTACTAAGTTTTAACCGCTGTAACAGTTCCACTTCAACAGTTTGTTGGCTCATTCCTTTTTTCGACACAATGCTGATATTAAATTAACGCATTTTAAAGTATTTAATAGTTTGACCTTTTGTAAGGAATAAAGACAATCTTTCAAGTGATACTTATCAAATTTTGAGAAGTATATATTTCTCGTTACATGTCCGTAGGACAACTGAGTTTAACCTTATGTTTTTCATCATTTCAGTGATCACCACGACAATGTCCCCCAGATTTACCCGTGTACCACCAACACGACCACCTGTTGTTCCTGTTGACAGCAGTAAGATAGGCATTTTGTTTTCTTTTCTAATACTGGGCACTTGTTTGGCAATTTTTGTGGCTCTTTTTGTCCCATTTTGGCCCTCATTCCCCTCTTAAAATACATGTAGTATGTTTTCCCATATCTCATGCAAAAATTCCCCTTCAAAATCTAAAATAAAATTGAAATGGACTCCCGAAAATGCATGTAATTGATAAATTGATTTATTTGTTAGTCTAAAGTTACAAATATATACTAGCTATTATAATCAGTGGTGAAAAACAGTGTAGTGTGACACTTCAAAGTCAAAGTTCATGCATATACATGTATGACTCAAAATTCCCTTTTTTGTCTTTTTTCTCCTAACACCACACAAAATTCCCCTTACGAAGGGTATGGGTACCTGTCTCCAAAAGCTGTCTAGTGCCTATTAATACATACATGTAGTTGGTATCATTAAAAATTCTTCGGTACTTAATGTCGCGCATAGGTAATAAAAGAAATACTTTAAATGGGTCGAAATACAGTGTCGGGCGTGTACAAGATTGTTCTATTTGACAAGCCTGTGTTGTTGAATTTGATAACCCTGTGTTGTTGAATTTTGTAAAGGTTTTTAGTTATGCGCGAAATTCAATAATAAATGATTATAAAAAATAACGATTTCACAGTGTCTCAGAACGTTTTAATCTTCATTATTCAAATGAGACCTATATGGGGCGCGTCACGGGAAAAGGTACCTTTGGACAGTTGACGTCAATCTTTAAAATGACGCCATAAATTTAGCAGACGACATTATTTGTTATGCATTTCGCGGTAAAAATATCAATTTAATGTAAAAATGTGTAACAAAATAACATTTTAGTTATACGAAATAGATTTATATTTGTAAGTTCTTTCTAAATTTAGTAAAAACTAAAATATCACTAAAATTGACCGAAGGTACATTTTCCCGTGATGTGCCCCATATGATCTAGGTTGGCTACAGCAAACAACGGGTAATCGTTTGAAAAAGATTCAAAAGAACTAACAGAGTAGCAGAGTGCTTAACCCCCTTTAACACTCGAACACGTATTTCAGACAAGATTTGCAACAATCCAGCGGACATTGTGTTTGTCGTTGACGGTTCTGACAGTATAAGCGATGCCGACTATATCAAACTAAAGAACTTCGTGGCAGCCCTTATTGACAATTTCGAGATCGGACCAGATGCGATACACGTTGGGATCATTGTCTACAGTTCACTAGTTGGAGAAAAGATAGGGTGAGTGTTTTCTGCACACGTCGATATTGTCTCTTGTGTTTTATGCGTTCGGGATAAATTTTAGAGCCAGTGTTCTGGTCGTCTGCTTACTACGCCAGCAATTGAAACTTTAGAAGACAAACATTCATTCGATGATACATGTTTTGGGTCTTGTGTTTTTTTTAATAAATCTATATGAGTCAGTTATCTGGACTGGCTCATACATTTACCACTAAGTATATATACAAGACAACCTTAATAAAACAATGTCATATCGTTGTTTTAAGTGCAGTTCATATTGGACTCCAGGCCCCAAGATTATAAAACTGAGAATGGAAACTAGTCTCAAATCTCGAGGATCTGATTGACTGAATGGCGAATGTCTCCATTTGAGCCAATCAGATCCTTGAGGTTTGAGACTGGTTTCAGATCTCAGTTTTATTATCTTCAGCACTGTACACGACGAAAAAACATATTAACATATTCACTGATCAGGCCTGAAGGTTATAAAGCTGAGATTGGAAACCAGTCTCAAATCTCAAGCATCTGATTGGCTGAAATGGCGACCAGTCGCCATTTCAGCCAATCAGATGCTTGAGATTTGAGACTGGTTTCCTTGCTCAGCTTTATAACCTTGGGCACAGGTGCCATGGCACCATAATTGCACTGTCATCGATAGAAAAGAAAATTATCGAAATTCCTGTAATGGCAAAATGCAAACTTTGTACAAATCAATATTATAAATGTATTTTTATTTTATTACGTTTAGAAAAGTAAAGAATCTTAAAACTCTCCAAATTCCAGTGTCGTAGATATTTTTTGCTGTTAAAATATTTAGAAAAACATCACTTTTTAAAATGCCTCAATACTTAAACGATATTTTATTACAAATGTTGACAGTAAAACGTTATTTTAACACGAAATGCATAATAATAATTCATGTCGTCTGCTTAAAACGTTATGACGTCATTTCAATGATTCAAGGATTGACGTCAACTGTCCGAGGGTTCGGGCGCTAAAGCAAAACATAAAACAAATAGTGTTACATGTATATTATTTCCTTTTAGTCTTTATCCACCGAAAAACAAGTTCATCCTGAAAGCATTAGCCAACAACCTGCAGCATCCGAAATTCGGTACAGATACTGCTGCTGGAATCGAGGCTGCCAGGAACATGATTCGGGACCAAGGTAGACCGAATGCACCGGAAATGATTGTCGTTATTACCGATGGAAGGTCTTCCAATCCTAGAAACACCATTGTTCAGGTAAATAGATAAAACAGTTCTAATTTGTACCGTAAAATCATTAATATACGCGGTTAATTATTTTCGTGAATTCGTGGGCAGATCAGTATCATGGGGGGAGGGAGTGGGGGGGGGGGGGGGTCGCGCACAACCGTTACCGCTGGTGAAGCGAGAAAACTGTTCTGCAAACGTCCGATGATGGTACTGTTATGTTTGATTTTACCCGGAAAGGTAGGCGGTCACCTCTGACCTCTGACTCGTTTTTATGAAAATATCAAGCAATTATATAAAAAAAACGGGGAACGTGATTCGATGCAGGTTTGATTTATCTGGACGCTAGTATAATATGAGACCAATATGCAAAAAAACATCGTTGAGTTATGACGATTACTCAGAAATGAACGAAATTCAATGTGAGGTTGTTTTTCGATTTTCGTGCATTATTTAGAAGTTTTTTCATCCTGTATCGCAGCAGGAAGAAAGTATTTGTTCCATGTGACTAGTTTAAACCTGTATTCTGTTTTCAGGAAAATACTTTCAAAAATTTTACAACATTATCAGATAGAGTGGGAATCAATGATATCATTATAGTTGTTATTCTAATCTTCATGGCGTCATAACATAAGATAACTTTATATTATTATGGCGTTATAATAGATATATAAATTGTATATTTAATACAAATTTGTATACATATAAGTATTTTCGCTATGTATCATTTCAGTTTTAACTTAGGTCGGTATAGGGTATAACTGTACTTTTGGCGTATTTGGCATAGATTTAACAAAAAAGAAAGTCTAAATGGTGATGCCTTCTTAAAAAGTTCATTTTAGATACATTGTCACTCAGCACGAAACATACGGAAAATGTAAACTAACTATAATTGTGCGTATATCTGGCCTACAGTGAAGTTGAATCTAGCATTTTTTTCAGCTATTGACCCAATATGTACAATAGCCGTATTAATGTATCAAATAGAAACGCGCCAGTGAACAATCTTCGATAGAAAAAAGAAACTGATCAAAATCTCACTAACGACAACATGCCATTCAATTAAACTTCAAATAAATGATATTTACTTAACATTATTTTGCATATGATAAGACAGTTTAGAAAGGTTCAGAAAAACAACACAAACCATCATTTTAAATGCCCACATGATTAATATGATACTGACAACAATATCTTTTGTCTGTTTGACATACGTACGTAAACATTATGAGATATTTGTAAAAGTGTGTTAGACCTTCAATTTCCTATTCGCTTCCTGGTCGCGTAAATGTGAGACAAACGGTGATTTCTGTCTTTTTTATTGAACGTTCTTTAAAAAGGACTCTGCAGATTATTGCGTCATGACCATTATACTCACGTGTGCATTTTAAATAATTGTTTTCTTGGCTGGATATGTTAGGATGTATTGCAGGTCTGGATGTTAATTTTTTTCTTCGATATGTACTTCGCTTGCACAACGACAGAAGCAACCGTTTTCTGTTTTTAAACGGCATGTCTGCAAAAAGCAAAATATATTGAAAATAATGGATGGTGAAAACATTGTTGGATAGTAAACTACCGATCAATGTGCTTATCAGACTAAGTTAGGGGAAAATGGAAACAAATAAGGGATGGTCCGCGTGTTTTTCTCTCCCCCACCTTCGCCCACCTGAGTCGATGTTTAGTTACTTTCAGATATGTGTATTAATTTCCATATTTCATATACGTATAAGATATAACAAAGACACATTTTAGAAAGAAAAAAAAATACATCCACTAAAATGCAATGCAGGCACATGTCAATTTGTGTTACTGATTAACACTGCTTACATTATGTAAAAGGTAAACAAATAAATCAGTATTATCATTTATACATTAGGCATACATTTTGAACGTTCTTAGGCAATAGAAAAAAATATTTAAGATTCTCATCCCCCGCCTGCCCCTGTCCAAAACCATCCGCCCCAAAACGATTTATTGGCAAAAAATCGGAAAAAATTCTGTTCCGGACAGAACAGGTTTTAGACCATCCCGGATATATCAAATGTTCATCATTTCAAAGTTTACCGAAGGTGATAGTGTCACTATTAAAGACTGGTATGGCTTGTCAAGCTAGAATAGGCACCAACCTGCTACTTTGGTAAGTTGTTATCCTGATTTTTTGGAATAAATTGAAAAGATGGACTTATATTCTACAACAAAGATTCTGGTAACTATGAACGCCATTGTCTCAAAATTTTAAGTTAGTTTTTACTTTTGATCTAAGGTATTTCGTTAATAAAAATAAAAATTAAAAAGTGTCCACCCGCCCACTTTTTAAAAAAAAATCCGGATGAGAATCTAATAATTTATTTTCTCTGGCCTTATTTGCCAATCTTTGGGATTTCGTATTTAAAAAATGCCGTAAACGGACCGGCTAAAGTACATTATTAAGCGTGTGATCACAGTCAACAACGTGTTCTTAGGGAGAACCTTCACACCAGTTGCGCAACCGCTACCGTAAATTTTTGGCCAGCATTTTTATTAAAACATAATACAGATATACACCAGTCACACTGAATAAACAACGGAACGAATTCTTTGTTCCTGCAATGATACAGGAAGAAAAAAAACACAAAATAATGAACGAAAAATCGAAAAAAGCTCCACCTCACAGTGAATTTCGGTCATTTTAGAGGCAGAAAGATCGTTTTAACTTAATGATGTTTGAGTATATTAGTCACCTATTATACCAGCGTGCAAATAAATCTACCCTGCATGGAATCACGTTCCCCAGTTAAAAAAAAAGTTTGATATTTCGATGAAAACGAGTCAAAGCTGACCACCCTATCTTTCAGAGTCAAAATAAACATCGACAGAACCGTCAGAGTTGGGTATGTGAACAATATCACGCGAGACCTAAGGTCGAGCGTGACGTGGTTTACATACGCAACGGGAAATAATACAAACATACAGATTGCATACTGGTATAATGTTCCTTTTATAACCTTACTTTACTTCCAATTACATGAGCACTAAAGCAATAAAGAATGTGATGTAAGCAATTACGTCACAATAAAGCATAAATCTCTACGTCATCGAACACATGTTTACATTTTCAAGCGCCATGATCGATTCTTCCACATAATAAAATATTTATATTTCAAATCTCTGAAGGACTAAAAACAATAACAACAATATTTGGACAAGACTCGAAGATGCTGGAAGTTTTTACCGTCATGTTACGAGTATAATTTGAAAGTGTTTCATTCATTTACCACAGCAACGAGCTTTGTTTACATCAAGGCATAGGATCAGGCTTTAATTGAAAGAGAAAATAGGAAGGATTGTTGCAAATGGATATTTAAATCGGGATAGTTTCTTCGCTTCTAATCATTCGCTTGTTCTGTTTATATCCGCATCTGCTATCTATAATCAAACTTTCTTTCACACTTCTTTGACGATTGAAATTATATTATCTTTATTTGTAAAGGTTAAAGAAAGAGTGTCATTGGAGTCAGCAAATCAAACTTTGTGAATATCGCGGTTTGAAGATAATCTTTTTTTCGCTATTAACAAAAATTAATCTCTCTTTATTTAAATATGTATTATTGAGTTATTTTGAAAAAAATATATCCAAATCTGCAATAATGCGATAATACTGTTATAAAGAAGATTTTAGCAGTTTAAGCCGGTTTCAGAATATCTTCTTATTTAAACATGTTAAAAGGTTGATTTTGTGAAGTTTGGCGACTGGTCGCCATTTCAGCCAATCAGATGCTTGAGATTTGAGACTGGTTTCCATGCTCAGTTTTATAACATTGAGCACTGCAGTCAATACTGAACCAATGCTCTCACTATTACTTTAATTTCTCGTCTTGGATTCGGAGTACACATTTCAAACTTGAAAAATAAATAGATTCATCAATTTTACTTAATATACATGTATAGATGCATCAATTGCAATTTTTATAAAATTATCATTAAAGTACGTACATGCGTTTGACATTTTTAACGCGAAATGCATAATAATCAATGTCGTCTGTTCAACTTTACGACGTCATTTCAAAGATTGACGTCAACTGTCCGAAGGTACCTTTTCCCGTGACGCGCCCCAAATCATATTACTTCGAGAAAAGAGTTAGGGATAAACATAACATTAGATCTATATGAACATGAAAAATAAGAAAGAAATGAACACGAAATAAAATTAAAACTTATTCTGCAAAATTTGCATTTCAGGCTGGCATTGCCAAGGCTCAGGGAATTGTCATGATATCTATCGGTGTTGGTCAGGATATCTTCTCGGAAGAATTGACCGCTATCGCAAGTGGCCCGAAATACGTATCAGAGGTCGCCGACTTCACGGCGCTCTCCAACACGGTTAACGTGATGCGGGATCTCATCTGCACGTGTATGTTATGTTTCCTTTAAAGCTCTTTTCATTTAGAACGACTGGGGTCGGAATCTCTTTTGCAGAGTTGTTCCTTACACTCACTTTACACCTCTGCGAAAGGCTCAATGTTCACATATTTGACCACGATTAGCAGCTTCGTTGTATACATTCATAATTATGATTTTGAATGCTATTACAAATGACAAAAATCTTCAATATCTTTCATTAAAATCGCAGAAACCCAAGCTATTTTAAATGTAGATGGAGAACTATTTGTTTTGAGTTAAAGTAAAAGTAGTTGAAAGTAGCCCCAGCCTATAAAAGAGGTAAATGTACAACGTAATAGGGTAATTCTTGCACACCAGATCGGGTCATCCGGTGTTTTCGCCCGTGTAGGAAATTTTGATTCTATCCCCCCCCCCCCCCCCCCCCTGTAGAATGAGTTACGCGCCTTAAATGACGTCACGACCTCTTACGCATTTATGAATGAACGATGGAATGTCTCGTATATCAATCCGCTAATATAAAAAAGTAATGCAAAGAAAAATTTACAGGAAAATACCCCAAAATGCCGAAATAAATACGGTATGCAAGAAAAAGTATCATTCACTTATGTTGGATTAGGACCGCGTGATCCGGCCCTCGTGAAGTATGCACTTAAGCGGTAACTCGGCAGAGCCTCGTTACCGCCCTTCTGCATATTTCACTCGGGCTGGATCACGCGATCTTTGCCCAACACACGTGAATGATACTTATATTTTATTATTACGTCCCGTCCCGTCGGATTATAGCAATACATCTATATACCAGCCTGTCAAATAAAAAATATCTGTATATTTTAGCAATTACGACGATTCCGATCACCACAACAACTATGATGCCGCCAACAGCCCCGCCATACATACCACCCCCAGCAGAAGGTAAGTAGATAAACTGGTTCCTACGTTAAAATACTGAGAAGGGAAACAAGTCTCAAATCGACATGTCGCCATTTCAGCCAATCAGATTCTTGAGATTTGAGACTGGTTTTTATTCTAAATTATACGAAGTTGTGACCTGGTGTAATGATTGAAGTTAGCATATCTGAGCTTTATTTTGCAGGCAAATTTATTTGTCACATATGCAGTTCTTCACAATATGATATGATAGGCAACCATATCCATTACCCAGGAAACATTTGACGTCGAAATGACGTTGGATTGACGTCAGATCTCGACGTCGGATCAACGTCGGATTTTGGTTGGAAATGAAAGTTTTTTAGACTTCATTTCCCGACGTCGGATTGACGTCGGGTCCCGACCAAAATCCAACTACATTCCGACCAGAATCCGACCGAAATCCGACCAAAATCGAACCTCTTCCCTCTTCCTTTCATTACTATCAGTGTAATAACACTATTTGAAAAATACTATCAATGTGTTTTTTTTTTAATTCATCACTAAACCTCTCTTCTAAACGTAATGTGTTTTATGAGCTCTGTATTATAACAATAGCCCGGTAAAGAGACTTTTTGGGGACGAAACGTATATCGTGAAAACAACCTCACGTGTCTTATACATGTAGTGGGCATGCATTTCAACAAGATTTAAGCAAAAACTAGAATTAAACAACTAACTACGGATACAAAAAACTTACTTGCTTAATCCTCCTTCTCTGGCAAATATAAAATATTCCTTATTCTACTTCTGTGTTTGTTTGGCTACTTTGTCTTTGCTCTTTGTTTCAAATGGCGCGGATTGTTTACATTTAGATTCGATTGCACAGGTTTTGATAATATCCCTTCCACTGAACAGCAAACCATTCAAATTGAAAAATAATTTTTATTCGTATCCTTTTTAATTGAACTTTTGCATATGTATAGACAATTTGAAAAAAAAAACGTTATTCGAAAATAACTATTCCTAGTAGGTTTAGAAGTCAAATATATCTGACCAAAATCCGACGTCTATCCGACGTCATTTTCCGACGTCTGAACGACGTCGCATTTTTGACGTCGGATTAACGTTGGATTTAGATCGCCGACGTCGCGACCAAAATCCAACCTAAATCAAACGTCGTTTTGACGTCGGGTGTTTACTGGGTAGTGACATGTATAGATGGCCCCAAACTTTTCAAGTTCTTGTGTTAAATAAAATAACAAAACATTCATTAGTTAAACAACTAGTCATCGATAAACACCGCTAGAAATTCAAAATAAAAAAAAATCAAATGCAGTGTTTTTTTTAATCCTTTATCAATATTGCTTTTTGGTAAGCTGTTTCACAGGTCTTTTCTTGCATACCAGATCAGGTTATCCGGTGTTTTCACCCGTGTAGGAAATTTCGATCCTACACCCCCCCATGTAGAATGAGTCACGTGAATGACGTCACATCTTCAAATATCTGACGTAATATATTCAAGTTAGTGACGTCATTTATAAAAAAGATTGCTTTAACGTCAATATTTCAGCATAATGAAAATAAATAAGTTTGTATACTTACACAAAAATGTTATAAATAATAAAAGGTATGCAAGAAAAAGTATCTTGCATGAGAAATTCGGTAAAGATAGAAAAATCTGTCACCTCGGGTGAACTGTTTTGGCGGGAACTCGGCAGAGCCTCGTTCCCGCAAAACAGTTAACCCTCGGTGACAGATTTTTCCATCTTCACCTCACACTCATGCATGATACTTATAGTCCTGTATAGATAACAGAAAAAGCTGCTGCGCCTTGCCTAACATGGACGAGACATATACAGTGAATACCATCCATATCCCCTTATAAAGTATAGTTCAAGTAAGCCTTTATACTGCCACCCACCTTGGTTGACATTCTGCATGGTTTGAAATAAGCAAATTGTCATTAAGGGAGGTAATTGAAACTGATAACTACACTGAAGGTGAAGTACGGGGAAACATTTTACTGCCGCCACACGGCACTTAACACTTGTTGTAGTGATAGATACTAAGCAGAAATAAAAAAGTATCCACTTTCCACTATGGTTGATATTCTGCATGGTTTGAATGGTTTGAACTTCGCATATTGTCATTAAGGGAGGTAACTGAAATTGATAAATACACGGATGATGAAAATTATTAATTTTTAGGACTGATTTGTAACGTTCCTGGCGATGTGATCTTTGTCCTCGATGGCTCTGACAGTATAGCACCAAACGACTGGATCCGACAGAGGAATTTCGTCAATAACCTCATAAACAACTTAGAGGTAATGTTTAATTTTATCTAGGGTGTCATCAATAATGTGTAGTCTGATTTTATATAAGGTTGCCAAACATACCGCTGATATCTGAATCTGATATCTTGATTTTTATCTAAAGCTGTTATCGACACAAATTATATTTGGATCTGATATCTGGGTTTAATCTAGGGTTGTCATGGATACAACTGATAGCTTGATTTTATCTGGAGCATTCAAAAAACACTGATGTCTAGGGCTGATATTCGAATAGTACCTAGGGCTGTCATCGATACAATTGATATCGGAATTGTATCTAGGGCTGTCATCGATACAACTGATATCCGGATTGTATCTAAGGCTGTCATCGATACAGCTGATATCGGAATTAAATCTAGGGCTGTCATCAATACGATTGATTTGGGATTGTATCTAGGGCTGCCATTGATACAGCTGATATCGGGATTGTATCTAGGGCTGTCATTGATACAACTGATATCTGGATAATTGTATCTAGGGCTGTCATCGATTCAACTGATATCCGGATTGTATCTAGGACTGTCATCGATACAAATGATATCCGGATTGAATCTAGGGCTGTCATCGATACAAATGATATCCGGATTGTATCCAGGGCTGTCATCGATACAACTGATATCCGGATTGTATCTAGGGCTGTCATCGATACAACTGATTCTGGATTGTATCTAGGGCTGTCATCGATACTACTGATATCTGGATTGTATCCAGGGCTGTCATCGATACAACTGATATCTGGATTGTATCTAGGGCTGTCATCGATACAACTGATATCCGGATTGTATCTAGGGCTGTCATCGATACAACTGATACCCGAATGGTAACTAGGGCTGTAATCGATACAACTGATATCTGGATTTTATCTTTGGCTGTCATCGATACAACTGATATCTGGATGGTATCCAGGGCTGTCATCGATACAACTGATATCCGGATTGTATCTAGGTCTGTCATCGATACAACTGATATCCGGATTGTATCTAGGGCTGTCATCGATACAACTGATATCCGGATTGTATCTAGGGCTGTTATCGATACAAACGATATCCGGGTTGTATCTAGGGCTGTCATCGATATAAGCGATACAGCTGTTTGCGTCATGCTTTTTCAACATAATTTAAAAATCTGGATGGTATCTAGGGCTGTCATCGATACAACTGATATCTGGATGGTATCCAGGGCTGTCATCGATACAACTGATATCCGGATTGTATCTAGGGCTGTCATCGATACTACTGATATCTGGATTGTATCCAGGTCTGTCATCGATACAACTGATATCTGGATTTTATCTAGGGCTGTCATCGATACAACTGATATCCGGATTGTATCTAGGGCTGTCATCGATACAACTGATACCCGGATGGTAACTAGGGCTGTAATCGATACAACTGATATCTGGATTTTATCTATGGCTGTCATCGATACAACTGATATCTGGATGGTATCCAGGGCTGTCATCGATACAACTGATATCCGGATTGTATCTAGGTCTGTCATCGATACAACTGATATCCGGATTGTATCTAGGGCTGTCATCGATACAACTGATATCCGGATTGTATCCAGGGCTGTAATCGATACAAACGATATCCGGATTGTATCTAGGGCTGTCATCGATATAAGCGATACAGCTGTTTGTGTGTCATGCTTTTTCAACATAATTTAAAAATCTGCTAAGTCTTGAGTGTATTTGTCATTTTGGTAGGTTTTGTTGTACCTTCCATTTCATGTATTCAGGAATTGAATCGAATGAGCAAGAAGAACATTTGGACCTATTTTGTATTTTGTAACAGAAAACCAGAAACTTTGTTTTACACTCTCAGACAACATACGAAAACATTGCTGACGTGAAATCGCATACACTGTAATAGTATTACATCGTTTATAACAATTACTTTAAAATTTGTTCGATAAATTCTTAAGACTTCAGTTAAAAATGCTGTTGTTAAATTGATAAACATTTCTGGATAATATTTCACAGGTTGGTCAACCGTACATCCATATTTCCGTCGTCGTATATAGTTCCACCATTGGTGAACTGGTTCCGCTAATTCCATTCAAATCCAAGGCGGAGCTCAATATGCAGGTAGCCAATCTAAAACAGCCTCGTTTTGGTACTGATACCGCATTGGGTATACAGAAAGCGCGGGAAATCCTAAAGAACCAGGGCAGAATGGACGCTCCAAAAGTGATCATCGTTGTTACGGACGGGAAGTCGACGTACCCTGATAACACATTTGTAGAGGCAAACATGGCTAAAGCAGACGGTAATATAAAATACATTATAAATAATATTTTTTACTTTTTAGTTTGTTGATTAAAATGTACATTTTTATATATCATATATGGATGTTTTTTATATTTTATTTTATTTTTCTATTTTGATTGTTGCTTTAGAAGTCCTTATTGTAAAAAAGACATTATTTTGGTTAATAAAATGTGCTTAATAAGTAACCTTCTTTAAATAAAGATATTATATTATGATTGGTGACAAACGTGCTCTGTACGAAAAATGGGTTCAAAGACTTGTTAAACCCTGTATACATGTAATTGCCCGGTTTTGCTGAAATACGTATTCAGGATAAAGTAAAAGGAAATGACAGCAGGTTTATTTTATCCAGTTAAAAACGATAAGATATCATCTTTAACACATGTAAAAGTCAAAATGTACATGATGTAGGGGCTCTCCAAATTTCATAAAAAAATAAAAACATTTTCTTTTTTATGAAAAATTTAATTTATATTTCTTTGCATCGTTAGTAAGATAAGTAGGATTCGGAAATTAAGGAACTGTACATATGCAGTGTTTAGAGAGTGAAGCCTCGAAAAAAACATTGATGTAGCAACACTTATTTTTAAAAAAACATACATTGTAAGATTATTTAAAAGAGGGGCCGGTACTATTACATATGTTTTTCTGTGTTCTTATTACGTGAATGTGATAATCCTTTATAACATTTACCATTAGGAGCCCCTGTGGCCTGGTGGTTCAGGTCGTTTGATGACAATCACAAGCTCACACCACCGTGGTGTTCGAGTCAGATAGACCCAGTATCTTTAATGTAAGAAAATGATCTTACGTTAGGTCAGTGGTTCAACCCAGGATCCCGCCCGTACCTCAAACGATGCCCGGACGGGCGATCTACCAGAAGAAGATCGAAGTCCACACATATTCACACACTTGAAAGAGTATTAAAGGACCTAAAATTATATAACCCCTAGTGGGGAGCGAACCCATACGGTGACAGCGGCAAGCCACGTCAAATCAGTAATACGTATCGTTTAACATTTCAGGTGTAACAATGATCTCTGTCGGTGTTGGTTCGGATATTTATGAGGACGAATTGATTTCTATCGCAAGTTCTCCGAGTCAGATGTTCCTTGTAATAGACTTCGCTGCACTTACCAATATCATCGCTGCCCTGAGAGACAAGATTTGTCAAGGTAAGCGAAAAGAGAGTGTGACGTCACAAGATTTGTCAAAGTAAGCGAAAAGAAAGTGTGACGTGACAAGATTTGTCAAGGTAGGCGAAAATAAGTGTTGTCAAAAGACCTTAAATTGTATTTTAGTTAGTGTATATTTAGTGAGGTTTAAACAATTAGGGTCCCCTAAGATAACGAAGCGTAGCGATACGCATACATGTGCAATCTGTTATTTTTGCTTAAACTGTATATTGTATCCTTAGATGCCCCAAACCCTTTAGGGTGGTCACATCATATACATTTTCGGTTGTTTTCAGTTGTCCAAACTACAACAACTGCTTTACCAACCACACCAAAGCCTACAACAACAACTGAACGAATGACGACACCATTGCCTGTACCGCTCGTGCCATGTAAGTAGAAACCAAATTACATTTTACGTCGAACTCGTGACCCGCGCTTTATTCATTCAATCCGAAAAAACAAAGCAGACTAATGCTCACTTTACTTTATTGAATTTAAAGTGCGCAGATCATACTCATGACTCGTGTTGTTTACATTTAATTCGGAAAAAAAGGCAGAGGCTCGCAGAACTTTATTGAAGATCACGTGTGCAGATCGTTCTCATGACCTGCGTTTTATACATCAGAGAAATATTTAAAAAGGTGAAATATGCATACAAGTATCATGAATTGCTACATTCAGAAAATAAATTCCTCCCCACACAGTCAAGAAGAAGAAGAAGAGAGAGAGAGAGAGAAAGAGAGAGAGAGAGAGAGAGAGAGAGAGAGAGAGAGAGAGAGAGAGAGAGAGAGGGGGGAGAGAGAGAGCATGGTAAGTAAAATAATCAGTTTCATAAAAGGCCGACAAAGCATTTTCACTGATTCAAACATTCCAAATACTGTACGTTTCAAGCGCTTTCTTTCTTATGTCCAGGTATCGAAAGCCGTACACTAGCCGACCTAGTGTTCCTGTTGGATGGCCGGAAGTCCATGAGCTCTTACAGCTGGATGATGTCCACCCACTTTGTCTCGAACTTTCTCGATGGCTTAGAGATTCAACCAGACTATGTACATGCGGGCGTAGTTGTATCGGATCACTCTAGAGGAGATGCGATCGGAATCAGGCCATTCAAAAACAGGTTATTACATGTACACACTTTTAAATTCAAAGAACCCGGCCCAGTTTTCAGCTGAAGCAAATGTCAGAATCATGATGCAAAAATGTGAATCACTTACCAAATTTCGACCGGATACAACAGGAGCTGATGAACAATGAAAAATCTAAATGTTATTGTCTATTAAGTATTAAGGAAATGTCTGATATGTGTTGTGATTGTTTTAAAATCACTGTGCTAGAGTACTGTTACAGTTTTGGAATTAATGCACCAGCAGCAAGAGCACGGTAGAAACTTTTCTAGTAAAATACTGTTAAGGTACTAATAACGAATAAGATTACAAACGATACGCACGATAGATGATGCACAGAAGCTCGAATAACGATAAATTTATATTATAGAGGCGCACGATTGACAGAAGCATGATCGCGATAAATTTAAGATATACGGCTGCAAGATAGACGATATATAAAAGCATGAAAGACGATAAATTTACGATACACGGGCGCCCGATAGACGATTGACAGAAGCATGATAGGCGATAAATTTACGATATATGGCCGCATGATAAACGATATTCAGAAGCATGATAGGCGATAAATTTACGATATACGGCCGCACGACAGACGATAGACGGACGCACGAAAGACGATAAATTCACGATATACGACTGCACGATAGACAATAGACGGACGTACGATATACGAAAAATTTACGAGTATTTTTTAATTATAGAGTCCATATGAAGGAGCTGATACATGGTTTGCTACACCCCAGCGGCGACATGGATACCGCATCAGGTCTGCGTAACGTGATGGACACGTTTAGAGATCAAGGTCGAACGAACGCCGAAAAAATTATGGTCTTCCTGACTGACGGAAGTTCCCGAAATATGGCGGAAACTAATCGGGTAATACTATATACTAAACTTCTTAAAATTTGACAATCTTGAGTCACATGTGTTGTCTGTTAGTTTTCCTGCTTAGATATTTTAACACTCATTATTAAACTCGGATGACATCAGTTTTTGTCAAATAAACAATTCAAATAAAACTTTATGAAAGATACATGTGATAGACTGTTCAAAGTCTAAACCTATTAAACAATAATCATTACACACTACAAAACTGTCCCCTGCTAAATTTTGAATAGTATGTAACTTGTAGTTACATAGTTCAATATGTCATTTTTTAAATAAATTGATGAATTGCCAAAACGTATCAAACCTGATTTGAAAAAGTAAGAAAATTTATTTTTTATTTTGTTTAATTTAGATCTCGAATTCTAGACAAACGTTAAATTTAGCAACTATTTCATTCTGTACGTAGAAAATACGTTTAGTAACCTTTTGGGGTTTTTTGGTGCATAGGAAGCTAATCGATTGAAAGACATGGGTGTTGATGTAGTAACGGTAGGTGTTGGGGACAAAGTTAACCTGGCTGAACTTACACAGATGGCTACGAACCCGGCCTTGACCTTGAGAACAAGAAGCTCCAATGACATGTTTCATCTGTTACCAAAGTTACAGAACTTGGTGTGTGAATGTAAGTACAGGAGTTACAGAACTTGGTGTGCGAATGTAAGTACACGAGTTACAGAACTTGGTCTGTGAATGTAAGTACACGTGTTAAAGAACTTGGTCTGTGAATGTAAGTACACGTGTTAAAGAACTTGGTCTGTGAATGTAAGTACACACGTTACATAACTTGGTGTGTGAATGTAAGTACACGTGTTAAAGAACTTGGTCTGTGAATGTAAGTACACACGTTACATAACTTGGTGTGTGAATGTAAGTACACGTGTTAAAGAATTTGGTCTGTGAATGTAAGTACACACGTTACATAACTTGGTGTGTGAATGTAAGTACACGTGTTAAAGAACTTGGTATGTGAATGTAAGTACACACGTTACATAACTTGGTGTGTGAATGTAAGTACACGTGTAAAAGAATTTGGTCTGTGAATGTAAGTACACAAGTTACAGAACGTGATCTGTGAATGTAACTACATGAGTTACAGAACTTGGTTTGTGAATTGAAGTGCACGAGTTACAGACCTTTGTATGTGAATGTTAGTACACGAGTTACAGACCTTAGTGTGTGAATGTAAGTACACACGTTACAGAACGTGATCTATAAATCTAACTACACGAGTAACAGAACTTGGTGACTGTGTGAATGTTAGTGGATTAGTTTCTGAACTTGGTAAATGAACTACACGAGTTACAGAACTGTGTGCGTGGATATAAGTACACGAGTTTCATAACTTGGTATTTGAATGTAAGTACACAAGTTAAAGAACCTAGTGTGAATGTTAAGTACACGACTTACTGAACTTTCTGTGTGAATGTAAGTACATGAGTAACAGATCTTGGTGTGTTAATGTATGCAATGTACTGTATGTTCTGTTTTATCTTGTTTTTATGCGCCCGAGAATGCAATATTTAATTTTCATGAGAATTACGCCGGAAAGTTTAAAATTATAACATTTTTTTTCTTTCAGTACTAAGAAAACCGGAAACAACTACTTTAAAACCTACAACGCCTAGCCCCGGTATTTATCTTTATAATTGGGGCGCGTCACGGAAATAGGTACCTTCGAACAGTTGACGTAAATCTTTGAAATGACGTCATAAAGTTGAGCAGACGACATCATTTAGTATGCATTTCGCGTTAAAAATGTCGTTTTATTGTCAAAATGTGTAAGGAAACCACTTGTTAGTTATGCGAAATGAATGGACAAATATAAGTTTATTTTAAATATAGTAACAACTAAAATGTCTCAAAATATGACCGAAGGTACCTTTTCCCGTGGGGCGCCCCAATTATTTTATCGTGTTGTTGACGTTAAAGATGGAAAATAAGAATTCAAATATTTTCTTTTTTATCTGAGCTTCTAGCTTATATAGTCTTTTTTTAAATATATTATTATCGATATACAATTAAAATTGAAAAAAATATCTTTATCTTAATACAACTGAAATTAAAAAATCTAAAAAAAAGTTAATATTATTTTGATTCATAAATATTTATTAATAAGATCATGTATTCGTTGATAAGCCTGTAAATATGTCCGATTTATAGGCGATTTCATGAATTATTCACGATTAGTCACCGATAAGTATGTTGGTATGTCCGATAAATCGTCGATTTTATGAGTTATTCATTATTTATCGATGAAAAGCCGATAAGTACAGCTTAACGACGAGTTTCATATTTATTCATAAATTATCGTTGATAAGCAAGTTGGTAAGTCCGATTATTGGACGAGTTTCTGATTAATTCACATTTATCATTTGACTTAGATTCATTGAAATCTAATCGACAGTCTGACATGTTGTCTTTAAGGATTATGTGACGGATGTTTAATCGACCAAGGTGTAGGGTTCAATCCTTACCCAGGAGACTGTACCAAGTTTGTTCAGTGCTGGAAGGACGGTGACTCCATTAGATCCCTTGTACGATCGTGCCCGTTCGGACAGTTCTGGGACGCCGATGCTATCACGTGCCGGCCTTCATTCTTGGTTCTGTGTACTGCAGGTGCGTTTTCAATTATTTCTTTTTAAATATATGGGAAACGCAACGGAAAAATTCAGTTGTTATTATATCCTGATTATCATCATGTATTTACAGATTTGACTAAATAACTATGTTATTTTAAGACAAAAAATGCATTAAGTTGTTATAGACATTGTCGTCTGCTGAATTTATGACGTCATTTCCAGGCTTATCTTTCCGAAGCCCCAAAATCTATGCGGGTTAAATAAGACATAATGCTAGGTTTTGTTGAACAAGGAATGGAACAACAGTCGCATGACATGTTTATGGGGCTTTAAATTCACGAACTCATGAAAACACATGAAATCCATGACATTTAATCGCCAATAAATTTTACGCATTTAACACTATTTCATCACATGATGAACGCTCAGCGTCGCTGTAATCGTATTCTACAAACCTTATTAAGGTATGGTTAATAAACACTTAAGTAGAAAATACGCCATGTTTCTGTTGGCAGACCCATGCAAGCACTCTACCCCAGGCTTCACATATGGTATGAAAGAGTATGGGTGCCGTGCCTTTTGGAAGTGTATAGACGGCTTTAGTGTTGGACACTGTTGCCCACGTGGAAGCGCGTATGTGGAGGGCATGGGTTGCCTCGAGAGCACTTCGTGTACCGAGGAATGTCCACCTAGCGGAGGAATCGCCGTGAAACGTAAGTTGGTGATAATTTTATACTGAAATAATCGGCTGGCAACAAGCTTAACTACCACTTAAGCTGATGAATGTCAATTTCAACAAAACGTGTCTTTAAATATTTGATGAAACGGCAGCCAATTTTTATTGGAGGTCTAATGTCCATGAAAAGGCTTTTTAACAGGAGTATGGTGCTCTTTATCTAATCAGGATCGGTCCAGAAATTACTAAGAAATAATTTTAAAAAAACGTCTTGAAGCGTGTGACTTTTTGTGTGCACGACATTATAAAAAGTCGCGTGTCTAGCCACACTGCCGAATGGTAACGTCAGTAAAGGTAAGTTAATGATACCTGTAATAACTAATGAGCTGCCTTAAAAACGACACGTGTACCCACTTCCAGCAATGTCTACAGCCGTTGACGTCATAATCGACGTTGACGTCATTTTGTTGTAGCCAATTAATACACGAATAATGAAGAGTATCTGGGCAGCAGGGATAATGGCATGAATCCTTTGTTTGCCATCAAGGTGGGTCTGGATGTCTAACGATGAAGAGCAATTGACGTAAAATTTTACTTTGCGTTTTTTTTAAATTTCCTTTTTGCAATCCGGGACGATTGCAAATTCCTTTATTTATATAATAACAAAAAAAAGATATTTAAGAAAGGAATAGAACTTCAACTTTGCCTGTCTCTTCAAGTGATTTTTATTCGAAGAGTTTGAAGAAAATTGTGCCATTAAAAAGGACTTTCAGTTTCTAAAGGGATTATTTTCATAACGTAATTTCCTATCGTGATTTCGGCACTTTTCTATGTAATTTTGTTTATTGCTTATTTTTATCACGCGATTCCCTTTCGAAATTTTGGCACTTCGTTACTTTTTTCTAGCTGTTTGTTTAGAGATTAATTTGATCACGTGATTTTATATTTTGATTTTGGCACTTTCGTGTTTTTCTAGCTATTTTTAGAGATTTATTTTGATAACGCGATTCCCTTTCGTAATTTTGGCACTTCGTTATTTTTTTCTAGCTGTTTGTGATAAGGAGCCGCACTGGGATAAACGTTACTATATCGAGATTATCTACGGAAGAGGAGAGCTGGTCCGGCCGTGTCCGCCGGGTACGATCTTTTTTGAGGACAAATGTTCGTGTGACTACGGAATGTCGGGCCTCCTGCCCACAACACCGGATGGTAAGCATATTATTTCCATATGTTTTCCTTGATACATTTCTACTTTAGTTTTCGATTTATTTCCTGGATTATGTATCAAAAAACTGTGCCCAAGGTTATAAAACTGAGCATGGAAACCAGTCTCAAATCTCAAGACCAGTCGCCATCAGATGCTTGAGATTTGAGACTGGTTTTCAATCTCAGCTTTATAACTGCCAGTCCAAGTTGCTTTCACATTAGAATACTTATTTTCAGATCTTTGGTCTTGCAGGAAACAGTACGATATGTGATATGTTCTGTAACTTATGGACTGATTGGCAAAAAGTAATTATTTCCTATTCTAAACGCAGAACGTCGTAAGGTAGACTGCGCTAAAAATGTGAAATGTTGAAGCCACACATCCGAAACTGGAAATGTTTTTTAGCCACGCCTTTGAAATGTTAAATGTTTAAGCCAAGCCTCTGAAATGTAAAATTTTGAAGCCACGCCTCCGATATCTGAAATGTTGTAGTCACGCCTCTGAAAGTCATCGATATATGAAAGTTATCTGGATTGTTTAACGTAAGTGACTGTGAGGTTCACAAACTTACCGAAATGTTTCATACCATATGACAGCAATGATAGAATATCAACAGTTACTACATGAGCGATGCCAAACCGGGAAATATGATATTGGTAAAAGATATAATTCCAGCAGATAATTATGAGGCACGCCACGGGAAAGGGTACCTTCGGTCATTTTTGGTGTCATTTTTGTTCGTACTTTATTTAGAAAGAACTTTCAAATTTCTATTATTTTCTCATAACAAAACAGTGATTTTGTTACACATTTTGACAATAAAATGGTATTTTTACCGCGAATTGCATAGTAATTAATGTCGTCTGCTCAACTTTATGACGTCGTTTCAAGGATTGACGTCAACTGCCCGAAGGTACCTTTTCCCGTGGCGTGCCTCACAGCTTAAGTTGTAACTGAAATGTATAGTTTTGAAATTTTATTTCTTTATTGTGTTCGATTTCAGTGCTCTGCCAACCATCCGCGTTCTTCCCCTTTGACCAAAATCTCAACGACCAATCGTTGAATCAAATTAATGTGGGCGTGACCAATCTACGATTGACAGATTTAGGCACTGCCTACTTTAACGGTCGAAGTGAAATGAACCTATGGCGTTTCGCCGGAGCTGACTGGGGGAACCAGCTTGTCATAAAATTCAAGTTCCGGTTCGACTACAGTAATAAATTTATTGATTACGGCGGGTTACCTGTTGACCTTGGTATAGATTTTGACGTCAATATGAACCTGATTAGCGACTTTCACATGACGGATGCGGACTGGAGGCTGTGGGATCAGTTAAGGCGGGTCAGAACCCTGGACGACTGGAGAAATCTGTTGCAAGAATTCGGTCAGACTAGGACTTTCTACATTTTCCTAGGAACCCTGGGATTCAAACCAGGCACCTCGAACTCTCTGCAGGTTGTAAGAATTCTTGGAACACCAGAGGCGTATGCGGCATTCCAATCACTTTTAGATAGGATCCGAACTGTAGGAAGCGTGGACCTGAACGACCGGTCGGCGGCCGGACTGAAGGGAATTCTACAACAGCTCAGACAAATGCGAGGGCTGATCAACTGGAATAATATCATTGCTCAACTAAAAGGTGAAAGTTCAACAGGTTCCGGTTCTACAGGAAGCTCAACAGGAACTGGTACAACAATTGCGGAAACGGTCGACATCGTAAGTTCGAACTATTCACATCAATCCGCGATTAGCTTTTTGATATGACACATTTTTTTCACATATATACGGAACTTACTTTTCTTACATTTTAGAGGTAATAAATGCATAACAAATGTTCTATGTCTGAAATATAAGTTGAATAATCATATAAGGAAAAGCCAAAGTGAGAAAACGCAGCCTCCCCTCAAAGAGATTTAGAAAAAAACGAGCACAAAAAAATAAACATAACAAATACTGAATAAAATCATCATAAAAATAAACGAAAAATGGAACTGTGGAATGACATACGGACTCGCTTCGCCTTTCCATTTTACCATTTTCTGTAGATCACGAAAGTCGAACTTAAACATATACATGAAAAATGGAAACTATTTTGGAGGGTGTCGGGGCTAATAATTTATGTATAGGTTATTGTTCATTTAGAGGCTTGTATGAAAAGTAAACGGTCAGGCCCAGCGCAGCTGGGCGACCGTTTAATTTTTCATACAAGCCTCTAAATCAACTATAACGTATAAAATGGTTGAAATTATTTTTGTAACTGACAAAACATTCTCCGCATTTCCGACGCGCAACATTATGAGAATTAAGGTTCGAAATATTTGAAAAATACTGAATGGTCATTGGCTCAAAAATAATTTCAACCATTATAAT
The DNA here is from genome assembly GCA_038501625.1 of Corbicula japonica. Classification (NCBI taxonomy): domain Eukaryota; kingdom Metazoa; phylum Mollusca; class Bivalvia; order Venerida; family Cyrenidae; genus Corbicula; species Corbicula japonica. The sequence goes on along the minus strand of JAZAYU010000184.1, from coordinate 653,263 downwards.
CCTTTTGTGATTTGGCAAAACTTAAAGATGCTTGTTCACTTATCAGGATGAAAATATTACATGTTTGCAATTGGGGTGCGTCACGGGAATAGGTACATTCGGACGGTTGACGTCAATCATTGAAATGACGTCATAAAGTTGAGCAGACGACATCACTTATTATGCATTTCGCGGAAAAAATATCATTTTATTGTCAACACGAGTAAGAAAATCACTTCTTAGTTATGAGAAACTAAACGATAGTTGTTATGTCTTTCCAAATATAGCAACAACTAAAATGTAACTAAATATGACCGAATGTACCTTTTCCCGTGGCGCGCCCCAATCATCCAAATTTAAAATTGTAGAAGCCCTGTAAACAAAGTACACTCATCCAAAGTTCTACTTGATCATCAATTGTATATGATTACGATGTACAGTAGTTCCATTGTCAAGAGAGGTTGTGAAACGAACTTTTTTGTCTTGGAATCAATTACCAAATGTATTTTTAATCTTTATTGATTGTTTTCTTAAATGAATTCAATACCATTTACTAACACCGCAGGGTCAAAATTAGAACAGTATTTAAATTAAAAGGGAGGTAATTGTAAATCGGGTAATTTAAAGGGATATATTTAAACAAAACTGGTGCAAATTAATAAAATTCTTTTCTTTATACTCAGGTGGGGTCCTTTGAAAACATAACAAACGATTAAGAGCGATTCTTTGGTTGCTTGACAATAAACTGAAGGAAATGCATTTTAGCAAAATTGAAGATAACTCTCGCCAAAATGTTCCAAAATCAATTATTAAAAGATTAAAAGGTGAAATATGCATATCAGGAATCGCCACATTCAGAAAAAAAGCCTCTTAAAGGTCAAAAAGAAGAGAGAGGGAGAGGGCATGGTTAATAAACTGATCAGTTTCAAAAAAGACACCACAAACAATTAACAAAAATGAAGCTTACATTGAAGACAGCTCTTGGCAAATGATCACAAATAAAAGGCTGAGTTAATGTCTCTCTGATCACAAAAAATGTGACCAATTAGAAAATTGGGTGAGTGTACACTTAACAACTTTTCTAAGTATACACCTTTGTACTAGGCATCTCTGGCTTGATTTTTGAGCTAATGCCCTAAAACTTTTAATTAACCATGCAATGAATACTAACTGATTTACTAGTAAAACTTCATTCAAAATGACAGACAACTGACTGCTCAAAATCATTCAGAATACTAACACCCACAGAATACAAATTCACAAAATAAGTCAATAAAGCGTATGTTCAACTTAATAAACGAATTACGCGTACATATAAATGAACATCTGGAACATAGAAATATGCTAGTCTTCTATTTCTGTTTAAGTAAATTCATTTCATTCGGATCTTAATGTTTTATGACTGTTTATAGTCCAACCGACTTTTGGAGCAAATCAGTTTGAATGCATAAAATGTAGTTGTATCTTTTAGTTTCAATATGTCTGTAAAATTCGACCAATTTTTCTAATAAATCAGATAGTATTTATTGCATTTTTATTGAAGGTTTTAGAGCAATAGCTCATTTATCAAGCCAGTGACGACCCAGTACGAAGGTGTATACTTAGAAAAGTTGTTAAGTGTATAATTATGCGATGTATAATAGTACAGTCAGCGTACTGGTCTGAAGGTTATAAAACTGAGTTTGGAAACCAGTCTCAAATCTCAAGCATCTGATTGGCTGAAATGGCGACCAGTCGCCATTTCAGCCAATCAGATGCTTGAGATTTGAGACTGGTTTCCATGCTCAGTTTTATAACCTTGGGCACTGGAAATAAACCATCATATGATCAATCTTAAAACGTTTATCTTAGCCACCACCTAACAGCGGAGAATGGCGCTGGGATGGAATTTCCGGTCAGTGGGTCAAGGTCACCGGAAGTTCGTCTGGACATGGTACCGGTACTCTGACTGGAAGCGGTGAAGGCAACATTCTAGATATTGGTGGTACGGATGCAGCCTCACAATGGAGATGGAATAAATTGACAGGTAACGTATGTACCTTATTCAAGATGAATTGCTGAAGTAGTTTACCATTACTTTACCCAATCAAAAGAATATCCGAGTACTCGAGTACCCATTTTACTACTCGTTTACATCCCTATTACTTTTAAATTAATTAGTTGCGGATCCGAGATCTAATGTTAGATGGGGCACACACTGGGAGCATAATGTACCTACCCTACGTCGAAACAAAACCGGAAAGTTGCTTCATAAAATAGTAAATAGTCAAGATCGCTCCCGAAGGAAAACAGTTTTTATTTCTAAAATAGGGTGAAAACATTGATTAGTCTAAGGACTCTTTTAGAGGAAGCGCGCCCCGGTTGCGTCCCGTCCAGACATGTTGTGTTTAACAGCTTTGCAACAGTTCGGAAGTTTCGGAAAAGTGTACTTAAACAATTCAAACAAGAATGCTTTTTTAACTGGTTAACGCTCCGAGAAGATTTGTTTGAAATTACAAAAAAACATCAATTTTCGCGGGATATTACATTGCATTGATTTTATGGACAAATCGATTTACGGATATAAAGCTCCAACGATATACAGGGTGATCCGAAATATCTGATACATGTACACTTTTGAAATTTAATAGCAATAACATCAAACAAAGGCATACAATTTTCACATAGTAATAATCTAGAGGCTTTAAAGTTTTGTTTGATATACATATAACATACCAGACTTGAATAAGAAATGCTGTCTGTATATCCAAAATAAAATTTATAACAATGTTCAATGTGACGTCCATTTTAATGATGATGACGTCAAGTCTTTTTATTGAATTTTTCTATGCCCAATTAGACTTTTTCTTTGGGGACATTAAAGATAAGGTATACATGACTAAACCAACTCAGGTGCAAGAGCTAAAATCATCAATTTAATAAGAAATGTGAAAGATTAATCCACGGCTGTGCTTGTCGGGCAAATCAGACTATTTTAAGAAAAGACCTGACGTAATAATCACCAAAATGGACGTCACATTTAACATTTGTTATAAATATTATTTTAGATATACGAACTAATACCTGTTACAAGTATGCTATGTTATATATCAAACAAAACTGTAAAGCCTCTAGGTTATTACTATGTGAAAATTGTATGCATATGTTTGATAATATTTACTCTTTTAAAGTTCAAAACAGTATCAGATATTTTGGACCAACCTGTATAATATTACAATGCAATTGTGTTTAAACATATTTCAGAAAATGAAAAAGAAATCAAAAAATAATTTAAGACCTCACAAAAATGCTGTTTTACCGAAAACCACGGAATAGCATGTCCACAGAAGTAAACGCATTAACAGTACCAAAGTAATACAGATAAGCGATTGAAATTAACTTGTACGAGTAATGGACGAGGTGTCCTTAGAAACATACACTGAACAAAAGTTCTAATTGGTCATTTTTTGTCCGTAATTTTATATAAGAAAGACATTGAATTCACTCTTTATTTATGATCATATGCCAACAACAATCTTCAACTTAAGCTTTAATCTTGTAATAATTGACATTGGAACAGTTTAGCGAGAGTTATCCTTAATTTTGCTAAACATGCATTTATTGCATAAAAAGGTAAAGCAAACAGAAATTTGCTCTAAATTCCTTGTTTATTTTAAAAGGACACCTCATTAGTAGGAAAACAGAAAACATGATTAATCAATAGCTCATTTGTTTAAATAAACCCCTATCAGGGTATCCAATTTTTAAATTACATTCCTTTCAATTAAAGGCGGTTCTTATTTTGACCCTACGGTGTAAGTAAATGGTATTGGATTCATGTACGAAAGCAATCAAAAAAGATTTAAATGACATTAAATAAATGATTTCAAGACAAAAAAGTTCCACAAGCTCTCTTGACGTAGGGAAGAAATGAAACTAGCATACATTGTAAACATATACAATTAATTACCAATTAGAACTTTGGTTGAGTGTATATGCGTATGCTTGTGTACAGTAAATGTCTCATTGTCATGCATGTTTGCTTGTTCTACAGGGCAGTGGGAGAGGTTGGCGGCAGTTAATTTGGGTTCAACCGGCCATTCATCCGCCGATGTCCAGATCAGTAACGAGATGTCCGGAGGGTCAGCTGGTGGTCATGCGGGTCCGTGTACATTCTTTTTTATGTATTAATAATTGTGTTTTATAAATTATGATTATTTTTCGTATGTATGCTTGGGATTAAGTAAAGGAAAATGTGTTAAAGTTAAATCCACGAATCTCGGAGGCTAGTCGGCAGATTAATTCAGTTAAATATAAGTCCGTTCAAACAACATTACAATAGCACCGCGACCAAATTTTAAATTCAACTTCAGGTTTTACCTTGCACAAATTTAAATTCCGCCTTTAAGTTTTCCGTTAATAATAGTTTTAGCTTCAAAAGTTACGAACGCTTTAGTCAGCTCACATCCGAGAAGGCATTGATCGTATATCTTTCATGTAATTTAATGGATCAAACCATTTTCTTTTCTGGAACAGGATCCGTAAGTTCGTGGTTGTGGGAGGCAGCGGGTTCCAAAGCTCCAATCACCACGTCAGGTGGGTCGTGGAACAGATCAGCAAGCCAATTTACAGGTGATTTTACAGCAGGCATCGCCGGTATGACCTGGGATGATATCGTAAGGGAAATCGCAAGAATGCAGGTAAAGTGTTTATTCTGGGGCCGGATTATATCAGGGGCCGGTTTATACCAGGTGCCGAATGATCGAAACTTTACAGTACGATATAACTGGCAATAGTTTATCAGGGGCCGGTTTATATAAGGTGCCGATCGATCGAAACGCTTAAATTTACAGTGACTTATAAGTACGGATATTTGCATAGAATATTTTGAATATCATTTTTGTCTTTTTTTGTCCAAACCGCCAATATGTTTCAGATTTTTTCAAATATTGTAACATTTTAACGTGATGTGCCTCATTTAAGTTATTGATTTTAGAACACGACATCTGGTACCTGGCAATGGAATACAATCGGAGGCAGTCAGGCTGGTAATGTTGACGCCAACAGACGAGCGGTCGAGGCTCTTCTGCAGCAACTCAAGCTGGCAGAAGGCCAGAAAGGAAGTGCTTCGTGGCAATGGAATGCTTCCGGCGGAAGTTCATCGGGCGGTTCAAAAAGCGGAAGTGGTCAGACTGGCAGCATGGCTGAAAATCAAAAGATGATAGAAAATTTCCTAAGGCAGCTAAAGCTTTCCGGTGGACAAGGAGGAAATACGTCATTCCAATGGAGTGCTTCAGGTGGAAGTACATCCGGAAGTAGCGTGACCGGATCCATGGCAGAGAACCAGCAGATGATGGACAATCTTCTAAGTCAACTGAAGCTTGCTGGTCAGAGCGGAAGTTCCTCGGTGATGTGGAACACTGCAGGTACATAAAGATGTCTGATTTAAATAACCAGCCTCAGTGATAACACTTGTTCATAACTTCAACGCGAGATAAATAAGCGATGTTTATTGATGGTATCGTGTCCGCAAAACTCATATAATATTAATAAGTATAGAAAGTTATGGAAGGCTCAACATAAATAATGTACACAATTTTATTTCGCGAGGTCAAAATTTCGCGATATTTGTAAAAAAATCAGCTATTTTATTTATATGCGTATTTATGAATTTGCGACATGGTCAGTCGTTTATATGTTTGCCTAATTTATTTAAATGACTTAATAAAAATGAATGGTGGCCAAAGAGAAAATATAGGTGGTGTTTGAAGTGATTAATGGTTGTATTTTAAGTTGCCTATTTTCGGGTAAACGTATAGTCGGTTTATGGAACTCATCAATATAATATTCGCGGTATTTATGAATTCGCGAGGTAAGCGATTGCGAATATTAGCGAGAAAAAAACTAACGCGAATAAAACCAGTTCTACAGTATTTGCTTTAGGGGCATAGATCATGTTTAAATGTCACCAAAAAGAAACCCAAAAGGCATCGTTTTGTGTCTTTATCTTCAATTTCTTGCAGAACAATCAACTGATGTATTGGGACAACTAATATTTAAACTTACATTTTTTAACGCTACCGGAAGGAATTAGGGAGACAACTCAATTGTTTACTTTTTATAAATTCTATTTCTGTTATCAATGTTTATTGTAGCAAATCATCACAAACAAATATAACAATATTATTTCTGATATACACTGTTTATTATGAAGGATAATGTATGCGAAATATTTCCCGAATGAAAGGTAAAGGACTACGAGATGAGCTTATGAATGAAAGTAGTTCTAAAAGTAGTCCCGTTGTGACCTCATTTAGGGCGCGTGACTCATTCTACATCGGGGTGTAGGATCGAATTTTCTACACGGGTGAAAACACCGGATGACCTGATCTGGTATGCAAGAAAATGAAATAAATGACATAATATAATCATAATATATTTTTATGAATACTTATATTATTTATCTGGGTGTCAAATTTGTGTCTTTTTGTCGACATTTAGCTTTAAACACGGTTTAACACCAACCATTTAGCTGAAGAATTTTAAGTGATATTATTTTTGTAGTCACTTGGCAAAATGTTTAAAAACTAAATTTATTATTTAAATTAATTATCTAAAACTATTTTTAGAAGGTAAAACTGGGCATGAACTAGATACAGCTAGGATGAACGAAATACTCCGTGAGATGCAGAACATGGCAAAAACTAAAGATGCTTTCAACACGGCTGGTACCTTTATAACATCCGGCGGAGAATCCGCGGTAATATCAGGTTAGTATCCTGGGCCCAATATCATAAAACTAAGGCAGCAGACCAGTCTTAAATCTCAGTCATCAAATGCTCGAGATTTTAGACTGGTCTAAAGATTAAGTTTTATTATTTTCGGCCGTCAAGCATCTGATCAGTCAGATGCTTGAGATTTTAGACTGGTCTAAAGAAGTATTTTTATGATTTACGGCGCTGGTAGTGGACTATTTATATAATCAACCTAATATTTAAAAATTTTGACTGGAGACAAATCTCATATCCTCAGCAGGTGATTAGTCAAATCAGAAAAAAGCTGCAATCCTTAGTAACTTGGGGCATGCCACGGGAAAAGATACATTCGGTCATATTTTGTGACATTTTAGTTGTAACTATATTAAGAAATAACTTACGCTAATATATTATTTTCTCATAATTAAAACATGACTTGTTTTGCAAATTTTGTCACAAAAATGGTATTTTACCGCGAAATTCATAATTTAATGAATGTCGTCTGCTCAAATTTACGACGTCATTTCAAAAATTGACGTCAACTGTCCGAATGTACCTTTTCCTGCGAGTCTGCGACGCGCCCCAGTTGTTAATTGGAGAACAGTATCCAGTACTTAACAGCTTAGAGTCCAGAAATTAAAACATTAACAAACATGACAAACGTGCTTCAACTTAGTTAATTGTGATATGAAATGCTTGTAAAAATGCAAGATGTTTTTTTAAAAAAAGGTAAGCATTAAACGTTAACCCTTTTTACCTTAATTAATCCTTTCCTTGATATCTACGCATTTTTACGCATGTGCGACCAGTGTAGATCCAGATCAGCCGGCACATCCGTGACGTGTGATCAGGATCTGCACTGGTCGCATTTTGGTCAGAAATAACCTAATTAATCGAAAAGCGAACAGTTTACTCTCTGATCAGACGGCACTGATGTGCCGGCTGATCTGGATCTAAGCTGCTTGCCCTAGCAATAAAGGGGTATCTATACAGGAAAGGGATAAGGCAAGTGCCCAAGGTTATAAAACTGAGCATGGAAACCAGTCTCAAATCCCAAGCATCTGATATGCTGAAATGGCGACCAGTCGCCATTTCAGCCAATCAGATGCTTGAGATTTGAGACTGGCGACCAGTCGCAATTTCAGCCAATCAGATGCTTGAGATTTGAGACTGGTTTCCATACTCAGTTTTATAACCTTCAACCCAGTACGTTTTTTTATCCCGTGAGCAATCAATGTAGATCTATAACAGCCGACACATTAGTACAGTCCGATCTGGATCTACACTGGTCGCTTCTCGGTAAGGAATAACCTAATGTTAGGCTAATTTATTAAAAAGAGAAATTTGATGACCAGATTTGACTTATAATTCAACCAAACAGATAAAAAAAAATTATGTCTCTAGGGGGAATAGGAACGAACCGGGGTGTCTTGACGCAGGATCAGACTGGTTCAAAGCGCACTGTTCAGACCAGAATAGAAACTGATAAGCCCAAGCCTACTGAGTCCATTGTAGGTGGGCGTGTCGTTGGGGCGTCTATACAAGGCGTGGCTTCACAATCAGCGGGTGGGACATCCGAAGGTTAAAACTGTTATTGGTTACAACATGTAGCATGGAGCGCCACATACAAATAGTGTATAATTGTATTTAAAATAAGTAAATTAAATATAAGAAACGTACGAGACATCCATGTACTGTTAGAAATATATAACTTGTTTATGTCGCTTTTCACTAACTCATGCATTTTGGGTACCGCTGCATTTAGAACAGTGAATTCAAAGATAACTGTGGTTGGTGAAAAAAAAGTTGTTATTATTATTGTATTCTCTGATACGTAATGCGCATGCTCAGCCATACTTAATTTTATACATGTATAAGGTGGGATCTGTAAGTAAAAATGGCGTAAACCAAAAAGATTACATTAGATGGTGTTGGGCAATACCTATATTTAAAAATCTTATTGTTATCATTTATAAGCACGAATTCGTATATACATGTAATTAAACCTTCCAAAACGATCGATTGACTGGAACTTTAAAATAATCAAAGTTAATGAACGCATTTTAACATTTGCATTTCATAAAACTTGTAGTGACAATATTGTTTTCAACTTAACGGTTGAAATCTTTTTAGTTTTTAAATATTAAAAACATATTAATCTTATTGACTTAAAAATGATTTAAACCTTATTATAAAATTTTAAATAAAAAGAAGCGCATAATTTGATTGGTTCATAGGATCACGTGACTGCGTTTCATTTCTCAGTGACGCAGCTCAGTATTTAGACGGTTACTGCAAAACTACTGTTGTAGCATTAAATTTTGCGGTGGTTTAATTTTCGCGTATTTCGCGCTAAGGTAAGTGCGCGAAATCAAACCCAAGAGAAATCAAACCATTGAATATCTACTCTTCTGAGAAAAATACAAGTGCGCGAAATTAAGCCCTCGCGAAAATGTCACTTATGTCATTTGTGCGAAATTTGATCCCTGCGAAATTTATTGATACAACAGTAAATCAATAAATGAAAAATATAAATAGGTTTGTTAAATGTTGTTATTATATGAATTGAATTTCATTGTTCTTCTTTTTTTCGGTGTTTTAACTGTCTGAATGTAAACACCCATTTTTACAATAGGTTTTACAATTTCCCAGCCAATATTGATTTGGATATTCTTCAATCATTCCCAAGGGTATACTTCCTGCTTTTTATCCCCCGCCTATAAAATCGGGAGGGGGATATTGTTTTGGCGTTGTCCGTCCGTCACGTCGTCACGTCACGGTGTCACGTCGTCACGCTATCCGTCCGAATTTCGTTTCCGGGCTATTTCTCTGCAACCACTGGATGGATTTCAACGAAACTTTGTGGGAACTATCAGTATCAAGAGAAGATGCGCATATCGTCGTCTTGTTCCGGTCAGACCATTTAACACAGAGTTATGGCCCTTTGATAACCTATGCATTATGTATATAGAGCAGTATTCGTTTCCGCGCTATTTCTCTGCAACTACTGAATGGATTTCAATGAAACTTGCTGAAAACCATCTATACCAAGAGGAGATGTGCATATCGTCGTCTTGTTCCAGTCAGACCATTTAACACAGAGTTATTGCCCTTTGATAACCTATGCATTATGCATATAGAGCAGTATTTGTTTCCGTGCTATTTCTCTGTAACTAGCGGATGGGTTTCAATGAATCTTTCTGAGAACCACCAATACCAAGAGGAGATGCGCATATCGTCGTCTTGTTCCAGTCAGACCATTTAACACAGAGTTATTGCCCTTTTATAACTTATGCATTATGCATATAGAGCAGTATTCGTTTCCGCGCTATATCTCTGCAACTACTGAATGGGTTTCAATGAAACATGCTGAAAACCATCTTTACCAAGAGGAGATGCGTATATCGTTGTATTGTTTTGGTCAGACAATTTAACACAGAGTTATTGCCCTTCATAACTTATGCATTATGTTTATAGAGCAGTATTCGTTTCCGTGCTTTTTCTCTGTTACTAGTGGATGGGTTTCAATGAAACTTGCTGAAAACCATCTATACAAAGAGGAGGTGCGCATGTCGTCGTCTTGTTTCGGTCAGACCATTTAACACAGAGTTATTGCCCTTTGATAACTTATGCATTATGCATATAGAGCAGTATTCGTTTCCGTGCTATTTCTCTGCAACTACGGGATGGATTTTAATGAATCTTTCTGA
>JAZAYU010000184.1:539709-642340 GCA_038501625.1 Corbicula japonica | reverse complement strand
TGTAGAATTTGATGGTGAATATATATTCCAAATTTCAAGTTGATATCTCCAGTAGTTTATAAGTTATGGACCAAAGTGCATATTTTCCTTAACGCAAAATTTAAGTGAAAAAGGGGCATAACTTAAAAAATATTTGTAGCAGAGTTATGGGTCTTGTTGGTAATGATGTAGAATTTGATGGTGAATATATATTTCAAGTTTGAAGTTGATATCATAAGTAGTTTTTAAGTTATGGACCAAAGTGCATATTTTGTTTAACGGACGGAGCCGCCGACGCCGACGCCGACGCCGACACCGGGGTGAGTAGGATAGCTCCCCTATTCTTCGAATAGTCGAGCTAAAAAACGATTTCGACACTGAAATTAAATACACATTTACTCGTCATCATTTACCCTACTGGGATTTGATAAGATTTTAAAATAGTTACACATTTTCCGTAAACGGCTACACAAAAATAAAATAAAAGAGAAATAAATTATCTATTTTGCTTCTTTTTTCAGCTTTTGTGTTGTATTGCTGTTGATAGAAAATTAACATAAACTATTTTGAATTTTATGGAAGTTCTTATTGTCTGTCAAACTAAGGTGAATAAATGTATTGTTATGCGACAAAGTTTACATTTTAAGCGTTCGGACGAAATAATGTTCTAGTTACCAAGGACACACTAAAACAAAAGATAATAATCTTTAAATCCCCAACACTAACACTTAACACTAGTCTACAATTTGATGCAGTGGTTTGTAGAAAAAAAAATCTGATTTATATAAACGTTAAAAAACATTTTCATTCCTAATTTCGGTTTCAACGTTAAAACCGTCTGTTGTGTTATAATAAAACATATAATAATTTTGTTACAGTAATTACAGTTTGTGCGAGTTCAAGTAGAATATACTTTCTTCAAATTTGAGCAAGCGAATGAAAGTGCTTGGAATCAACATTTTTAACCGGACTATCTGAATGATTAAGAATAAGGGTGATGCCTTCAGAAGAGAAAATCTGCTTTTAGTTCTGCCCAAATTTATATAACTTGTAACGTAATGATTTTGATAATTATATGTTATAATTAAATTTTAGAACAAAAACATAATAAATAATTTGTAGAAAATAATGATTTTATTCGTATGACAAATCTTGTTGATATTAGCATTGCACTTGTATACAATAAAGTAAAGTGTATGAAGAGTTTGTATTCTTTCCGTTTACTTAAATATATAATAATTATTTAATATAAATCTGTTTTCTGATCTTAGCTTTGCGTCTTTTAGTATGCTTCATTTAATTGTTTTGTTTCTTTAATTAGCGTGATTAGTGCGTACACAAGATACTAAAAGCAGAGATTGATATTCCTCAAGATTAAGGTTAATTTGATGCTTATCTCACAGAGGTCATTTAATAACAGTAGGGGTGCAAATTAATGGGTGTTTGGTCAATGATTCTGACAGCATGCTCAGATGTTCTGACTGCTCTCGCAAACTTAATAGCTTTACAGTTCCACCTACTTTCTCGGTCAATCAAAAGCCTTCATTTCATTCAAATCCAAGAAATTTAATGGCATTATTTGGGTTTCCCATTACTTCCTGTTAAATCTGACCAATTTGATGATTAAATCTGGCAGATTTAATGGTTTAATGTGTCAGATTTCCTTCAGTTTTATACACTCAGTAATAAGAACTATATCGCTTAATTTCTTGTATTGAATAAAAAACTTTACAAAGTTATATTTTGTGTTACAAAAAATATCACTGAAATAAGTATTAATATTTTGTTACACTTTTTCAAGTTATTAGCACAAAATCATAATTTTCGAACACACAATCTTTTAAACATCCGTTACAAACTTTGTCCAATTATGTTTAATTTTATTAATAAAATTGAAATCATGTGTCATGCATACCTCACATAGCTAATTAAATGATACAAATAAGAGTTCCCAGTGAAACTAATAAAGAAAAACAATTCATATCTCAATTACCCACTTGTTTTTAGAATACAATGAAATTTAGCATTTTTAAAATTAGTTTAATGTTAGTTTAATGTTGTATATAATTTCTTTTTATAAAAAAGTACTTTCAATCATAAGAAATCATTAATAAATTATTCTAAACATCCGTTCCCAATGAAGTATTATGATTTACACAAATCTCATGTGCTTATTGCTTACTGATAAGTTGCACTTAATTCTGCAGTTTCTGACAATTCTAAGAATATGTTTAAGAAAAATTTATTATCTGTTAAACTGAAATCCATGTTTACACAAAATAAAATGAAGCCCGAGTGAGCTTTGAATTTTCTTGTCAGGGTAGGGTTTTAGAAATTTTAAATTTTAGAAAATTAAACATAAAATTCTTCCTCACTTATCTCGGTCGAATTTAATTTGTTAAATTTCCAAATTCTGAACTATAACCTACACTTATACATTTTAATGGAAATGCATATCAGAAAGCATAAAAAATATTGACCTCACATCAAGTTTTTCAATACACAACAATGGTTAAAGACCGACATTGTAATGGTAATAAATCAGTTGTCAGCTTCGCGCAGAGTTCAAGGAGGGATGCTATAGAGTCAGTTGGAATGTGTTTATGGTTATTTATTGCTACATAACTGCACTGGTTAATCAGCTAAAGATACGCCATGTTGTTATACCACTGATCAGGTCGAGCTCTTTAGTCATGATGTTCTATACACTAGCTTTAGAGAAATAAATTTAACATGTATCGGCCATGTTATCTAATTGTTATAATATCCATCTGGCTTCAATTATCGGCAATTTCATGATCTGTACCACAAAATAATAGATGATCATTAACTATTGAGAATATTTCCTAGTTTCGATTTCAACCTTCGTTAAACTATAGTTTGTTTCGAAACTGTAAAATGCACTGCCGTATGATTTGGTATTTACTTAATACTGGTAATAATTTTGTATGCACATGATAAATATGCTGAAAAATAAAAACAACCCTGAAATCAAAGAAAGCTGTAATGTTCCATTGTTTTGTGCATGAAGAGATTTTAAACATAGTAAAAATATTAAAGGATATGTATTAAGATTTTAAAAGTTCATTTAGCATCCATTTACATTTCCTGTTCATAAAATAGCAATGTACTTGAATTGTGAATTACATTTATATCATTTCTTTTTTTTTGCATGAAATCAATAGCAGACAATTAATGGTCACTTTAAAACTGTAGGATACACGTATCAACTAACTGAACGGAACGTTCGGATCCTGTTATGTGTAAAGCTATCAAGTTTGTAAGAGATTCTTCAAACATCCTGGCATCTTGACACCCATTAACAGCACCCCACTGTTAGTAAATGACCTACATGTATGTGTATGCCTATTCAATAAGCAGTGATAGGCGAGAACGTCATCAACACGTGTTTTACGCACCGCGTGGTACACAAAAAGCCAAAGGTCTAACAAACAACTTTGAACAATAATGGCAGATAGTAAACAAGTTTACGCTGGAAAATGGTCAGAAGGCTAGGCTTTGTTTACTGAATTTATGAACAAAATATATATATACAGTAAATTATGTGTTATATCTTTTTGATTATATAAAAATGATAAAATAGTTAAGATTCTGGTATACCAAAGAAGTAATTTTAAATTTGGTTCCTTTCATAATCATAGCTTTACAACAATTAACGCCTTTGGAAACGAATAAATATGAATTTATTTCGCAGTAAAAGTTTTATAAATTTTCAAAACTATGGAACAAATTTTCGTTAAAAAAACGTTTAAAACGTCGTTTTGGCATATTGCACCTAATTTTAATGTACCAAACTATAATTAATAAATACAGGCAGGCAGTTGTTTTCTTCTTTTCTGCATAATAACATTTCCAGAATACGCAATGAGGATTCAAGTAAACCGCCGCTGTGTGGCGGTTGTTTTTCGAAATTGTGCGAGCATAATATTTATAAACATTGGTGCACTGCTCTGTGGGTTTTTAAAATTTATAAAATACAGAACAAATCCGACTGGTAGTACCTTGAATATCTTGATAACGGTTTCTTCAAACGTTACGCTATTGATGTAGCAGGTTTTCGTAACTCATAGACACACCCTTCTGTTTCTTTCTGATTTAAAACTACTGTGGACTAGTATTTTAAAGTGGGAGCGTTGCTTAATCATTTATTTTTCCAATTTAGTCAAAAATTCACATGCGTTTTGAATTCTAAAATTCCTCAACATTATAATAATTCGTACGCTGCTTGTTTATATGAGGATTGAGACAAATTAAAACATACATATTGTATTCCGCCAGAATGGATGGCATATTATACCAATATTTAAACTTAAATGGTGGGATATCGTTATTGATAATATACAAAAACTTTAAAACACGAGTCTTATGAATAGTACAAGAACCACTATAACTGTTGAAACAAGAAAATTGTTGTTCAAGCGTCAGGTGCGCTTTACCCATATTGGTACACTTTATATATGAAACACGTTTATTTATAATTTCAATTTTAATGATTATTTCAGCGAGTATATTGTAGCATTTATGCGACATGATGAATTATATTCACATGTAAATTATATAAGTATTTAACTATGTCAATATTATATCAAAACTGTCCCTATTACAATATTTTTCTAATATGTCTTATTACTTATCGGTATTTTAGAACTTTATCGTAAAACGTGATGTAAGACATATTTTTCGACCATATGCAACTGAAACTGTTTTTTTAATTAACACATATTATATTCACAGGGTGTCTACATTAAACATATCAAGCAATCAAACATTTACATTTTAGCAACAATCATGTAATTTATTCATTCACAGCCGAGTGTGATAATAGATTTTACACAGTTCCGTTCATTAAAACATGGTCACTAAAAACATATTTATAAATTTCTAAAAATAGCGTTTAAAGATTTTTCTTGAAGTAGTACACATTCATGACAGTATCACAATTTCTCAGATATATGGAAAGTGCAACTCAATATTTAAATACAAGTATAATGCTCAACAACGTTCAAAGGGATATATAATTGAAAACAGCACTGAACAAATTACGATAGCGGTGTGTATTTTGTTTTATGAACATTTTATAAATAACATTTTTTTATGTTTTCGTGGTATATTAACTTTTAAATCAGAAATAGTTAACATCTATGAAGAATGTTTATGTTGTTAGCAAGTAATCTCTGGCTCCAACCGCAGTGTGACAATACAGTTATCTCATCAGACATGTGCCATTCATCTTAGAAACCACTTGCATTTTACAATTCCAATCTACACATGCCTTATTACGGTAATGACAGTTCAGTTGGACAGAAAATTGTTAGCAGGAGAACACTTTCAATGTGTAACTCTGCGCTAAAATATGAAAAACTAACTCTTTGAATTGCTATTATTTTTCTCTAAAACTTCTGTTTTACCATTCCGTGTTTCCTGACCAACAGCTTGAGTAGAAGGTTTTATATTTCATGTTACTCAATTTTTGTTTTACTCAAATCGGCAAAAATCAAAGGTATCATTGGTGCTGTTCTAGGTTGTGCCACTTTAAATTTATATTGAAGGTTGTTTGTTTGCAACTGTTCTATTAACCTTCCACCAACTTCCAACGTATTGTTGATGTCAACTTGTACTAAAAGCTGTCTGGTCTGTAGTTGTTACATGAGAGACAAGAGGTTTTAAAGTTCTTCATCGACTGATCTTATCATTTACATTACAACATGGCATGCCATCCAGTTTAATTGAAAATACAACAGAATTTCTCAAAATTGTTGACTTTTGTTATGGAGATTGACTTTCGCTGTATCAGGGTTAGTTGGGCCATTCAAACAGAAACATAATCACTTTTAAGTTTTTCAATGAACAAAACGAATCTGTCAAAATTTACACAAAGATATTTCAGAAATCGTCTGATACCAGTTTGTGTTATTTGTCTGGATTTGTTTGTTTCGTGTTCGCACTGTGTGAGAGTCTATCTAGTATTCGCTTGCATTCTCGTGACGTTGTGACAGCACATGTAAAATATTGGTGCTAAGCAAACATATAACTTGAATATAAACATGTGACAAAGAACTCTAAAATAAGCTACAAGACACATTTTTATTTCAAAGCGCAAAATTAAATATTATTGTAAAAAAGCATGTAAAAGTCATTTTAACTGGCCGTTAAAACAATTGTTATCGATTCAAGTTTAAATATGTTTCTGACTTACATTCGTTTGAAAAGGGAACATAAGTCAAACACCAGCTTATAATATGCGTACTGAAATTAATCAATTTCTACTTAAAAAAGGTGTAATGAATGGATATTAAACAAAGACACAAATGGGTTTAAAGCAGTCTATTCACAGTTTAGGGTGTAAAACTTCAGTGGATTAAACCAACTTAGGCCATTTGTTTTGCCTCCAGGTTCTCATTTTCATTCATTGTTAGTGACGCCCTTTATGAAACTGACCACAGTAAAATAAATAAAAGTTATTTTCTGTTCTGTTTTGGATGCATCCATCCTCAATATTAACTTTACTTTTTGTACTAAGCTCTGAGAAGTTTGATCGAATTATTGCAAAAACCTAACAACTGGAATATGATAAGATATACACAATGGATATAGTTTTTTATGAAACTACATTTCAGTTGTCAGCCGTCAAAGTCAATTACAGCACTATCAACTGACTTGTGTTTATTAAAGTGCGCAAAGTGTTCTACCCTTCAAATGAAATATATAGTATGTGAATTAATTAACCGTTAAGTCAGTCAAACTTGTTTGTAAAACTAGGATGTGATAATTTCAATATTGTTATTTTCTATTGTGATGCGAAAGCATGATAAATAACTAACAGTTACATTTTGTGTATGCCGGTATTTCGATCGATATTGTATCGGATTGGAATCAGGTGATTTTTGCTGTCTTGTGGTAATCTTCCTGAAATAACTTATTTCTTTTGAAAGTTTAAAGCCAGTGTTGAATAAACAGTTACTCTCTAGAATAATATGAATATGATTTTGGTCTGTCGAGGGTGGGGGTGCTTTATTTTGATACTTGAATTAAAAATAGATTCGCAATATTTGGTCTGTAGTGATATTGCACAGGTTTTTGGAAACAAAAGATGCTTTTTTGTATTGCGTTCTATTTATGATTAATATTGATTGATACGTCATACATTGTATGAGTAAACAGTGGAATATGAATCTAACCTTTATACTGAATGCCCTACTAAACAGTTTGATGGCTTTTGGTAGGTAACTTTTAGGTAACCACTAGGAGGTTGCGAGATCGAGTTAGAATCACATAGACATGACAGACGATATTTCTGAATTCTCTATTATTTGTGTTTATTCTGTTAATAAAACTTGTGTTACATGTAAGGGCAGGGGTTAAATAATTCAAGCAATGTTACATTTCTTACTAAAATATTTTACAAGCTGATCCATTTGTCCTATGATTTCGATTCGTGTATAGGCTTATCAGCTAAGTTGGAACTCCGATAAATTGCGATTTCGAAGCATTTCTCCGTCAGGACGGCCAGTAGTCCCGTTATTCAAATAACCTTTAGGAGGTTGCAGTTTGTGAGTGTGGTGTTATAGAGAATACTTGTTTTTACAATTGTAAGATAGAAATGTATTTCACCACGTTAGCTCTGCTGAAATTAAGGATTGTCTTTATTTTAGCAAATCAGATGAACGAGAAAAGAGACTGGTCTCCAATCTCAGTTTTAAATTCTTTAGGCCAGGAAATCGGCTCGAGACAATACGTTTTTCCATTTCTTAGCTGAATGTACCGTTTTATGATATGCTATTCCGATTTGAAATTAAATGGTAACACACTTAATGTTCCGACTGACATTGATAAGATATGAACTATTATAGGAATTAAAAAATATATGCCTTTATGAATGCTTTTATATACCTAAAAAGTGTAAAAATGTCTGTCATAAAGGTACACAAGTAAAGTGTAAAGCTATCAAGTTGATAAGAGATTCTGCAAATATCCTGACCTGACAGCCACCCATTAATCTGCACCCCACTGTGATTAATGACCTCTGCGTGCTGAGCATCCAATTAACCTCAATCAAGACGACCAGTCTCGGCCCTTTAACTGATTTCTTATCGCAAGCACAATAGTTAATCCTTATCAGTGATATAATTCTAAGTGCCTCGTTTATCCGACATTTAGCCAGTGTCTGAATACTAGATAACGTATAGGTATTTTGTTTTTATAAATCTTCATACTTACAGTACTGTGAACGTTTAATGTTACAAAATTTGCGTCTATCGTGCGTCCGTCTATCGTATATCGTACGTCCGTTTAACGTGTATCGTGCGTCCGTCTAACGTGCATCGTGCGTCCGTATATCGTGTATCGTGCATCGTGTGTCTTTAATTTTATCGTACAACGTGAAAAAGTTACTTACATATTAAAATTAAATCATTTAATTTAAACCATTCATCTTATATTTTCATAACATTTTCAAATTTTTAGATATCTCTTACACAAATTATATGAATCGGCAGTATCGTGTATCGTGCGTATACCGTGTATCGTGCGTCCGTCTATCGCATATCGTGCGTCCGTCTATCGTTTACCGTGCGTCCGTTTTCCGTGTATCGTGCGTTTCGTTTGTAACCTTAAACGTTCACAGTACTGTATACATACTATATGCATGATATATAATCAGAAACAATAAATTTAATGGATCATAATGCTTCTGTCTTACAAGAATAGCCCCCCCAAAAAGTTTTGATTTTACAAAATTTCCTGGTCCCTAAAGTTATTACTAAGTGCAGACAATAAACATCACTGTTATAATTATGTTTTATGATTAATTTCAGAAAGTTGTAAAAGAGCATTCTTATTTTAGCAAATAACTCAGTTTGCAACATAATATTATTAATCTGTTTTAAAAATAGGAATGTATGATGCACACGTGAGAAATAAACGTATCAATAGATTAAATGGTTAATATCCCATGTGTAAACACTGTACATCCGTCAATTCTGGTCAGGATCTACATTGTGCGCATGTTGGTAAAACTAATCTTATATATCCAAAGACAAACCGTGAAGATCCAGATCAGACTGAATAATTTGCAGGCTGATGTGGACCTACACTGATCGACATTGGATATAAGTCATATTCATGGAGTAAAGGGTTATATAAACATTGAGTAGAGTACCTGAAAATTATCTGTTGAACAGTTTTTTTTCCCACTTTCTCTCTTTGACCTACTGGTCTCTGTGCTAAAATAGCTTTTCTCAAGAATGCTATTTGAGAACACGCATCATAATAAATAAGTTCACACGGCAATGTGGGTAATCGTTTATTATTTTGTAAGAAAAGAAGGGCCTGGAGAATAATTGTTCAATAAATCAATTATAATACAGATTCAAGGAGGTAAAATTGTACTTCGGATGAGTTGTAATATCAAACCCATGCTTAGCTCATATGCATTTTTAATCAAGAACGGCAGTGCTCATGAACCAAATAAAAGAGCAATTAGCTAAACATTGAAGCACACATCATAAATTGCCTGATAGGATAAGGTCATCTCAACGATATAATGACATTGCTGCTCGAGATAAATCAATCTGACCCGGCGAAGGTAAGGCGTCATTGTTTCACACATGCAGTGCTGCTGACCGCATTAATTGTTAACATTTGATAGGCTGATTGATATCATCGGAATCTCTCATGCCAACTTCCACTATGCTAGATGTTTTAGCATAAAAATAAAGAAAATGAAAGAATGGATAAAAGTGTTTTAGTGTTTTTATTAACCATCTAGCTAGTGGTTCAGTTACCATATTACTTTACTGTTTTTTTTGTGGTGTAATGCCACAGTGTAATACCAATTTTATTTCACCTAGAAAATTCTGTAATTCACTGCATAAAATAAATTGTATAAACTCTATGTTATATCTTGACAAAATATGTACTAATATTTTCAATTTCAAAAATAAATAAATAAAGTTTTTGTAACTTATGATCCATGTCCTGCCTTAAGTCATGGTAGTGTATTGTGCCAACATAAGTAAGATTGTATGCTTATTTATGTTGTGCATACTGTAAAATGTCTGTTTTGTGCGTTAAACCCCTGTCACACTAGGATCGCGTTCACACGGCGATCCCACGGCGTCAAAGAACGCCGATGTGAGCGCAGTAAGATCGCAAGCATCGTCGCAGCAACGCGGTGGCACCGCCAGTAGACGCAGTGGGATCGCATAGAACGCCTAGCCACGGCGCTCACTTTGAGCATGCACAAAACAAACGCCGTCGCTCGGCGTTCTGATAAGAGCGCAGTGGGGTCGCCGGAAGGGCGCAGTAACAGCGCAGTAAGATCTCCTACAACGCCACGCGAGCTCCGCGGGCACGCTTAAAGGTCGCAGTGCGAACGCCATGGTAAACGGTGGCGCTTGCGTGGAGATTGCACGGCGTTGTCTGAGATGTCACTGCGACTCTACTGCGCTTAATGGCGCGTTTACGGCGCTTATACGGAGTGTTAAGGTGTTTTAATGGGCTCTTGCAACGACTGTACGGAGCTGTCACGGCGATCATTGCGCTCCCATTGCGCTTCTACTGCGTTGTCATGGCGATCATTGCGCTCCTAATACGCTTCTTCCGCGTCCATTGGCGTTTGCATGCCATACACGAGCGAAATGGTAAAATGTACAAGATATACAAACAAACTCATTTCACTATGACGGCCTATATCCAGGTCAAGCAGAAACACCAAGATGAAGACCTCATTCTTACACGACGAAGGATGAGGGCTCAAGGGCGTATGAGAGTTGTGGTTCAATCATGGCTGGACGAAGGCAGAAAGTTGCAGCAAGGCCACTATCACCGACTTATGCCTGAGCTGCGATGTGAAGATCCTGCTAGTTACTTCAACTAACTGAGTGCAACCCGCACACTCTAAAGGAAAGGGCTCGAACCGGAATTAAAACTTACTAATCTAGTATTATTATTATATATCAAAGGAAGAATTATGAGAACCCCACACAGACATGTTCTGTTGGCGGGTTTTGGTCACTGCTGAGGTGAAAACGCAGTGCACGTAGTGGAAGCTCCGTAAGAGCGCCGTGAAAGCGCAGTGCACGCAGTGGAAGCGCCGTAAGAGTGCAGGCAATCGCCAACAAGAACTCCGTAGGAACGCGATAGAACGCCATGTGAGCTCCGTAGCAACGCCTTGGTCGCAGTGAGGACGCCGTGACATCTCCATCCTCACGAAAAATATCATGTTTTTCTTGCGATCTCACGGCGTTCTGGAAAATCAAACAACGCCGTGGAAACGCAATGGAAACGTGCTATAGTGTGACAGGGCCTACGTTGTTATATGTGCTAAATGAAACGTTGTGCAGATAGCGCTACGTTACTTGGTTTAAAATGGGTTCAACGGACGCTACGTATTTATTGTACCTGACGAAGACTGAAAAAATCAAAACCTGTTGTATAAATATTTTCGAAATTCTTGTTGTTTTTTTTTCAACTATTTATTATTTATTTATTATTACAACTGGTAGTCAGAAAACACCCGGTTAGCGATAAACAGTTGTATTACATGTATATAACAATGTGCAATTATGTTCATATGTTATGGAAATTGCGTATTGTGTTATTTGAAATAAACTTATCGTATCGTATAGAAACTATATCGTTTATTGTTAAAACATTTATAAGGCTTGCACAACATTATAATTGCAGCAAGAACTGTATAATGGGTATTATTTGTTTGATTAATATGGACACTGAATTGCTCAAAAAGTTTTCATATATTCTATGTACCATAGAGGCAGAAACTGAAGTTGGTTTAAACGTTGAATCATTAACTTTGATAAACAAAGTACAGAAAAATATGTTATGCATTGGCATTTATTGCGCAACCAGACAAAATATCCAGTTATAATTGTTATTTGATGTCCGAAAATAAAAAAGTGTACGGGTTATTAAATATTAAATTTAATTTGAATTAACCAATTACATATAAAGTACTTTGATTTAGTTTTTCATATTTATGTTGAATCTACATCTTAGCCGTTTACGCAGACAAAAAATAACCTGCTATAGTGATGTGACTGCCCAAAAGATAACCTCGACGGATTACTTAACATTGCATAAACCATTTACAAATAAAGTAATCTGGTTTAGTTATTTGTAGTATTTATGTTCAATATTCTGAGTTTTCCTCCCAGGTGTGTATATTCTGTTATAGTTATGTGTTGGCCACAAATGTTACAAGTTAGAATTATTTGATATTCAATAAAGTTAAAAAAATGTACAAATAAGGTAGTCGGGTTCAATTCGAAGTATGTATCTTTATATGCCATTTTATTTGTGTACTTTAATATGCATATTTCGATTTTCTTGCCGTGTTATATTAATGTGCTGGTCCAAATAGTAAGTGTATAGGTTAGTTCATATCGAAAAATGCTTAATTAACATTCAGCAAATAAAGTAACCTGGTTCAGTTATTGGCAGTTTTATGATGACCTCATTTTTGTACTTAGAGAAAACTATCCTGTTACAGTTATCTGTTGGTCCAAAAAGTAACGTGTACGGGTTAAATGATATTGAATAGTGTTTGATTAACCGTTTACAAGTAAAGTAATTAACACGTTACTTGTGTTGACTATCTCACTCGTCACTCTTTCTCTCTCTCCTCTCACTCCTTACGCACGCAAGCAAGCATGCACATTTGTTTTATGTATTATACATTATAATACATACTTACGGTACTTTTCAGTTGTGTACTCAGACAAATAGAATATGTTAAAGATATGTGTTGGCACAAAAAGTAATTTCAACGTGTTATTTGATATTGTATACTTTTTATTAACCAATTACTAACAATAGTATTCTGGGTCAGTTATTTTTTGGTAGATTTGTTTGAGTCTACCGCTCATGTGTGTACCCAGAAAAAAAACGTAGTAGTTATTTGTTGGCCAAAAAAGTAACATCTACTGAATTTTTCGAATTAAGTTTATTAAACAATTTACAAATAAAGTAATCTGGTTCAGTTACTGGTTCGTAGTTTAATGATAAATTTCCCTCTCCGTTGTGTACTTATACAAAACCCAACCCGTTACAGTTATTTGTTGGCCCTAAAAGTAACGTGTATCGGTCACATGATTATTGAATAACGTTCAATAAACCATTTACACATGAAGTAATCTGGTACAGTTATTTATGATATTAATATTCATCCCTCTTTTCTGCATGACGCAAGCTAGCACAAACGCACGCTTGTTATATGTATAACAGAACAGAACATTTCTTTTATTTGTGCACTTATATAAAACTAACATGTACAGCTATTTGTTGGCCCAAATAATAACGTGTACGAGTTACATGATATTGACAAAGTTTAATACACCTTTTACTAATAAAGTAACCTAGCACAGTTTTTGCAATATCTCTGTTGACTCTGTTATATGTTATTGTTTGCGCAAAAAGTAACGAGAGCGTGTAACTTGATATTGGATAAACTCTTATTATCAAATTACAAACACAGTATCCTGGTTTAAGTATTTTAGTAGATAAGTTGATTCTACCTCAGTGTACTCAGATATGAAATAACATGTTATAGTTATTTTGTTGAACAAAAAGTGTAACTTCTACGGGTTACTTCATATTAAATGATGTTTAACAAACGACACACACTTAGAAAAAAAGTAACCAGGTGCAGTTATTCGTAGTTTATGATTTTGAACTTCGAAAAAAAAACGTTTACCGTTATTTGTTGGCCCAAATAGTAACGTGTACGGGTTACATGATATCGATAAAGTTAAATACATCATTCACAAATAAAGTAACTTAGTACAGTTATTTGTAATATTTGTGTTGACTCTCTCTATCTCTCTCATTCTCTCTCTCCCGGGGCTAGGCGGCGTGGCCAGTAATATACATTTCCAATACTGTTTATGAACAAGCACAATCCAACCGAGTCTGCAATATTTTCATATTTGTCGTGTTCGATGGCTTTCAAAGTTCCCTTTTCATCTATCTATCGATCAGTCGGTCGGTCGGTCGGTCGATCGGTCTGTCGATCGGTCTGTCGGTCGGTCGGTCTAACGTCTATGGGAGACTTCGTTTCGACCTTTTTTATACTACTCAAAATTTGATAGGGATCACTTATAAGATTGCGTTTTTTCTCGCATAAATTTTAAACGTAAAAATATTTGCTGTGATTCTGAAAATTTGTTTATTTGACATCAGCTTTGTGCCAGTTTAATCATTAGAATAATCTAAATGTATCAAAAATTACTTATTTAGGGTTTATGAATTAAAAAGCGATCCCTATCAAATTTTAAAGTAGTATATTATACCATTTACAAAATATACCCTGGTCCAGTTATTTGTAGTTATATGATGAATTCCCTACTTAGTTGTAACCTGGTTTAGTTAATATTTGTAGTTGTAGTTGTATGAAGAATTCCCCACTCAGTTTCGTACTTAGACAAAACCAACCGGCTACAGTTATTTGTTTGCCCGAACAGGAACGTTTAACGGTCATATGATTGTTAAAAAACGTGTACTAAACTATTTACAAATGAAGTAACCTGGTACAGTTATATGTCGTATTAATATTGATCTCTCTTTTATGCACGACGCAAGCTAGCACTCGTGCATATTTGTTATTTGTATAACACATACTAAGTGTACTTCTCATTTGTTTACTCAGACATAAATAACCTGCTTTAGATAATTTGGCAAAAATGTAACTCCAAGGGTAATCCATTTTATAAAGTTTGATTAACCATTTAGAAATAAAGTAGC
This sequence comes from Corbicula japonica, assembly GCA_038501625.1. Classification (NCBI taxonomy): domain Eukaryota; kingdom Metazoa; phylum Mollusca; class Bivalvia; order Venerida; family Cyrenidae; genus Corbicula; species Corbicula japonica. The sequence continues at coordinate 627,583 of JAZAYU010000184.1, read as the reverse complement.
ATGATTCAGTTATTTGCAGTTTGAACTCACTTGTGTACTAAGATAAAACTAACCAGTTACAGTTATATGTTGGCCCAAAAAGTTATTTTAATGTGTTTCATGGATCTGCTTTTTTGCCCGTTAGAGAGATTTTTATAGTCTACCCTTTTTTATCAATCACAGTCCGATGACAACTGCCATATAACATGACAGTCTAAAACCATTATCACGAAGAGGCAGCAACGGCGTACCATATATTTGCAATAATTTATGTAAAATGGGGTAGGCAAGTACTTAAACGTCCTTTGTTTTATAAACCATATACCTGAATTTGTAGCTCGATATCATATTACCTAAATTTCACTTAGCCCAGTGTGGAAGAATACGGTCAAAGCACTGTTTACTAGTTTCATTAGAAATCGCGAATGATTTTGGGTTTGTGTTACAAAAGCGCCACCTGTCGGTCAGACTTTTTATATAGCGATGTCTCTAAACGTTCGTCAGAGCAGTGTGACACTGATCAATGACAAAACTTCTGGATGATCTATACTAGTCATATTATTATTTATCTCTCTTTTATGCACGACGTAAACTAGCACTCACGCATACGTGTAATATGTATAACACACACGAAGTATACTTATCTATTGTGTACGCAGACAACAATAACCTGCTATAGTTATTTTTGGTCCAAAAAGTAAACACACGGTTTCTTGATATTGAATAAAGTTTGATAAAACATTTATAAATAAAACCTCGTTTAGATATTATGAGTGTTTATGTCAACTCTTTCTTTCTCTTTCTCTCTCTTAGACCACAGCTAGCGTCCACTGGCCAATCAGTGGCCTGTATTACCGTTGACTAAATCCCGTAGACAACTCTTTGGCGTTGTCTACGAAGATTCGTGAAGCACGTGCATCTCGTTTTCTATCTTATATAAATAAGTGGACGACCGATAGCTTAGTGTCATACTGTGCTATCGATACATGTTTGTGATAATTGTAAGAGTATGAAGTAGACGTTGAAGGCGTTAATCTTTTCGTCATTGCTATGTCATAGACAACTAAGTAAAATATCAAAACGCAATTACGTCAAACTTTTCATAAGTCAATGTTATTTTGTGTATTTTTATTTAACATACTCGTACGTTAAGAAAAGTCACAAGAGTAAAGAAAAATAGTTAGACCTTAACAATTCTTAAACAATCATTAATAACAATGATCTGTGCTAAGTTTTATGGTACTGCATTTTGCCGTTAAAGAGATTATGATAACTTTCTTTTTTATCACTGACGGTGTGCAATGACAACTGCCATAGAGCCATGCAAACTTAATAAACATACACTGTGCATTTAGTTTCATTGTTAAACATGGTAACAAGATTGCATTATTTATATTAAGAAGTTTTAACAATGCAAAAACGAAATATTTACTGCTTTAAATAAAATTTCATTGTCTTTCACTATTTCACAATTGACTGTTGAAAAGGCAAACTACTAGTATACTCAACAAAAATACAAAAGTAACAACTTTCCTATCTGTAACTTTGCAAAATTAGAGAAGAAAAATTCGAAATTCTTTATTTTGAACCGATTTGCATCTCTGCAATCATTTGAAAGAAATAAAATGTTCGTATTAATTAAATCGACAGTCACAAACAGAGTTACCTACTCTCTTGGTGTAATTAGGATTTCAGGAAGAAGTCATTTGTTCAAAATAATATTCACATTTTTGTAGAATTCAATTTCCCAAGTCGATAAAATCACAAAATGTTCAGTAGTAAAACAATTAATTTTTGATAAACAGCCCTAGAAATTTCAGCAATTGGCAATTATCTCCCTTTTAAGCTGCCTGGCCGCCAAACCACTATCTTCTCGCCGTCAGGCCGATAGGCCGCTACCTTCATAAATCCTTCTTTTAATGGAAAATTGTGTTTTTATTTCCTTTATTTATTGTTATAAGATCGGCAGATTTTCAGTTCTTGGTGTAAAAGACTGTCTTCATGACCAGATAAACTTAAAAACAACCGGGATTAACTAACAAAACACCCTTCAAAGCGTTCCTAATTATATATTAAGAAAACCTCAATGAGAACATTAGGATAAAACGTAGATACTATTTATTTTTGTTGAGTATAATTCATTAAAACACACATATATCTGATTTTAATGAATGACAAAAATATAACACTAACTTTAAAACTACTTAAGTTTTTTTTAATGTGATTAAATGACTGACTAAAATTACTACAAAATTATGAAATTACTCACTAAATACATGTGACTCCTTTTATTCACGAATTGTGAATGACAGAAGTTTGTGTAACGGCTTGTAAAGTTTGAGGGATACATTGCTTTGTGCACGAGAATTTCGGGGTTTTGCAGTCATGTGGTCTAAGTCGGATAGACACCTCGTGGAGCGGCTATGAAAATAGACGCGAGCGGCGCTCGCGTCTATTTTTCAAAGACCACTCCACCCATTGTCTATCCTTTACTTACTAATGAAAGCAAGCACACAAGCACATTTGTTGTACGACGGTTGTCCCAGATATTCGTAGACTGAGACCATATTTCGATCGATTTGCGCGCAATTGGTAAATCAGTTACATAAACATAAACTACGGGATATTTTCTTTATTTTAACTTAGATTTTATGATGTCTTAAACGTTTGTTTTTATTTGCCGATAATTTGTATAACCATGGTAACGCGATATCGCCCCACGTCATTCTCACTTTCCTATTTGTTTAGCTATATTTAACGCATTTTTTCAGCTGAACTTCATGAAACTATGGGAACGTATAAGGCATCCATTTGGTGACGTCATTACAAAATTTGACGTCAATCTTTCGTTGCGTTTCGAAAACAACAGCGTTTCCGCTAGTCACGGTGTCTTAGATCTAACGTGAAAATGACATCCCATGAACGCATGGAGATTAAAGCAAACATCAAATTTTGCGCTGATTTAGGAAAAACACCGACAGAAACATATAAATTGTTGCAGCAGAAAAAGCGGGAATCCTCTGTAAGTCGGGCTCTTGTGTTCAAATGGCACAAGAGATTTTCAGATGGCCGCACAGACATCAAAGACTATGCGCGACCGGGTCGTAATGCTGTCATCCTTACGACGTCGTCAACGTCAATCAAGAAGGTGCTTGAAGGAGACCGCCGCCTGACAGAGAGATTGCGGAAATCGCCGATGTTAGCCGCGGAACCGTGCATCGGATACTGACGGAAGACCTAAACATGAAAAAGGTATTTTAATTGATTTTACCTGGTATATAGAAAATAGCTATTCATATCTGTTCATGCAATTCTCATATTCACAATTTATTTAAAAAAGAACAACAACACGACAACGATTCATTGAGTTGATTACGAAAGGAAAATAAAAAGATGATCTAGATAAAGTATTTTATTATTGATAACATTAAAATAAAACATAAATATCTTTATTTAATTTATTATCTTTCCAATATTAGTTCACCCTTTTTTAAATGGATCGAACTGTTGAATATAATATACACTGATTAATTTCAGGTACACGCAAGATGGGTCCCAAAACTCCTCAATGCTGATGAGCGTGAACGGCGTGTGTTCGAATCCGAGAAGTTCTTAAGGCGGTGTCGGGTGCAGGGCGATGCCTTCCTTGACAACATTGTGACGATGGATGAAACCTGGTTGTACTTACATGACCCGGAAACACGCGAACAGTCTGCGGTGTGGTGCGAGAGCGGCGCGCCGCCACCGGAAAAGGCACGAGTGGCGCGTTCTGCTGGAAAACAAATGTATGCGATGTTCGCTGATTGTAGGGGGATGATCCTTTGTCATCCGGTTCCAGTTGGTAAAACCATCAACGGGGCCTACTACGCGAAGGTTTTTTCATATTTACACATTTTTAATAAAGTCGCATTTTTTAAATTGGCGATTTCGTTACTTTACAGTTAGGTTGGTTAAATTATTAAATTACGCGCAATTTCACATATTATATTTTATCAGCGCTATTTTTTATTTATGGTCGAGATGCAAAGTACACGCAGTTAAATTTCGAACATGTCCACATATTTTACGTCATGTTCATAAATTTAAAAGTAATTATAATATAAACTATTTCAAAGCGTGGCAATGTTCCATTTCTAGGTTTTGGCGCGCGATCTCCAATGGGCGCTGCGGAAGAAACGACCTGATCTGGCAGTTGAGAATATAATTTTACATCAAGATAATGCCTCCCCGCACACTGCCGCAGTCACACAACTAGAAATAGATGTACATGTACTTGGTTTCCAACGTCTTAGCCACCCTCCCTATTCCCCAGACCTGGCTCCTTTTGACTTCGCACTATTTCCGGAAATTAAAGCTAAACTGAAGGGACATCGGTTTGAATCTCTAAAACAGTTACACAGTTTTACGCTCAGTGTAATTCGTTCATTCGGGAAGGATTGGTACCAAAATGTTATAAAAAGACAGTGGATAAAACGCCCGAACGATGCCTTTTGCACGCCGGTGCATACTTTGAAAAAAAGCGAACGTCAGATAACGTCCGCAAGTGAACGTCGCTTAATTTGATTGACGGCGTGGGGCGATACTGTAAACCATGTATTATAGTTTTTAGCATAACTTTTGTACCATTGCTTGTTTTATTGTAATTTTTTGCAAAGATATGTAAAATATATTGAATTTTATGTATATGCAATTTGTTTTCTTATAAATAATTATCCAAGAAGTTATGAGCGCAGTCTACGAATATCTGGGACAGCCCTCACACACAGTAATCAGTTGTGAATAATGGCAAATACATTTTCGATATGTAAGTATAATAACGCAATATCATTTTTTTCTGGCAATTCCAATCCCTATTTGGATTTACACAGTTAGCACAGTAATAACAGTCATATTACACAGAATAAAGGGTTAAACAGATTTATTTATTGGAGGGAACGCGACATAGACCCCTATCACACTGACTGGAGAAGCACGCAATGATCTGGGTCTACAATGGTCTGATATGTGACAAATGTTGTGATAAGTAATTGAAATCGTTTGTAAGCTGCTTTGTGCTTTTATTAAAAACACAAACATAGCTTTGCTTAGCACCTTTTCATACAGTCATTATGCAAATATTTATATTCAACTTTCAATAATTAAAAGCTGATTTATAAGTTATATATGCGTTTTATGAACCACACCATAATGTATAATTTCGATCATTAACACAATTGGTTTACATAAAGTTGTCTTAAACTAAAATAAAAGACCAAGACCACTAACAAAAATTTTCAATTTAATTGTCGAAATTAACAAAAATTTCCTATGTAGAAATACATGTTACTGATATGAAAATGAATAGGTTTTCCCAGTATCAAAGTAAATTGACGCTATTAATTGACACAGTCTCTACCCAAATTTTGGCTCTAGTCAGGGAAGTAACTGTCATTAACAAGATTAAGCGTTTATCTACGGATCATAAATTAACTGTAGTATCTGAGAAGATGCAACTGAATTCGAATGTTTCAACATGTACAATGCGTAAATATATAATCTAACTTAAGATCGCAGTACGATCACATAATTTGAGATGATTGCCTGCTCTCCTAACTAAAGCGTATTTACTTGAAATGCAATGTATTATGTTTGCAATAAATTTATTTAATTCTTAACTTTATATTTGTTATACTGTTTTCGTTTCCAATAACTTATTAAGGTGTTCTGTTAACAATTATTTTCTTATTTTTTTGAGCGTGAGTGTATTTTAACAATTTATCAAAGCTTTTTGTTGATTTTGTTGGATCATACAATCTTTGAAATTTAAAAGTAAATATAATTAGATATTTTTATTGAGCAAAAGTTTTTAAAAAATTCATTCAGATAGTGCTTGAGTTACGCTCTTGACCTTTCCGCATGAAGGCATAGGGGAGACAAACTGCATTTTTTCTCGTTTACGAGTTAACGAGTTGTCTTTCTTAGAATACAATTTTCTCCATAAACCTATCAAATAACGCAGCGTAGTTACATTAAGAAATTTCATGCCTCTCTTCAAACGGCTTGCGTAAAGATTTAATGGTCATGCGTATCGGAAAATATCATTAAACTTGACGCAATACATATCAATTAACCAGAAAAAAATTATGGCATCGCTTGAAAAAATTCTGAGCATGTTTTATAAGCGTTTAAAAACGCGTAATTTGTGAAAAATTGACTTCATTTTTCATAGAAAAATGCGCTTTTCAAAGGTTTTAAGAATAATGAATGAACAGAAAACACGATTTTCAACGAACAACAATCAGAGAGAAAAAACTCACCTCTTTGTTTTCAAAAATATTGCAGAAGACCTCGTAAAACCGAATATATTTGCATCAAAATGTTGACCGCAAATTCGGTTATTTTTTAATCTATAAAAGTTATTAAAAATGTAACTATCGCAAGTTACACCCCTGACTGACCAATTACATTGTAAATCTTAGGAAATCAATTGTTTGCTTCCTAAATTATTCGTTTATCTTTCTGCATTTGGTCCACCCGAAAGAATATTGTGTTAATGGCAGAACATAAGTGCATCATTGGATAAAGGACCTGTCATAATTGTATTTAATGTCTATGAACAGGCTCCATGAAACCATGCCTGCAATATTTTCACATTTTTACTGCCCAGAAACAGGCTCCATAAAACCAAGCCTGTAATATTTTCACATTTTTACTGCCCACGAACAGGCTCCATGAAACCAAGCCTGCAATATTTTCACATTTTACTGCCCATGAACAGGCTCCATGAAATCAAGCCTGCAATATTGTCACATTTTACTGCCCATGAACAGGCTCCATGAAACCAAGCCTGCAATATTTTCATATTTGTCATATTTGGTGGCTTTTAAAGTTCCTTTTTATTTCAATATCACGTTAGCGTTAGGTGTGCAGTTTGGCAGCTGTAAAAAGTCTCCCCGTCTTAATATTTAATCAGTGCTGTTATCAGTTAATATCTTTGAGCACGATACTTATGCAGTGTGCTACTACTACCTTTTATTTACTTTTGTGTTTATATTTCGGCCATTATAAAGATGTGTGATACCTATTTCCCAGCCAATATAGATTTGGATAATGTTCAATCGTCGCAATTATATACTTCCTGCTTTTTAAATTTGCCTTTGGCGTCTGTGATACGTAGGATTTATATTCTCAGATGGCCTGTCAAAATTCTACTGTGTTTAGTTGTGCCTATTGTTTTCTTGTTTAGGTCGAACCCATTGTTGTATATAAGGACCATGCGCCGCTGAACATGGAATTGATTTATCTGAAAATATCGCATTGAAGGTTCCACGTTCACCGTCCTATGCATAAAAGTCATCGTTTGTGATGGATCGAAAATGTACTGTTAATTGGTGTAATATTGAGTTGCGCTCAACCCCGGGCTAGGCTTCATTGGCAGTTATATGCATTTTCATTACTGACTATGAACAGGCCCAATTGAGCCGAGCCTGAAACATTTTCATATTTGTCATGTTTGATGGCTTTTATCTTGCATGTAGCAATGCATCGCTGATTCAAAACGATCTGAAATAGTGTCATGTCTATATCTATTTCATTTCATATTTTGACTGCAAAGCATTGACATGGTTAATTTTATCGAAAATGCATGATTAGTAAAGATCGAAAAACAAGAGTAATATTCTTTGGATATAGGGGTATAATTAATTTAAAATGAAAACGATGGCCGTTTTATTTTACAGAGGAGTGTTAGTTAAAAAAGGTATATCCGTTACTTTCCTTAATTTGTGATACCGATAACCTTGTTTTAAAAGTTTTTCTGTTATGCAATGATTACGTTCATTGAAATCATTCACGTCGTTGCAAGCTCTTGAAAAGCGAACAAGCTGTGAGATGTAAACCCCGTAAGATGTTGCACGAGTAACAACGCCGTCTAAAAAAGGAAAATTTTACTATATTAAAAATAAAATCGTCTCTTTTATCATATATTTTAGTAGTGACGTAACCAGTTTCAATGGACAGATTTAAATCAAGGAAGCGTGTTTGCTTTTCTGAAGTGTTCGCTTTATTAAGCTGTAGTTCTTTAGGATAAATCTTATTAACCAGTGATGGAAAATGGTTATTATCTATATTTAATAAATCATCAAGGTACCTCGAGGTGTTGTTTAAAGCTGTAATAATATCATCTTGATGTTCGGTAGAAAGAGATAACATACATGAAAGTCTCTTTCATAACAGTATAAAAACAGATCAGCAACAACGGGTGCACAATTAGTACCCATTTGAATGCCTATTACTTGTTTATAAATAGAGGTACCAAATCTCAAATAAATATTATCCAATAAAAATGTGATCGCCTGGAAGAGTGTAATACTTCAATGGCTCAGATTTGGTTATCATCCATTGCACTACTAGATAACGCCTTAAAGTGACCAATAGAAGCAAATTTCACTGAAGTTTTGGACTAATCAGTATATTCTAGTTACCGTTAACGTAATGTTAAAATGTGTTTTCAGTTGCTGACGTAAGATGCTACACTACAAGTAGCGCCGACTCCCTGTACACCGCGTTAACGTTCGGCTACAACAACCTGGTACGTCCATCCGGCACAACGTCTGTTACAGTCAGCTTCGGAATTCTTAGCGTTAATTATCTGGTAAGAAAAGAGCATTACTGTGGTATCATACGGGTATTTCGCCTGGGATTGAATTTCAAAAACCAAAATATGCACTTGGTCCGAAACTTTCAATATACTTAAGATATATGTAAAAACGTTTTGTATTTTTATATCGTATATTTTGGGCTAAAAGTTTTATGCACTTGAACCATGACTTTAAAACTGTTTTAGGCTTTAGCTATCGACTCTAAACTAAAATAATATATTCAATTATTATTATAATCTTTATCATAACCAAGAAGATCCATAACCCTGTTAAAATATTTATAAAAGTTATGCCCCCCCCCCCTTTTAACTAAGATTTTGTGTTATAGTTTTTATGCATTTGGCACATCACTTTGAAACACTAAGAATATCAGCTTCAAACTTACAATACATTATCAACATCATTGTCTTCAACGCTTTAACAAAGAGTGAAAGACCAACAATATTTTACGGCTAATTATATACTGTTCATGAACGTTTTACAAAGAATTGCTGCAAAAATCGTGCTTTGTGCCAATTCGCTTTTTTACAATTTTCAAAAGGCAATATCACAAATTATCCTAATTTTTATAAGAATTGTTACTCACAGTGTAACTGGTAACTATAAGAATTAAATCGATATTTGATCAAGTTCACTGTCTCATGAGGATCTGCACTGGTCGCATTTTAGTTAGAAATAACGCAATAGATCAAAAAGCGAACAGTTTAGACCCTGATCAGACGGCACAGATGTGTCGGCTGATCTGGATCTAAACTGTTCGCCCATGCAATAAAGGTGTATCTATGGAAAGGGTTAAAGTAACCGAGAAGCCTCTCGCACACTTTAAACAACCCAAATGTTTTTCATACGCCTGTGAACACGAACAATATGGACTTCTTATTATATCCTCTAAAGAAAGAATTTAATCGAATAAAACAGAATAGATTCTGTTCGTTTAACAAGAGTGTGTTTTCAAAGACATTTCAAACAACATTTTTCTTTGAATGTTTTAGAAAACGACAGCCTACTACCCGAAGCGAGTGATTTTGTGTGTGCATGACAAAATTCAAAAACTGACGTTTTAGAGCCACCCTGTTTGTGGCATATATTTGTTTCGCGAGATCTCATTCTTTTTCAAACGTCATACTTACATCTGACCACGGAATAATAACCCTCCTTCAGATCAAAACTAGTTTATTGAATAATAAATAAATAATCCAAATCTCGTTTAGACGTTAATACGCATTAATCAGGTTTTAATCGTTAAGGTGTGTATTTGGTAGGTAAATAAAATGAACTTAAAACTCGAGTTGGAAATACTGTAAGAACATTATGACGATACCAATTTTTTGACAGGAAAGCCATAGATTGTTGACTGCGACAAAAATGATGATGATGATGATGATGATAATGATGATGATGGTGATGATAATACTGTCTTGATAATTTGTTTGCTTCTGGTATGCTACGGCTGCTGCTGCCGCTGATGATGATGATGAAAAACGATGAACGATGGCGATTATGACGACGGCGACAATGATGATGATGGTGATGATTATGAGTAGTGTGATGATGATGATGATGATGATGATGATGATGATGATGATGATCGAGGAAATGAATATGCCTTTAGAAATAAAAATGAGCTAAATAAATTAAAACATTTAAAACCAAAGACGTATATGATAAATATCTATGTATTAAAAATAGTAATGGCAATTGTTCATGATTTTGTATTATAAAAAGGAACTGCAAGCCATTTTTTTCTGTCTGGAACAATTTTTGCCCTTGGCCAGGGGATGTGGGGCCCTGGGAGGTACCAAGGTATGATCCTTAAACCAATCTTATTATAATATCGCTGATAATATTATTTCTTTCAGGATGTGAAATCTCAGACGTTTTCAGTGACGGGATGGATGGATGCGGTAAGGGTTAACCAACACACAGGCATCCTAGCGAAACCTTTAAAACCTTTAAAGACATTTAATTTCATTGCAAACCTTTAAAACCTTTAAATGGGGCACGCCATGGGAAAAGGTACTTTCGGTCATATTTCGTGACATTAAGTTCTTATTATATTTAGAAAGAACTTACAATTATTTATTATTTTCCCGTAACTAAAAGATGATTTTATTACATCTTTTGACGATAAATTGTTATTTTTACCGCGAAATGCATAATAATCAAATTCGTCCGTTCAACTTTATGACGTCATTTCATGGATTGACGTCAACTGTCCGAAGGTACGTTTTCCCGTGACGCGCCCCAAATCATCTGAAAAACACCTTAGCCTGCTATTTCCCCTCAAAACTTATATTTTTGTTCCGACTGCTATTTCCCCTCAAAACTTATATTTTTGTTCAGACTGCTATCTCCCCTCAAAACTTATATTTTTGTTCAGACTGCTTGCCGTGCCAATTTTAAGCAAGTAAAAATTACACAACTGTATTTCTTCCCCCTTTTTAATGTTGTTATTATTGGGTATCAGTCATAATTTATAATTTAGACAGTAATGTATTATGACTGATATTGATACCGAGTATGAAACTTAATATCAATTATGCCTATTTCTGATATCTGTTTTTTTAGAGTGTGGGTTGCCTTATATAACTAAACTTTTTTTAAATAACCATATATATTTCGTTTTGTAACAAGAAACTCAGCATAAGGCAATAGAAAAAAATCTTTTTTTCGATTCTAATCCCCGCCCGCCCCTGTCCAAACTACCCGCCCCCCAAATATTTATTGGCAAAAAAATCGGAACCTATTCTTTTCCGGACCGCACAGGGTTTAGACCATCCGGATATATAACTATTAAAGACTGGTAAAGCTTTTCAAGCAAGAATAGGCACCAACCTGCTACTTTGGTAAGTTGTTATCCTGATTTTTTTGGAAGTAATTGAAGAGATGGACGAATATTCTACACCAATGATTCTGGTTACTATAAATGCCATTGTCTCAAAATTTTAAGTTAGTTGTTACTTCTGTTCTCAGTTATTTCGTTAATAAAAAAAATTAAAAAGTGTCCGCCCGCTCCTTTTTCCCCAAATCCGGATGAGAATCTAATAATTTATTTTCTCTTGCCTAAATTGCCTTTATTTACCCTTTATTTATTAATATTTTACCCTAAAAGGTCTTTATTTCCATAGATTGGAGCCTTGAAAAAGTTTATAAAAACCTTTATTTTTGTTCAGGCCTGCTAGGAGACCTACATTTCTTTTCTTAGGTCAAAACAGCATAATTCTATTTGACGTCGATTCACAATATAGGGCTTTTTATCATAAAAAGATTGTTTGCTTGTTTTCCCGGATGCATAGTATTAGATGCTTGAAATTTCACAAGGTATTTAAAAATGTGGAAAATTTTTAATTCGGCTTACTTATTTATTTCGCACAGTTTTCTTAGAAGAAAAATAATGCTACCACGTTCTGCGTTCTGTTATTTCAATATTGGGTTTAATATTGACCGTCCAAAATGTACAACACCTCAAATAGGCATCTGCTGGTTCTAAGTAGTCATAATGTATTAAAACGTTTATGTTGTGCCCGTGATATTTATATTTATCCACATATCGGCAACCAAAGCTTTATATACCGATCCCAATAGTTACCTAGCGAAAACGGCTAAGTTGCGTCGGATCCCGGAATATCCGGTGAGTATTTTGTTGATTTTTGTGTGAAAATCGTTGTTTTTATATACTTATAAATATTTCCAGAGAAAACAACCAAGTGCAGGATATCTCCTAGGAATCGGCAACAATGCTGTCTGGTCGATTTCCTCCACATTTCTATCGTTTTCTCAAACATTCGGTGAAACCTCCGAAATTTGCTGAAAAAGTCGACAGTGGATCCGGAAAGCTCATGTTTTAAACGTGTTCGCATATATGTATTCGCCTTTCCATGTACATGTACTAGTCTAGGAACTGATCTTTCCTGTATTTGTATCAAAACTTGTTTATCGTTTTGGAAGTCTTGACTGGTAGATAGGGGTCATTTTACGCCAACAGTTTTGGGTAACGTAGGGTAAAACGGAGATCAACTTCAGTTTTGGGGAAACGCCGGAACCCCGGATAAAATTTTAATCTTGAAATATGATCTTTCCTTTCTTTGCTTACCTTATTTTTTTGTGGATTCACATTGATGTTAGTCCTGCTCAAGTATTGAAGCTTTTTAATCTGTTAATTGTTGATTTTAACTGACAGTAGATGAACAATCCAATATAATATTAGTAATGATAAGTTTTGATGTACAAAACTGGATGAACAAAAACACGCACTTTCCGAAATTCGAAAACAAGTAAGAAGTGTAAAACGGCCTATTCAATGTTCACTCTACCTGTATGGGTCTGACATACTAGTCTTCAACAAAAATATATATATAACATGTTCAAGAGAAATCGTGGGCATTCTCCTGGCCACGGCTTATTCACCACAACATTTAAGTTTCATTTCAAACGTACCCGTGTTTAAGGAATTACATTAATGCAAACATGTTTAAAAGATTAGTTTTCAGAACCTTTAGCGACTTTTTCAGCAGATTTCGGAGGTTTCACCGAATGATTGAGAAAACGATAGAAATGTGGAGGAAATCGACCAGTCAGCATTGTTGCCGATTCCTAGGAGATAATCCTGCTTTAGGTTGTTTTCTCTAGAAATATTTATAATTATATAAAAACAACGATATTCTCACAAAACTCAACAAAATACTTACCGGATATTCCGGGATCCGACGCGACTTTGCCGTTTTCGTACGGTAACGATTGGGCACGGTGTTATATGCGAATCGCATTATTATGTGTACATAGTGCCTGTGTGTGCAATAAAATTTATTTATTTATTTATTTATTTATTTATTTATTTATTTATTTATTTATTAATTAATTAATTTATTTATTTATTTATTCATTATTTATTTATTTATTCATTGTTTATTTATTTACTTATTCATTTATAATATTTATTTGTATATTTGTTTGTTTGTTTTTATTGATGATTGTATTGAATGATTCGTTGATTGATTGAATGATTGATTGATTGGTTGATTGATTGATTGATTGATTGATTGATTGATTGATTGATTGATTGATTGATTTTAGAGCTGGTCTGACTCGCGTTTTTCGTGGACGCCGGGCAGCTATTCAGGGATTGATGAAATGTATCTTGACTATACCAACTGTTGGAATCCAAAAATTGTTGTGGATAATTCGTGAGTATAGTAGATGTACTTTATTGGTTTAAAGTTCCATATATATTTCTTATAATTATATATATTATACCTCATTTGCATAAGCCCTTCTGTATTTAATATGACGTCATCCAGTCCATAAATCGCATATTGACCGGCTATCCGGTCCATAATTCTTATATTGACCGTTTTTGATTCCTTCAGAATCTAATATAAGAATAATTATCTTATAAAGTGCGGGTCTGTTGCCTAGTAATATTTAATTTGATTAACAAAAATGGAATAGTAAAAGGCGTGCTTTATATGCCTGATGGCTTGTAAATAATAAAAAATCTGTATGGGATTTTTTACACACTGAACAAATCAAATTATTATTTAAAAGCAAATTATAGTAAAAATGACAGCAACAAAAGATATGAAAGAATTTAGATTCGGTATAATATAACAAATAAAACATGGCATTGAGGGCAATATGCAAGTTTACGGACTGGTTGGTCAGACCTCGGAAGGTATATGGCCCTCAGCTGCGCTTCGGGCCATATACCTTCCTCAGTCTGACCAACCAGTCCGTAAACTTGCATATTGCCCTCAATGCCATGTCTTATTTGTTAAATATTGACTGGTGGGATGCAAGATATCAGAAGGGGGTTCATTAGAGGTCCGGTCACAGGGAACAAACTAACTGAACCCCCTCTGGATCCGCCTCCTTGGCTGAAGGTTATAAAGCTGAGATTGGAAACCAGTCTCAAATTTCAAGCATCTGATTGGCTAAAATGGCGACTGGTCGCCATTTCAGCCAGTCAGATGCTTGAGAATTGAGACTAGTTTCCATGCTCAGTTTTATAACCTTGGGCACTTCTTATTTGATTTACTTCGGGTTCAATTTGCTTTATTTTTATGGCGATATACGAGGGGTGTTCGAAAAGTATTTCAAAAGTGATTCCAGGACTCATATTAATGAGCGTAAACAAGGCCAGACTTAAAATATTTTTTGTTTCCCCATCCCGACCCAGGTTGGTCAAAATATTTTTATGCCCTTTTTTTAAAAAAATGATCCACATATAGATATTCTAGGAATAACTCCAAGGAGAATAACAAAACTCGTAATATTTAAATAGGTAACAAGTTTACACGCATTATACATGTAGATGAATGCTTTCTGCAAAAGACAAAGTCATCCGGTTTGGTTATCAAACAGATTCCAAATAAATGCAATTTTCGTCTTCAGGTTTTTGTACCAAATAAAAAAAATATCATTTAGGTTTCGGCGATAAAATTTTTCGTGTCGCGCTGAATTTTTCGGGTCGGTCGTGGATGGGAAAACAAGCAATATTTTATTTTAGGCCCAAGTTATAAGAATTCTGCTGTCAGCATAACCTGATATCTGAGAGGCCTGAAAATTTTATTTACCAAAGTCAAAAGTTGAGAATTTTATCAACTTTTAATAGGGTAGAATAAACTAGCCTAGTTTTCGGCTTAAGCAAATATCAGTGTCATGGTTCAGATAATAATAAACAGCAATGCTTGTACATTTTGGTTACATCATACAGTAAGGATGTTTATACTTCAAGTATTGCTGATATTTTTCTCATAACTAAACAATGTTTTTGTTACACATTTTGACGATAGATGTTTTTTACCGCAAAATGCGTAAGAATTAATGTCGTCCGCTCAACTTTGTGACGTCATTTTTAGGATCGACGTCAATTGTCCGAAGGTACCTTTTCCCTCGACCCGCCCCATAAGAAGATTCTGGCACAGCTTCTTTCGTGTACTCCAAACTGGCCGACATTTTTAAAGTATTTAGAGGAATGATTGATGCATCTTAGAATAATTACAAACATTTGAAAATAGAAATATGTCCTGCAATATAATTACATTTGCATTACATTTTGAACATCCCTCGTAGAGTGGACTTTATGTGCCATGGTACTATATAATTACTAAGTACTCTTAATACTTCAAGCTTTTTGTTGTATTATAATCGTACTTTTGGATTTTACTTAAATATAACTTAAATCATCCAGACTTCCATCTTCAAGTTATATTTTACTAAACCATCCTTTCCTCCCTTTCAATAAATTAGGCGTGTCGCGACTAAAAGAAACTTTGGAGAGTTGGCTGCGTCAGTCCTTGAACATCCATTGACGTCATAAAATGACATCATGAAATGGCGTCATAAAGTTCAGTAGAGGCCAATAGTTGTAATGCAAAATAGATAGTTGTAATCTAACCAATTAAAATAACAACGCTAAAATGTCACACATATCATCGTTTACATTGACGTGTCCCACATTTACGATAATTAGGTAAATCAGTTTGTTCTTTTATCATTTAGTGATGTAACCTGTACGCGTTACATTTTTATTTGTTACGAGTTTGAGGTGAAATTGTTCAATACTTTATTTTTTTCCATTGCGCTAGTGAACCGATCTCCATTTCACTAAGGAAAACATCTGTAAAAAGAAGGATACCTACATTCAGATAATATGATTTCACAGTCCGAATCTGCTACCATAAGCTCCCTTTAAGATTAATCAAACCGAGCCTGCAGTATTTTCATTTTTGTCGTGGTCGAGGGTCTTCAAAGTTAGCTTTTCATCTATTCCAATATCACAGTAGCGTTGTTTGTGCCGTGTGGCGGCTGTAAAAAGTCTCCCCGTACATTCAATCAGTGATGTTATCAGTAACGTCCTTTGAAGGTCGTCGAGCACGATATTTATGTACTGTTTTAATAGTACTACTAAATAAACTTTTTGATTTTAATATTTCGGCCAGTTTAAAGATGGGTTTCAATATCCCAGTCAATATAAATTTGGATATTGTTCAATCACCCCCAAGGATATACTTCCTGCTTTTTAAAGTTTGCCTTTTGCGTTGTCTACGATATGCAGGATTTATTTTCTAAGAACCCCTCACAAAATTCTATTCTGTTTAGTTCCGCACATTGTTTTCTCGTTTAGGGCAAACCCATTCTTTTTTCATTTTTCTGGAGACCAAACTCCGCTGAACATGGAATGGTATTAATCTGAAAATACCGCACTGAAGTTCCATGTTCGCCGCCATAATATGCATACTATCGTTTGGGATTGATCAAAATTGTACTGTTTATTGGTTTAAATATTTAGTTGCGCTCAACCCGGAGCTAGGCGGCGTAAGCAGTAATATGCATTTCCATTACTGCACATGAACAGGCTCAGTCAAACCGAGCCTGCAGTATTTTCAATTTTGTCGTGGTCGAGGGTCTTTAAAGTTCCCTTTTCATCTATTTACATTTATAGGATGTTGATGTTTTCAGTGCTAACGACGCCAGTATTCTGGCCGATGGCGCCTTGTTGTTCAAAATCAATGACGCCGGCTAGGTCGTTTGGTCACCATTCGGGGATTTCACAGTGCATTGTACAATGGATGTCACATACTACCCGTATGATGTTCAGACGTGCTTTATTAGTATGTATCACTACACGTTTCTTAATTGTACCATTACCATGTAGAATGAATATGTATATAAAAATATAATTAATTAAAAGTTAAGTAGGGTAATTTCGTCACGTTAAGGCGTTAAAATACAGAAATTATGTTGTTAAAGTTAAAAGGCGACTTGAACATCAAACAATTATACGCTTTAAAAAAACTTAAACAACATGATTACCGTATTTTTTCAAAGAAGAACACGAGTTCGAAATTTCGAAAATAAAGAGTGATTTTTTTAATAAAATACGAGGTACAGTCAAAAAAGTTCCAGGACTGTCATGATATCTTTTTTATTTTCCGTACGATTCAGTAATTAAATATATGACATAAAAATATAACTATTACACTGCAAGAACATATAAATATATGTAAAATATACAAACATAAACATGTTTTCTGATCCATTAGAATAGCCCACTATGTCATGTACGGAGCACTTCCGCGACGTCGTGACGTTCATATGACGTTTGCAAGGGTTGTTTTCATTTCATCTGTCAGCAGACGAGGAACCCAGCGCGCACATACCTTATTCATGTTCAAGTCCTGGGTCACTATTTTATAAACAGTTCCATGACAC
This sequence comes from Corbicula japonica, assembly GCA_038501625.1. Taxonomy (NCBI): domain Eukaryota; kingdom Metazoa; phylum Mollusca; class Bivalvia; order Venerida; family Cyrenidae; genus Corbicula; species Corbicula japonica. The sequence continues at coordinate 609,752 of JAZAYU010000184.1, read as the reverse complement.
AGCCCGACAGTGTAAGCAATATCATCTAGAGAATTGCGCCAATCAGTTGCTAGGACGTCCTTAATCTTTTTGACTTAGCGCGCATCATTTCCCGGCCTTCCGCTTCGCGCATTATCCTCAATATCCGCCCTACCTTTCCGGAAACGTTTTTGCCACTCAAACACAATAGTCCTGGAACAATTAATAATACCATCCTTCTGTTTCATGAATTTCCAAGTATCAGTCGGGGTCATGCAAGACATCGCAGAGAATTTAATTACTGTCCACTGCTCCGTACGTTCAATTAACGTTGTCATTTTCTTGCTTCAGAATTTTTACACGGCGGAAATTATACTTCACAAAATGGCGATACGTCAGCCGATCACGCTAAAATTGTGTAATTGTTTGCTAGTAACGTTCCGTTGATGTCGTGCGGAAAAGTAAAGACGTTTTGGCGCTGTTATTTTGAGAAACTTCAAAAAGAATGTAGTCATCTCATTGCAAAATAAGGCAAATTCTGAAGTGCTCCGTATTATGGTTGTGGACATGCTAAATGTGAAAAAATAAATTCAAATACTTGTTCAAACCTACTTTTTCATAGCTGTTGATATTAGATTTAAATAGAAATACATGCATGCTAAATTTTATGAGGATCCGACGTCAATAATTTGTTTAAAAGGACAGTCCGGGAACTTTCTGACTGTACCTCGTATATCTTTAAACTTATGATTTTTTGGTTGTAAGTTAAAAATAATTGCATTTATACCTTTTTTAAATTTAAAATTAACAAAAAAAATTATATGTAAAAGCCATTTCTCTGTTTAAGGTTTGAAGAGTTGGTCATTCAAATCAGCATACGTGTCGTTCGTTGCTGGTAATATTTACACCGATCAATTTGTAGAAAACGATGAATGGGAAATGACGTCAACATCCGTTACGTCACAAGACGTTAGCGTCAATAGCGTAGCATTTAGGTAACTACAAGTATTCTAAAATAATTTATAAAAAGTTGATACTGTACAATATATGTTACTGGTACTGATACAACGTCAATACCCGTAATGTCTGAAGACGTGAGCGTTAAAAGCGTTACGGTAGCTTTGGAGAACAAAACATTAAAGGAAGATGTGCAGGGTCGAGCAGGTGTACTCGGTAAAATCGTTAACAGATCAATCTATGTAACATTTACGTGTACTTTTCACTAAACTCTACATTTCAAACCCTCCAGGAGGAAGTTTTTGGTTAATTTTACCATTTTACCGGACCTGAAAACAATCCGCTGAAAAAATCCCTATAAAAAATGCATTCTTTATTTAGCGAATATTTTATATTTAGCTCATCGCTGAGCTTACTATTCGTGGTGGCCCAGGCATTTTGAAACAAATGGCGACGTCGATAGTCGGCAAGGTATAGTCCGATTTTACGCGTTGAGCCGTGAATGCACTTTTGTATTTATAGATTTTTGGAATATTCCACAAAATAGGGAAGTTAGATTGTCCTATCATATCTCATAATTTTGAAATTGAAAAACATGTAACAAAAAGGTTTCATAGCCGTGGCAGTAACGCTTCTGATTTCTGATAATGTGTCAGAAGGGTTGTGAGTTCGAATCCTGTGAGCCGATCTTATTTTTAATGTCATTCTTTTCATTACAAATATGTAGACACCAACAAAATTGTCAAAAAACCGTGCAAATGTCGAGTAAGCTTTCATCAAGTCAGTTGGTAAGATGTCGCGATCGAAGCTTACTCAAAATACAGTTTTCGGACGATGCCAATACATTGTACAAAATGGTTTTGAAAAGAAGAGAATGTTATGAAGGTTCCATTAACTACAATTGTTTACAGAAAGTCAGGATTCACAAGTGTCAGTGCCCCTTTGGGGCAGCGGTGAATGGGGGACGGCAAGCTGCTCAACAACAATATATTTTAAAAAAATGAACAGGAACTAAATCAAAAGGCTTTGCAAAAGATAATGATAAATTAACAATTAACTAAATAATATCATGCGGAATAAATTAATATTTAAAAAAGTAAATGAAAGACAAAAATAAAAAAGTTACTTTAATTGGATTCGAACTTGCAATGTTTGGAATCATAGCTCGAGATCTTTATCCACTGAGCTATTTCGCCGTGACTAACTGTTGGCTGCTGAACATTTTTTAATGTCATATAAGTTAAGTAAATTAACGGTACCTTTGTAAATTGACGTACTTTACCTATTTAGGATTATAACAATGGACTTGTCCAAAAGGTCACAGCTTACGGGTCAAAATCGAACTATACACCGAATGCGTATTTTTGTTGAAGTGATCACGTGACAATCCCCAAAACCACCGCGGCTTTACGCAGGAAATACAAAAATAGCTAACCTATTCGCGTCGCATAGGATAGGAAACACCATTTTTATATCTTTTTTTTATATAAAATATTTGTTTGAAATATTTCGGGTGAAAATCAATATTTGAGCTTCAAATGATGACATTCAACTGATTAATAACCCTTTTCGCAAATCTGTTCCATTCATCAATCCTGCACATCTCCCTTTAATTATTAGGAGATATTATTAAGTTATGTTTTTCTGAATTCATCACGTTGTTTTTAAGCAACCTTTACAAACATAGTTGCTGTTTTAGAGTTGAAAACGCCTGACCTTTAACTGCATGAAATGCATTTATTTAACAGAATAAAGGATAACTCACTCATAACTTCCTTAAGTCAATTATTACAAGTTAAAGAGTAAATCGGTGAAAATTAATGAATTCTAGTAGTTAGGTCAAATAAAAAATGTAGACAAAAGTGAAAAATTAAAGCATTGGGTCAGCGTAAAATCACGACTTTGTGCGCGAAAATTTTGTCCCTGCGAAATTAAATGATACCACATATTACAAGAACTCTGTTGATTAGGAAAAAATATTAAACTAGCAATGCAATATAAAAGGTTGATTATACTTGTTTAAAGACGACTGCCGCGGTAGTTTCTGATTTCACAGCGTTATGAATTTTACTAGCGCACCGTTTGTATAGTTTAGGGTTGAATTACACCAAATCACGCTGTATCCCTCCGTGGTCCATTCGAATGAAGTCCGTTTTAATAATATGCTATTTTTTCTCATCATCTGGGGGCGTCTTAACTGTTAGAAATCGGCCTGTTTGTGGCTTGTTTGCAGAAATAACATATCAGGAAAATAAATGAAAGCAATTTCATGCCTATATCTCGTTTGGTAGAGGCGAACTAGTTCCGGATCAGCGGATGTATATTTTGGCACCGTATTTGCGATACCGCGTTTAAAATAGGGTCTGTCCGGTTAGAGATCAGTAATTTTCTTACAAGTAAGTTAACCCCCTATTTCCTGTGTGTTTTTGAATAGATGAAATGTAGATCTTCACGGCAATATATGGTTGTCTAGAAATTAAGATGACAGAAATCATGTTAAATGTACATTGAATATTGAGAATTTAACATTAAGGTCTATGGGAATTCGATTTACCTTGGGTTAACCTATAAGATTCAAAACCTCGAAAATGTCGAAGTCGACAAAACTTGATTTCGGTGCTTGAAATCGGCTAAGATTGATTAGGTTTTACGTTTTAAAGAACTATTTGACAAAAATCTTGTGTTTGAATAGAAAAAATCTTAATTTTGGGCACCGGATCCTATTCGTTATTCACTTTTACACAATTGAGTTGCCTTTGGGATCCCATCTTTATACAACAGATAGCATTAGTACGTGTTTGTGTTGAAAATCAGACTCAACAAGTTTCTTCTATTATAAATAGTTGATTTTAATATAAAAATTGAAAAATATGTCTAAAAAGTAGCCATTTTACAGAAATTAATCGGAAAATTTGAGGTTTTTTAATAAATAGGCGGGCCTCTTTGAACCTTTATAAATCGAGTTTTAGTGCAGATATCAAGTTGAAACTTCAACAGTTTATTACAAATACATAACACAATGAAATAATATCATAATCATTAAATTTTGAAACTCACGTTTTTCTTATAGGTTGAATTACACCAAATCACGCTGTATCCCTCCGTGGTCCTGGTCCATTCGAATGAAGTCCGTTTTAATAATATGCTATTTTATCTCATCATCTGGGGGCGTCTTAACTGTTAGAAATCGGCCTGTTTGTGGCTTGTTTGCAGAAATAACATATCAGGAAAATAAATGAAAGCAATTTCATGCCTATATCTCGTTTGGTAGAGGCGAACTAGTTCCGGATCAGCGGATGTATATTTTGGCACCGTATTTGCGATACCGCGTTTAAAATAGGGTCTGTCCGGTTAGAGATCAGTAATTTTCTTACAAGTAAGTTAACCCCCTATTTCCTGTGTGTTTTTGAATAGATGAAATGTAGATCTTCACGGCAATATATGGTTGTCTAGAAATTAAGATGACAGAAATCATGTTAAATGTACATTGAATATTGAGAATTTAACATTAAGGTCTATGGGAATTCGATTTACCTTGGTTCAACCTTAGGTCAGGTTTGCTGAATGAAATGTAAACGTCTACACAGGCATCGTCTAATAAGAAACGAATTCTTTGTAAAAACACCAAGTTGTGAATTAACTCTTTTCGGTTTTGAGTCAATCATTGAGTTTAAAATTTGAGATCGTATCATGCAAACGGTGCACGCGTAAAATTCATAAAGTTGTGAGATCGGAAACTACCGCAATACTCTTTAACGTTTTAATTGTCTCTGACTTTCAGCAATCTGCAATTCGCATTTAAAATGACTCGCCGGTCGTCCACGATTTTGATCATGGTGGTCATGCCGCTTGTACTCGTGTCCTTTCTTGGCATGTGGGTGTTTATAATTCCTGCGGAGTGCAGTTGTAAACTAAGTTTCGCACTCGCTGTTGTGATTGCACAGATTATTATGTTGGGTTCCGTGCTAGATGTGACACCAACCTCAGCGAAGAATGTGCCTGTTTTAGGTAAGTAAAATTGTATAGCTTATGTAAACAGCCACGTGATAATGCTACAATCTTAAGGTCAATTTCCGTTCTTAGATTTCAATTTTGACTAAGTACTCTAGGGTGACACAAGTGTTCAGCTGAACATCCACTAAGGTTTTATTAAATTTTGGCACATGTATGCAGCGAACAATTACGCCTGCTAATGTTTTGTTTCTCTTCCAGGGACATATCTACTGATTTTGATCGTCATCGGTGTTTTGGAAATATTCTTGACAGTAGTTATTTTAAAACTGTATCATAACAAGGATCGGCACAGACGAGTGACCGAAAGGTACGAACGGTTTGCGGCTACTTGTTATGCCCTTTCTTGTTACAAGTATGAGGAAAACGCTACCGGAAGTGCCACAAGTCCTTCAAATGAAACTGATTCCACGTGTCTCGACACGCCGCACACGAACGAATCTCCACCGGAATTCAAAAACTCGATAAAAAGAAGATTAAGTTTAAAAACTATAAGCCCTGACAACAGTTTTGCTCAGTCCAGTAAAGAGGAATTTCGAAATGCGCGTGAGCGACCCAGAGCATGGAGTGATGGCGGCGCTCTCTGTGGAGGAAGAGTAGACCGGAAGTACACATGGGAACATGTATCGGCTGCTGCCGATCGGCTGTGTTTTATGATATTTTTTTTCATCCGATTTATTTTAGCGGTGATTTTCTTAACCATTATATCTATTGGATCAAGTTAATGTCATTTATTAGAAAACAACAACAACAACAAACGCTTGAAACATATTTGTAGAATACAATGCTTATGCTTAGAGGATAAATTGCGATTCTTAACAATTTCGAAAACAATTGAATTCGTGATTTTAGTAAGTAGGAGTGACAGCTGAACTTAACATAAATTGTGACGTCTAAAAAAGAAAGATGGAAAGCATGAAAGATAGAATGAAAAAAAGTTCAAAGAAACGTATTTCATGATACTTCTATTTGGTATATGATCACTGGGGAGTTATCCTAACTGATTCGCCATTCAATATATTATAAACTTTCTCTCACACTTTAATTTTTAAACTACTAATATTTAAAATAACAAATTAAAATAACCGCTTTTAAATGTAGAGTGCTTTTAATTACTCCATTATAAAAAGTGTCAAAGAAACATTAACTTAAGGTAACTTTTCAGTTATGGTTGACAATAATTTATTGATCATCATCTGAAAGCTCTAATATCACCCTTGCTAACCTGGTACGCTTCGCGAACGGCACTACGCCGCGATCACGGCATATGCAACGCTTTTAACCGGCATAACCGGTGTCAATGTAGGAAATTTTGTGGGGTAAGGTAAGAAAATCGCAGAGATTTTAGTTAGAGATTTCAATTATACTCCAACCAATTAGGCCTGTACGGCTGTAAGATCATGACTATTTATGATTCTAGTCTTCTCTATGTCCAGAATACTGTAGTTTGCTCAATCATTCGTGAAAATATACCTCTCTGTGCTGCGAAACTTGTAAATTTCCTGTTGAAATCTATTTCTCTTGATCTCAACTGAAGACTAGTGAAGAATTATGACTGCATAAAAACTGCTTGCACTGGAGGTCACTGCAGTGTAAAATTTGAGTGTGTTTTATCTATATTTTACTTGCTTCTTGCAAAAAATGATAGGCCACCCACCGTACACCGGCACTTGATTTTTGCCACGCTGCGTATCATGGCATTTTATACGATGCTGGTTTTGAAATATACTTTAGTTGTCGAAATATTAAACTGTTTCTTCACATCTATTATAGTTGTAGTTTTTTGTGATGGTGTACATTGCAAAACAGAGTTTAATATACTTAAAAATTCTTCCATCAACAAGTAGAAGCTGATTCAAAGGAGTTGCTCAAGCCCCCTTTTTGCGCGTCAATATTTAGTTTTCATGGGGATTGTGGCTAGAAAGTTGGAAATTATCACTAAACTACCCTAAGACTGACCTAAACGAACTTCTTTTGTGAAAATCTTTGATCCGACCCTGAACAAAGTGAGCAGAGTATCTCACGCAATACTGGAGTCCGCTACCGATGAAAACCCCAATCAGTATTTTGTAAAAGATTTGTGATTATGTTTACTTTAACAATATTTAAATTTGCATGGGGATTATGGCCAGAATGTTGGAATTATCACATAACTACCATAAGACTGATCCAATCGAACCCCCGTTTTTGAAAATCTTTAATCCAACCCTGAACAAGGCTATCAGAGTATTGCACGCAAAACAGGGGTGAAACCCAAATCAATAATTTGTGAAAGATAGTTAATGTTTATTCCAAATAACTGACTTGACCTTTGACCTGTGGTGAAAAATAAAATAATGTACATATTAATGCTGTTATCACTTTACATCAAATATGTATACCAAGTGTCATCACTGTATCTTGTTTACTTTACTTTATGAGTTATTGAAATATTAAGTTTTCTCTATTTTAATAACAGACACCTACTGTAGATTGGTGAAAAAAAGGTCGTGCATAATTTTCGTATTGCCATTTAAATGAATGATCTTGACTGCTTCTAAAGTTATAAAAGTATTTTTTTTCTAATGTATGTATACCTGACCTTAGACCTTTGATGAAAAATAATTCTACATATCGTACACTTGGTACACAGATTAAAGTGATTTCATTTTTCATCACATGTCAAAGGTCAAGTCAGTTACTTGCAATAAACATAATTAGTACAGCCACATTCCGAAAAAAATACGTCAAACCTAGGCAAAATAACAACAGAAATGAAATTTTCAATACCCGTCACATTAAGTATAAACAACAACATGTCCGAAATTGGACCACGGATAATCCCTTAATTAGTATTAAATTTTGAAGAAAAAGACAAGTTGAACGCAAAAATATAACATAATCCAATGTTTTTTTGTAAATTTTGTAAATCTCCGCATTCTTTTCAATACGATCTTTCAAAATCTAGTCTTTAAACCGACTTCTATAAATGATTTGTGTCAATAAACATTAAGTTTGTTAAACAGTAGTAATATATTCGGTCACTTTACATGTAATATACAAAGTTTGAAACAACGCTAAATGTTGATTTGCCCTCCCCCCCCCCCCCCCAAACACACACACACCCAACTACTTCTTAACAAGGGGTAGATTTTTATGAGTCAATTTAACTTTTATTGAAACAATCAACGTCAGATAAATCTATCTTTCACAGGGTAGTTATGTGATAATTCCAACTTTCCGACCATAACCCCCATTAAAATTTAATATTACCCTCCGGATCCGCTCCTTCTTGTAGATAAAAGAATTTTTAAGTTAATCAAACTCTGTTTTGCAATGTACACCAACACAACAAACAACAGCTCAATTAAATGTGAAGACACAGTAAAAGATTTTGACAACCAAGGTATAGTTTTATACCAGCATCGAATAAAATGCCGTGATACGCAGCGTAGCAAAAATCAAGTGCCCGTGTACGGTGCGTGGCCTCCCATTTTCGGCAAGAAGTAAGTAAAATATAGATAAAACACACACAAATTTCACACTGCGTTGTCCTCCAATACAGACAATTTTTATGCAGTCAAAATTCTTCACTAAAATTTAGTTAAGCTAAAAAAAAATACAGTTGAACAGGAAATTTACAAGTTTTGCAGCACAGAGAGGTCCATTTTGGCGAATGATTGAGCAATCTACAGTATTCTGGACACAGAGAAGATTAGAATCATAAATAGTCATGATTCGACAGCCGTTCAGGCCTAATTGGTTTGAGTATTATTTAAATATCTAACCAAAATTCTGCGATTTTCTTACCTTACCCCACAAAATTTCCTACATTGACACCGGTTATGCAGGTTAAAAGCGTTGCATATGCCGTGATCGCGGCGTAGTGCCGTTCGCGAAGCGTACCAGGTTAGCCAGGGTGAATATGACGCGCGTCGCGGGAAAAGGTACATTCGGACAGTTGACGTAAATCCTTGAAAGTTGAACAGATGGCATTAATTATTATGCATTTCGCTGTAAACATATCATTTTATGGTCAAATATGAGAAATAAAATCACTTCTTAGTAAAAAAAAACGATACTTGTAAGTTTATTCTAAATATAGTAACAAATACAATGTCACAAAATCTGACCGAATGTACCTTTTGCCCGTGGCGTGCCCCAGATTGTATTGTATTTAAAAGCATTAACCCCATACAATGTATGCAATATATAAGTGTAATTTAGCATTTCAATCAGCGTAGTTTCAGATCAGCTGACACATCCTTGCTGGATCTGATCTTGATCTACTCTGGTCACTTCTTGGTCAGATTTAAACTAATGAATCTAAAAGCTAACAATGTAGATCTTGATCAGACGACACAAATTTGATGATCTGGATCTATACTGTTCGCCCTTGGTAATAATAGCTTATCTTATGAAGTTAAGGTTTAATGTATTAATTCTTTCAAATTATTGAGCCTAGCATATATTTTTTGTGAATCTGTATATAAACGATGTTTTTTTTTCCATTTTAACTTAATGTTGCAGTAATTTGCAGAAATTGGTAAATAAAAATAAATATTCATGAATTTCATGTTTGATGATTCTAATAACGTTCATATTATCTTAGGGTGTGGCCACTAAGAAAAGATACTCTTTAATGGTTTATGTATGCATACACAGTCGAACTTCAATGGCTCGAACTCCGCAGGACCGGCCGATTTTGTTCGAGCGATTGAATGTTCGAGCAATCGTCGGGGCTAAATGTTATAAAACTGAGATTGGAAACCATTTTTATATCCGACCAGTCGCCATTTAAGCCAATTAGATGCTTGAGATTTGAGACTGGTTTCCATGCTCAGTTTGATAACGTTTGGCACGGCAGTTGGTAGGTGAGAATGTGCTACACACAACAAAGATAACACATAACAATGCAACAATGCATAATACTTTTTATTTTGATGTATTAATAAATATACTGAGCTGAAATGAAAACTTGACAAAATAACATATTTATACTCTTTATTATTATACGGAAACTACTATTATATCAATGATGTAGGTGAAAGCAAATATATGGTTGAATGTGTTCACCAAATTAAATAATTGTTTTTTTTTCTATCTTGGAAGTTGTCGGTTCAGTATCAATCGGTTTAAAAACTAAATTAAAAATGTTAATGGATTGTGGCAAATTAAGAGCTGGATTTTTTTCTTTCTTTAATTAAAAGGGAGATAATTAAAAAACTGACATAAAGTAATGGTATCTTATTTCTTTACATCAGAAGAAGTTTACTATTGTGTTTTTCGTTCTACTTCTAAATTTGATAATTAGTTTGAATCTTTATTTAAAAAATCGATCTCATCATTATTTAGGAAAGAAGAGATAACCTTGATTTCTATGAAAAATAACAACAATTCCCGTTTTTCGGCGTTAGCTGTCTAAGCTCACTTTTGACCTAGTTTTTCGACCAATGAACTGTTGTAAACAATACTCGTATTCTATTATTATGTAGCGGGAAAAGGAAATAAACTATTTCGATTGGTAGCTATTTACACCAGAGAGGCATCTAGCAGGGTGGAGAGGTATCTAGTGGGATTTTTATTATTATGTAGCGGGAAAAACAAATATATTATTTCGATTGTCGTTAGTGGGTGTTGTTTACGATTACCGTGAAGATTTTTAAATTTTGTGTAAGTATTTCTATCTGGCACTTACATGTTCGAGCATTTTCGTTTTTAAAAGCGATAATTGTATTGGAGAAAAACATTTTACGATTTAAATAACTAGTTAAGTCAATATTGATGGCTTAAATACAATTTTTTATGGAGTATGGAATATTCTTGGGTGTCAGGTAAACACTTGCGTACAATACACAGTGTAAAACGAAAGAGAAGTGCAGATATTTTTAGTTCTTACGGTTTCCTTTCTAGTTTCTTTGATACTGATTGTTAATTTCAAAGACTAAAAACAATTAGCTCTCTGTAGTGTAGTGATAACTCTCTCGCCTCTCAAGCGGAGGCCCCGGGTTCAATCCTCATTAGGGACACTTTTTTTAAGTTAATTTACGTAAAAGTTGGTAGATTTCGCTCTTGTAACAAGCTGTTATTATTTATATTTATTAAATTTGAAGGACATTTATTCATCTTGAGTTCTAACTCAAGAATTTTTTTATTGAAACTGAATAAATGTAGATCAAGACTTAATGTAAGACATTGCTTCTTTATTCGACCTATTATCACCGTATGAAATTGTTGCAACAGCTTCAACATTTTTTTGAAAGACATTTTCAATGAATTAATGAGTTGTCATGATTCGGTCGCTTAATCTCTAGGTCATACTAAGAAGGCAGGAGGGTTCGTCAACAGCTATAACAAGTAAATTAAAATAACTAAACTGTGTCTGCTTCGCCTCTCTATATTTCTTTCTTTCTTATATACCTGTATATATAAATCTTTTCCATCAACGCCGTTTATCTTTTTTTAAAGATAGTTCTTGATTAATTTAAAGATATGTTTCAAAACAACATATAAAATTAAAGACCCAAGAAACTTGTCAAAACTTTTTTTTCATTGTGAACATTAATTAACCACGTTGACCCTTTTCAAAAGAAAGTATAATTGACCGAATATTTATGTTCTCAAACAATCCCCAATCATTGAGACCCGGTCCGAATTAAAACGTCACAGTATTTTTGTAGCCCACACAAAATTACTAACCAATGTTTACAATCACTCGGCGAAAGGTTATCGGTTTTTTTCCGTACGTGGGCCGTAAGAACGCAGAACGCGGTGACGTCAATCACATAAAAGTTGTAAACCCAAAATTATTTCATCAATCAGATGGAATGTTCAATCGAAACGGAAAAATAGATATTCTTTAACTTTTAACTTCATTACAAGGTTAACAAAGGAAGATGTAAATGTTATACGACCCATCCCGGTAACGGCTTTTAGTGGGGAATACGTCATCAATTTATTCACTTCTGCATAATTAGCGACCGTCGCCTTCCGAGAGTTGCCGTAAATCAGCTCGGAAAGATTCGCTGTTTGTTTTGTAAACAAGATAAACGATCCGCAAAACATGCTGCAAATCAATAAGATAATACCCTTTTCTTATTGTAAGGTTTTTTTGTGTTATTATGCATACAGGTGAAATCTAAAATGTTTAGGTTAATTAAAAAATATGCTGTTTGACAAGTTTATTGGGCCTTTAAGGATAAAACAGAGCAAACCAAAAAAAAATATATGAATTTAAAAATTGGTACTAAGTTTTCATTTTTTTCTCATAATATATGACAAGTAAACATGATAATTGAGAAAACAAATTTTATAACTGTAACATTGAATTTATATACATTGGCAATAGTTAAATAAAACAAGCAATCAAAAATAAAAACATAATAGAAAATCATGTATTTCAATTGTAGACAAAAGAAAGAAAATATGTTTTGTTATCCGCCCTTGCCCTATCCGAAATAATATGGGCGCGTCACTGGAAAAGGTACCAATCCCTGAAATGACGTCATAAAGTTAAGCAGACGACATAAATTGTTATGCATTTCGCGGTAAAAATATCATTGTATTATCAAAATTAGTAAAAAAAAATCACTTCTTAGCTATGAGAAATAAAAAGATAGTTTTAATTTCTTTCCAAATATATTAACACCTAAAATGTAACAAAAAATGATCGAATGTATGGTTTCCCGTGACGCGCCCCATATATATAAATTGTGTATTGTAAATCATCGAAGCATGCACGAAAAATAAACTACTTAGCTTACTGTCTGAAATATGGAAACGCATTTATTATTAACTTCAGGATAAAAATGATATGTATTGTGTTTATGAGATTATGAATAGAGGATACAACATAAGTTATCATTTGGGGCGCGTCACGGGAAACCGTACATTCGGACAGTTGACGTTAATTCTTGAAATGACGTCATAATGTTGAGCAGATGACATTGTTTATTACGCATTTCGTGGAAGAATAACACTGAGCTGTTGAAATGCGCAACAAAATCACATTTTAGTTATAAGAAAATAATATCTAAGTGTAAGATCTTTCCAAATATAGTAACAAATAAAATTTAAAAAAAAATATGACCGAAGACATCTTTTCCCGTGGCGTGCCCCATTTAATTTTGAATGATTATAATGATTATGTAATGTTTAAGATCCTTCTTTTGTTTGCCTGGGCTGAAGGTTATAAAGCTGAGCATGGAAACCAGTCTCAAATCTCAAGCATCTGTTTGGCTGAAAGTGGTCAGATGACGAATGTCATTTTTTCGGCGTTAGCTGTCTAAGCTCACTTTTGACCTAGTTTTTTGACCATTGAAATGTTGTAAATAATACACGTATTCTCTTATTATGCAGAGGGAAAATGAAATAAACTATTTCGATTGGTAGCTATTTACACCAGAGAGGCATCTAGAAGGGGGGAGAGGTATCTAGTGGGATTTTTATTATTATGCAGCGGAAAAATCAAATAGATTAATTCGATTGGTTGTTAGTGGGCGTTGTATTGGAGGAAAAACATATTTATGATTTAAGTAACCAGTTAAGTCAATATTGATGGCTTAAATACAATATTATATGGAATATTCTTGGGTGTCAGGTAAACACTTGCTTACAATACACAGTATAAAACGAAAGAGAAGTGTAGATATTCCTAGTTCTTACTTGTTCCTTTCTAGTTCCTTTGATACTGATTGTTAATTTCAAGTACGAGATACAAGTTTATTGTTGTGTAGTGGCTAACACTCTCGCCTCTCAAGCGGAGGCCCCGGGTTCAATACTCAGGACGGACACTTTTTTTAAAGTTAATATACGTAAAAGTTTGTAGATTTCGCTCTTGTAACAGGCTGTTATTATTTATATTTATTAAATTTCAAGGACATTTATTCATCTTGAATTCTCACTCTACACGAGGTATTTTATTAAAACTGAATATTTTGCTTCAGTATCTTTAATCGACTTGTTATCACTGTATGAAATTGTTGCAACAGCTTCAACAATTTTTTGAAAGACACTTTCAATAAATTTATGAGTTGTCATGATTCGGTCGCTTAATCTCTAATTCATACTAAGAAGGCAGGGAGGGTTCGTCGACAGCTATAACAAATAAAATAAAATAACTAAACTGTGTCTGCTTTGCCTCTCTGTATTTCTTTCTTTCTTATATACATGTACGATATATATAAATCTTTTCCATCAACGCCGTTTATCTTTTTTAAAGATATTTCTTGTATAAAGCTGATCATTGACATCGCTGATGAATAGTGATTCGGCTTTGATATTTAACTAACTATAATCGAAAAAATAAAACGGGTGTTATTACATTCCCACATGAGAAGTAATGTGATACAAAATATTTGGGGCACGCCATGGGAAAAGGTATCTTCGGTCATATTTTGTGACAATTTAATTGTTACTATATTTAGAAAGAAATTACAGCTATCAATTATTTTTACAACTTAAAAGTCATTTTGTAACATATTTTGACATTAAAATTTATTTTTACCGCGAAATGCATAATACGTATTGTCGTCTGCTTAACTTTATGATGTTATTTCAATAATTGATGTCAACTGCCCGAAGGTACCTTTCCCCGTGACGGGCCCAAAATTATGGTGATTGTCAAGCAAGAAGCGCTCCAGCAAACAATTACCAATCCAAAATGTTTTCTTAGTCCGATAAGCGTTCAATTGCAATGTGTTCACTCCTTAATATCTTAAAATTAAAACAAAGTATATAAAGGTATGATATGGGGCGCGTCACGGGAAAAGGTACCTTCAAAAAGTTGACGACAATCTTTGAAATGGCGTCATAAATTTGAGCGGACGACATTATTTATTATGCATTTCGCGGTAAAAATACCATTTTATTGTCAAAATGAGTAACAAAATCACATTTTAGTTATAAGAAATTGATTTATAGTTGTAATTTCTTTCTAAATTTAGTAAAAATTTAAATATCACTAAAAATGACCGAAGGTACCATTTCCCGTGGCGCGCCCCAATTATATTATAACGATTTGAAATCCTTTTGAAACGCTTAGCTGAAGACAAAGGGAATACATGTACACTAGTTCTAATTGCTCATCAATTGTGTACGTTTACGTATGCTAGTTTTGTTTCTTCTCTATGTCAAGAGAGGTTAGGAAAAAAACTGTTTTGTCTTGGCAACAATTTTTAAATACACACATATGTTTTATCTTTATTGATTGTTTTCTTAAATATATCCAGTTCTATTTACACATACTGCAGGGGCAAATTAAAACAGTATTTAATTCAAAGGGAGGTCAATATAAAATTGGGTGCACGCGTTGAAAGGCATTTATTTAAATAGGCAGTAAAGCCCGTGATGGCATATGACAAATGATTACATGGCGAACAGTATACAAATGAATACAGAAGTACATTAACAATTACATAGTATACAATTTAATACAAAAGTACATTACCAATTACATAGTATACAATTTAATACAAAAGTACATTACCAATTACATATTACATAATAAATGCATACCTGAACAAAATGTGTGATTAAACATGATAATAAACGCTGTGTTTACTAAATACAATACCATTGGTCTAAAAAATGA
Source organism: Corbicula japonica (assembly GCA_038501625.1). Lineage (NCBI taxonomy): Eukaryota > Metazoa > Mollusca > Bivalvia > Venerida > Cyrenidae > Corbicula > Corbicula japonica. Next base: position 594,256 of record JAZAYU010000184.1, on the reverse strand, counting down.
ATATTTCGTTTTGTTATTTAGAAAATATATTATTTAGAAACGGCAATGACATAAAGAAAATACGGTTTGCCAAATTATGGTCGTACATAGTTTCATATAATATAATAAAAAGAAACGCAAACGAAAAGAAATGAGAGGACAAAACAACAAAGAAATACTGGAACGAGATAAAACAACACAAAACGAAATATAACAGTTTGGAACATTTGACCCTATCGAAAACGAAAATTTCAAAAATACGTTATTTCATATATGATATTAAACAGAAAATTAATGGTTGTGATTGAACAAAACTAACAAAACAGAACAAACAAAACAAACAAATCCACAAGATACGGCTACATTCAACATATCTTTATGGTGTTTTTTTTATATAAATTATGACATTTATTATTATATAATGGTAGTAGTAATGATGATCACCTTCCGAAAATCGGAAGATTAGCATTTTACAAATATTGTTTAATAATTTTATTTCGCGCGCGTTTAATTTTCGCGTATTTCGCGCAAAGGCATAGAGCGCGAAATTCAACCCAAGCGAAATTAAACCATCCAACAGTGTTTCTTTCCTGGAATTACAGTTGCGGGAACTTACGCCCCCGCGAATTTGTTATTTATGGGTTTTGCGCGAAATTTCGTCCCCGCGAAATTTAATGATACTACAATATACAAATACTTTAACATATTTTGATGTTGGTAATAGGAATATTAGCACTTTACCGGATAAAGTTACATTAAAGTTAGCTGATAAAAAATACAACGCATTAGAAAGAACCTGTAAGGACGATAACCTTCCATGGAATCGGGGTTGGAAGGTTACCGTTCTTTGCTTATAAGTTTTGTAAAAAATACCAGTGTAATAAAGAGTTTTGTTTTTATGACAAAATGCTTTGAGGATGTAAATACCTAATTTCTGTATGCCTGACTTTTGCTCTGAGTTTATTAATTCTAAAAAATTCAACATGCTAGGCCTTACTCTGTATTTAATTGGTATATTGATTTTTTAATGTTTCATATAGAGGACATTCTAGCACAAAGTGATACTCATCTTCAATAATGTTGCAAAGAATACAAATTCGTTCATTCACGTAAGAACATGCAGGTCTAGACCATCTGTCGGTTTTAATAAGAATGGGATGAAAGGCGTAATTTACACATTGAAAGACAATACTTATTAATTGTGGACAATCATGATGCTATGATTTTATAAAATAATGATCTTGAACATGTATTCAAACGGTCATACTGATTTTGTACAAAATTATCTCGCAATCTCCGTTTGACAGAAGCAAAAAATAAATCAATTGGTGCAACCACACTTCATAAAAACCCAATGATGACATCAAATGCTTTACCTGAGAGCACCAGGGCCCAAGATCATAAAACTAAAGTTGGAGATCAGACTCAAATCTCAAGCATCTTATTGGCTGAAATGGCGACTGGTCGCCATTTCAGCCAATCAGATGCTTGAGATTTGAGTCTGGTCTCTAATCTCAGTTTTATGATCTTGGGCCCAGTTTGTTTTTGTTGGATAATCGTCAAGATCTTTTTTCATATTTCTATAGATAATATAGGCATATTTCTTTTAATCAATTGAATAAATTTTACACCAATACTTGATTATGTTAAAACTATGTATTGTATTAAAAGAAATTCTTCCCAGTTCACCATATATAAAGTCATTCTGAGTAGTCTTCTTCACCCCAATTAAATTGTTTTTGCAAAACTGTAAATATACCTTTTTTATTGACATTTTATTAGCAAAACCACGTACATCACTGCAATAATTCAAGTAAGTCATTTTTATAAAGTTTTGTCCTGATCATTGACAATGCGGATGAATAGTGATTCGGCTTCGATATACATTTAACCAAAGCTCTTACTACACCGATCTTTTTTTTTAATTTCTCCGCTTAGAAATGGAGTACAGTCTCCAAATTTGAAACATTATAAGATGCACCATGGTACTTCTTTTTTTGAAATTTCCTTTGAAATCCCTCCATGCTTTCTTAATCCAAGGACATTTTATGAAGGTGAGGGCGAAACCAAAAGTCACAAAATTTTACGTAGCTTTTGTATAGAGTATACTGAAACCGGCGAAAACTGCTGAAAAATCTTCTGTGTAACAGCTAAACAATCGCATTATTGAAAAATTGCATAGAATTGTTCAAAATTACTTAAAATCCATATTTAAACAATGAGACATGAATTTTCGTTTACGGAGGATATACCCACTACCGACAATTTTGTGACTTTTGGTTTTACCCCTATCATTTTTAAATGTCAGTGTTTTCTAAACGCGTGAAGAGATTTTATTAATTTCATAAAAATTCACAAAAAATGAAACTGATGTATCTTATTATATTTCGAGTTTCCAGTGTATATCCCCAGTCCTTGCTAAGTAATTTAAAAAAATATGATCGGTGTAGATAAAATAGTACTAAATATATATAGAAAATTTATAACAAGAGAAGTTATGTGATAAAAACATTAAATTTTAGTATATAGCATTTTGGTCAGGGGATCAATGAATCGAAAACAATACTAATATACGGCACTTCGTTTGTTATCATAAAAACACAAACTGATTAGAATATACACCAAAAAAACAAAAATAAAATAATAGGGGTACTTCATCGGAAAATGTGTCTTCAGACGACATAGCTGACTCTAAAAATCAACAATAAGGTATGTGTATATAATACATGTTTGCATATATATATATATATATATATATATATATATATATATATATATATATGCGTGCGTGCGTGCGGGCGGGCGGGCGGGCGTGCGTGCGTACGTGTGTGTGTGTGGGTGTATGTGTGTGTGATCATGATGTTCGATTATTATCCGATTTGTCTCTTCATTCTCATGCAAATCACTCATGAAAAAACACAGAATAAACAGACAATTTTAATTTAGCAGTGAAAGATATAAGTATATTTTTTTTATGAACTCCAAAAATTATATATTCACCCGAACATATCCCACTTCTGAAAATACGAAAACGTGAGCCCACTCGGTGAAATATACTTTTAACTTTATGGTAAACAGCTGTTATCTTCAAATAAAATTTGATTACAGTCAATATAACTGATTACAACAATAGAATTCGACATCATTCAATGCTGTGTCATCGCCATCACGCTGGACACGCTCCACTCTGGTCTTAAAGCCACAAAGTGCTGAGTACAAATCACAGGTCTATTTTCGGAACTATTGTTGTTTTACAAGTATTTTGCGTAATGAAGACGTTGGCCGAATAATAAATAAGAAATATAATCGTGTTCGGTATTTAACCATTTCTTATCATATGATGTTTGTAAATTTTGACAATATATAGATAACTTATTGAAGCAAAAATCCGAACGTACTTCAAAAGAGATTAGCCTATAACATAATCAATTATTGAATTCATGGGAGATTTCTCAATAACATTAACCAATCATTGAATTCATAGGAGATTTTCCAATAACATAATCAATGAATTCATAAGAGATTTTCCAATAACATAATAATTAAATACATAATAGATTTTCCAATAACATAATAATTAAATACATAAGAGATTTTCCAATAACATAATAATTAAATACATAAGAGATTTTCCAATAACATAATAATTAAATACATATTATATAAGAGATTTTCCAATAACATAATAATTAAATGCATAAGAGATTTTCCAATAACATAATAATTAAATACATAAGAGATTTTCCAATAACATAATAATTTAATACATAAGAGATTTTCCAATAACATAATAATTTAATACATAAGAGATTTTCCAATAACATAATAATTAAATACATAAGAGATTTTCCAATAACATAATAATTAAATACATAAGAGATTTTCCAATAACATAATAATTAAATACATAGAGATTTTCCAATAACATAATAATTAAATACATAAGAGATTTTTCAATCACATAGTCAATCATTGATTTCATAAGAAAGTTTCCAATAACATCATACATTATCATTGAATTCATTAGAGAATTTCCAATAACATAATCAATCTATCATTAAACTCATACGTCTTGTTTTTAAATGCATACTGTCATTTAATAATTGAATTATTCGTTTTTTTGCTATAACGCAAACTTCGAAAGAGTGTTTAAATGACATTAACAATCAAGAGGTCCCTATGAAAATTACCAACGACCTAAATAATCAGTACAATATTTTCCCGAATATTCATTAACAATATTTAAATTCATAATAGATTATACTGCAACATAATCTATCATTTATAACTGAAAACATTTTTCTGTTACATAAACATCATTAAAATTATTGGAACGGTCAGTGGCAAAACAAAGGGGGCTTAAACCAGGTTCTAGGGTGCACACTTGCCCCAACAGGTTCTCATATCAACAACCCAGTACAAGTTGTCTTGGTCAATGATTTTACCGAGACCAGAGCCCCTGGAGTCAAATAAGCAAGAACAAGATGACAGGGATAAAAGATGTATCTATAACATAAAAAGCATTAAGTAAACATATTGCATGTAGAATGTTAGAAATGGGGCGCGTCACGGGAAAAGGTACCTTCGGACAGTTGACGTCAATCTTTGAAATGACGTCATAAATTTGAGCAGATATGTTCTATGTCAGTTTATGATGTTTTATAAAATATTTTTCAACAAGTTGCTTCATTGATTGGAAATTTTGTACAAAGCAACATACATGTACTTTTTCCAAATTTTTGTCCAAGACTATCATTACTAAACAGCAGGGAAAACAATTAACATGTGTTGCAACAAAAGAAAAGAACATTATAATTATTTCTTTTTTGTGATAGCAATTTAAACAAAAAAAATTAATATAGATAAATATAAAAATGTTTTATATGAACAAAATAAGTTCTATCAGAACTACAATTTACATCATTTATGTGACAATATGCTCTTTTGATCTTAGTCTCGCTGCGTGACTCAAACAAGGGGGTCCTATGGGACCAATACCCTGTGTCTGCGTCACGCGAAAGGCCGTTTAAAAAACTGAAAATTTGCCCACAAAATTCTGTGGGCAAGAAATGAGTTGTGAATTTGCACGTTATTGAGAGATTTTTCGGTAAATAAAACTGTAACAATCTTTTTTCTACCTTTTTATACCTAATTTATGAGTATCAGGCGTCTTGAACCTGTGTTCATAGCTTTGGTTTCAACCCACTTCGAAAATAAAATTCATTACTTTCCATTTCGTGTAAAATATCACGTGATTAGTTACGGTGTTTTACGAGACCGGTGTAAACGTACGCCGCTGCAAAATGGCTGACATCGGCATTATTGAACATGTGCGCGAAAGGTTCGGCAATAGTTACAAGCTTAAACCAGGACAGATTGATGTTATCCCATGTATTTTAAAGGGTAAATCGGTTATCTCTGTTCTGCCAACTGGATATGGAAAATCGGACTGTGTTATCGTTCCGACACTGGTGAAAGAAGAGGTAGCAGTATAGACTTGTTTCCTATTTTCATTCAATGAAATCTTATGGTAACCGAAACTGGGCAAACCACGATACAGTAATTCCAAATTTGAAATGGCCGGCTCGATCAGAAATCAAAATTATATCTGTTCTGCGATTTCAATAGATAGATTCTACAGATTCTTGCATTTTGATGCAAGCAAATTGGAATTGTTCCACTTTTGACCCACCTGATTCTGGGCTTGGGGACAATTTGATGCAGGAGATTTAGGAAAAGTGGTCACATTTCGCAGGAAAAAAGTAAAACCTAATTAGGTGACCCCAGATATTCAAAGCACAAAAGCCCAGTGGCGTTTGAGCGAGAAAAGCAGGGCGGGATGGTGGGTCGGGGGCACTAGCCCCCATTTAAACTCACTATAGAGCGAACCCGTATGACGTCACGCGCACCGGCCGCCGCCATATTGGTAGACAAACAAATCAGCTAACTTCCGAGTTCACCAGTTCTAAATTATTTTTATTCATACTGTGAAATATGCCATCGTTCTATGCTGTGTTTGGCTGTTCTAACAGACATGATAGAGAGAAAGACAAGTCATATTTTAGGCTGCCTAAGGTCATAACACATCAAGGTGATCGTACGCAACAGCTGTCAAAGGCCAGACGTGAGAAATGGATCTCTAACATTGGCCGAGTGGACATCAAGCCTTCCAGCTTTGATAATATCCGTATCTGCTCAGATCATTTTATAAGTAAGTAAAGATAATTTAACATGATACAATTTAATGATGTAACCATTGAAAAAAATCATCTTCAGCAGTAATCAGTCACTGACGAACACAATCATTCTTAACTTGCATGACTTAACTTTGACAACAGCCAAAGAAACGAATGGGGAAAAGGCTTAGATTTTAAGCTTCCCATTGGTCAATTAACAGTTCTTTCTTTTTTTCAATCATTGCTGATTTGTGACAAGGGATTTAAAATTTCATTTTTATTTTCCAGAGAAACCAGCAGACCTTTATGATGAGCTCAACCCAGACTGGGCGCCGACTGTAAATATGGGGCGAAAATATGTGCTGTTGACACCATCCCCCTCCAAGTCCAAGGCCAGGTATAACCGCACACTGAACCGTTCAACAAAAAAGCAGACCTCAGCACTTGCCTCAGCACTACTAGAATTAAGTGCATCAACGCCTGAAGTACCAGACATCCCAGATAATGAAACCGGCTCTGCTTCGCAGACCGATATAGATCGGACATTAATGAGTGCTATGGAAAGTGAACTTCAAAGACTGCAAACGGAAAATAATTTATTAAGAAAGAAGGTTGAAAGCCAGAAGTTCGATGTGCCATTTTTTGAGGATGATGACTCAAGAGTGAAATACTACACAGGCCTAACAAACTTTTCAGTGTTAAAAGCTCTGTATAATTATGTAGAACCTGACATTTCATGTACACATAAAAATGTGCTGAACAAATTTCAACAGCTTGTTTTGGTATTGATGAAGTTAAGACTTAACTGTTCAAATCAAGATCTTGCTGTCAGATTTGCTATATCTGAAACAACTGTGTGAAGAACATTTCTGAGTGTTTTAGACATTTTACATGTATGTTTGAAACCTCTAATTTACTGGCCGGATAGAGAAGAACTCCAGAAAACCATGCCAATGAGTTTCAGAACCCATTTCGGTACTGAAGTGGCAGTGATTATTGACTGTTTTGAACTCTTTATTGAAAGACCGTCAAACTTGAAAGCTAGAGGTGAAACATGGTCCAATTATAAACATAATAACACCGCCAAGTACTTGATTGGTATTACACCTCAAGGAGTGATCTCTTTTATTTCGAATGGTTTTGGGGGAAGAGCCAGTGACAAAATCATTACTGAAACATGCGGCATTTTAGACAAACTTCTGCCAGGTGATTTGGTGTTAGCCGACAGGGGGTTTGACATACAGGACAGTGTTGGGGCTATGTGTGCGCAAGTTTATATCCCAGCCTTCACTAAGGGAAAACCCCAGCTTGGGGCAATGGATGTTGAAAGAACAGTAGAATTCATGTTGAAAGAGTAATTGGTTTAGTCCGTCAAAAATACTCTGTGCTTTCATCAAGATTACCACATGACTTCCAGCAGGCAGTAGAAGGCGAATGTGCGACATTGGACAAGATTGTCTTAGTCTGTTGCGGACTGACAAATCTGTGTGATTCAGTTGTTCAGTTCAACTAAATGCTACGTAATTAATGCGTTCAATGATAGCAATTTGAACTTTGTGTAATGGTCAGAAAAACATTAAGAGTTTTAGCAAATATCTGATATACAATTATATAGTGTTGGCCTAAGTATTTTCATGACCAGAGACAGACTATTTAAGGCATGACCAGAGACAGACTATTTAAGGCAAATTATAATACAAACTTGTGAGAACTGATATCAAATTTTATTACTTGTTCAAAGCTTATGTTCAAATTTCATAAGTTAATATGACATTCATTGAATAAATATCATTGTTAATAAAATATTTACTGTTCATACAAAGTGTGTTGTGAAGTCTCTTTTTTCCAATTCATAAATCACACCAGAGTTACAATGCAGTGTAGATAACAAATATCAAAGAAATTAAACTAAATTACTTATGACATGCAGTATAGGATTGTTAAAGAAACACATCAAAATACTCTTGTTTCACTAAATGCTACATTTTTTTTCCAAACTTTAACACTACTCAATATTTATTCTTTATGGCCTTGGGGAACAATGTAGATCCAGATCAGCAAGCACATATGTGGTGACTGATCAGTATCTATAGTGTTTGCTTTTTGATAGGTTATAATATTTCTGATCAAAAAACGAACAGTGCAGGTCCTGATCAGATGACAAGTATGTGACAGCTGATCAGGGTCTACACTGTTCGGATATGCAAACAAAATGCATATACACTGAGACTATGGTTAATTATTTTTTGTTCCACTTTTCGTTTGCTTTTTTGTAGCCATAATTGTTTTTCTGCAATCAGGACAATACCATTTCCCCTTTGGCACATTTTTTATCTTGAGACAACTTTGGTGGAACCACTGAATATTACAGTCATCATTGTCACACCCTATCATCTCCCCATGTTCTTCTTCCCGGCAGTAACACCATAACTCATTGTCACAGTTAGTGTTTTGGTCAGTCTCGTTCACATCTACTTCCGCGTTTGTAACGTTCGTGTTTGTTTGTTTCACATGTTCACCATTTGGCAAATCACTGTTTTGTCTAGAGAAGAACTTACCCATTAACTCTGGCAAAATTGCTGTCCTAAAAATATGGCCTGATTTTGTGCAAATTTCCACCCAGAAGTCTTCATCAAAAGCAATAGTTTCTACATGCAGATCTTTTTCTGTCCACACCACAAAGTATGCCATTTCAAGGCCACAAACTCCAAGCTGTGTCTGAACTTGGTAATAATATTCATGGCATGGATCCAACTTCAGATTTCCCTCACTATCTTTCTGCAGATAAAATTTCTTATCGGACACTTCACTGAGGCTAGCATCTTTTTTGCAGAATGGACACTTTATTTCCACAGTGAACTTGCCGCAGCAATCACATGATAAAACAGCATCTGGTGATGCCCCGATATGTGGGTGATCAGTACATATATAAAGTCCACACTTTTCAAGTCTCATGTTCTCGTGAAGTGGAGACATCTTTTCGAAGAACATGTCTCGTGCCAGTGTTTCGTGGGAGCATCCCCATTCTGTTGCCTTTGTTTCCAATCTTTTACTGGAGGGATAGCAGATTCCTGTTATCAGGCTCTGTGCAGGGCTGGATGGGTTTGTTCGACACACTGCCTTCATTTTAGAAGCTGTTATCCGACCTGCACGGTACTGGTGCCACACTTTGCTTTTAGCTTGGTCCCTGGTTACAGCTTCTACCAGCTTAACCTGATCTTCATTAACAGTAATGTCAACCTGTTCACATTCTCTGAGCAAATCCCCATAGTTCATATGCATGGCATTTTCATTTCTGAGACTTGTTAGAGGCTTCGGAAAATCCCCTTGCAGCACAGTTGGAACGTATTGGTCGGAATGTTCTGGAATGACAGATAGTATGGCAGGTTTCGATGGTCCAACACTCAATTCACAGAAAAAGGATGATAGTCTATCTGGGTTTGGAGGGTTTACAGTCTTTCTTGTTTGGGGTTTGGGAGTAGAGAATGGCTGATCAGCAACAGAGGCATCCAGTTTCTTTTTCATTGTTTTGGCAGATGTGAAGTCTATGTCTTGTAGTTCACTATATGAGGCCCCTCGAAACGCTGCCGGTAATTTCCACCATGCTTTTTCTTCTGTAACTGTCTTTGAATTACGTATGTTCACTACAGTTTCAATGTAGAACAGCAAGGCGGCCACATGCGTGCATGTTTCCCCACAACCAGCCATACAGGTACAATGAGCTGATACCACTCTTCCTGTCTTTTCTGCGATGACCCATGGTCTAAGTGGAGCATCATTCAATCGCTGAGAATGTAGAACCTGGAAAAAATATTCAAATTGCTTTTAAAACTTACAAACTACTATAACACATCTACATATTAAATGGGTTTCAGTTAAACATTTACACAATCGATAAGCTTTTTCATAACATACAAAACCAGTGTAGATCCTCATCAGCTGCTTAAAAAAGTGCAGTGAGAGTTCAGCAAGTATGCATTTAAAACTGGTGCAACAATGAAAGAATCTATAAATATTTCTATTCTTAATAATTGTGTGGATACAATGGATCTTATCTGCAAATGTTAATGTTGATAACAACCATTTCATCTACCTTGGCAGTTGTTACACATCTGTCATTGATGACACAAGACACCACGTCTCGCACCCAGCCACTAGCTGATTGTAAGCGTCAAGTCCTTTGTAACACTGCAGATCTTCGGCTGTATATGGACTTGGGGTGAAAACAAGGTAGTTGAGAACATTTATGTATGTTGTGTCCGGTAGAAGATTAACGTCCGTAGACCAGGTCACAATTTCGTACGGATCCTGTCCATTTATTAACGCTATTTTTGCATCATATCTGTCTCTTTCGACATTCTCAAGTCCATCTCTATATTTAGTCTCACTTTTACGTTCACTTTTATTTCCAGATTTACTTAAAACGATTTTTTTCTGAGATAAAACAGGCTTTAATTTCACTTCCGCCATGATATCGATTTGAAGTTGTCTACCAAGATGGCGGCTGTCGTGAAACTAGGTCATAATCGGGGGCGCTCTATATATAATTGAAATTTGTTTTACAGACGCCTAGGATACCTATGAATTTTCTCACAGGCAATGCTGTATTGAGCGAAACTAGATTTGTTCCATAAAATCAATATCATGTCTGTTGCATTTTAAATATGAAGTAAATACTTGTTTGACTCCAAGAAATAAATCAAAATAACGTTAAAGCAATATCAAAAGTAGCAAAATAAAGTTATGACTCGGGAAAATTCACAACACTTGTCCATTGACCCCAAAATGTCAGTCAAAAGCTTTTAAGCTTATGTTATTATTTTTTTACTTATACTGACAGTAAAGAAAATTTGTATTGTATTGAATTGTAAAATCTATTGAAATCCAAGTGTATTGCCATTAAATGAGGTCATTATTATCCATTTTACATAGTCCATGTCTATACACAGTGTATGTGGATAATACATAATTATTCGTTAAAAGAAACTGACAAAATAAATGGTAAAATAATCTCTTTATATCACAATATTTGACCATTCATTTTATCATCACAATACATGTACCAATCGAAATACCAAATTTTTTTCCTTGTGTGGATCCATTTATAGTGGAAATTTAATGGTATTATTTAATTGTAATATTTATCGATGATTCATTATTTATTTACAGATGCTTGGCAGGAAACAAATGTGTGTGGTCCTATCTCCACTTTAAAGTCTCATGTTTGACATGACGACCAAACTTCAGGCCCATGGGATAAGAGCAGCCAGTTTATTTTCATCAGACACATAAGATTGAGACTGAGCAGGGTAATTACATACAGTATTAATGTTAGCTCATTTCTGTTGTCAAGAATTGCTGCATACAGATTTCTTTGCTAAGAGTGTATTTAAATGTGTGGGTTTTTTTTCATCATAGTGTAATTTTACAATCCTTTGTTTTATCACTGTAATAATGGGGTGTTGGGATAAGGTAGTAATCAGTATTTTCTGTCAAATTACACCAATTTGATTTTTATTTACTTAAATTGTTAAGAATGTTCTTGTTTACATAAGTTACTGATTACTTCATGGACACAAATGCAATCATCTGGACTTGTAATCCGTAAATTTATGAATTTTGTAAATATTCATAATTTTTTTTTATTTAATTCATTAGTTTCTTTTATTAACAAGTTATTGTCATGTGTAATAATGAAAATGTGTTTGATGCAAAATTGATTTACTTTGACAGGTTTAAAACACGGTGAATATAGTCATGTGTTTGCCAGTAAGGAAATTCTATTGAGCAGCTCTTGGAGATCAGGGCCCGAGGTTATAAAACTTCTACTCATTCTCAGTTGAGAATCTACTCATACTCAACCTTTTATTCTCACTGGAGTAGGAGTAGAAATTTTGTGGTTATAAAACAGCGTGAGAATCTACTCAGCTGAGTACGCATTTTTTGATGACGTAGGCGACGCGCACCTGTTATTTACGTTTCGTCTGGTAAATAAACATGGCCGCCGAACTAGATTTGGGACAGGCGAAACCATTAAAGCCGAAATGGGGAGACGCTGAGGAATTGACTTTAATTGATTTAGTTAGCGAGGAGGAGGGGACCTTGTTTGGTGATTTCGACGGATGCTCCCAAACAAGGTCTACCAAACGAATTAAAAAATCCGTTTGGGAGACGGTTGCAGCGCAACTGAATGCGTAAGTAGATCTTAATTAACGCTTTATACCCTTGATTGAACCCCGATTGCCTTTTATGGGTTTGTGTACACTATGTCATAACTTTGATGTATATCGTACATTGCACAAGCGACTTGATATTACGAATTTGTTTAATTAAAATCAAATACTCAGGTGTGATTGAAATGGAGTATGGAAAGTTTTATTCAAAGGTGGAAGATAGTAACAGTTTTGTATTTGTATTTATGCCTGGGGATACTACTGTTGCACCGTTTTTAACAGAAAATTCCAAGGTGAGTAATCTTGGTCGCGTAGACCCATTCTAAATATGACCTAGTCACGGTGTACACTTTGTATTTGTTAATGACAAAAGTTTCAAAGGATTTCCATTTTTGAGTTTTAAATGATATTATCGAAGTGTAGAGAAAATACTAACTGATGACCTTGTTATGCGCTATGAAAATCTGTATCCTTTTTAGTAACATGTGTATCATCTCTGACAGTGTACATAATTTGTGCATAAAGTTAAAATGAATATATTGCTGGGTTTCAGCTTCAGTTTTTTTATATCTCAAAAATAATACATTTATTTATCTTTTCAGACAGTTCTGCAGTTCTCAGTTCACATCAACACAGGTATACCGAAAGTACCATAATATGAAACAAAGAGGTAAATTTCCCTATAACGGGAAGATTGTAAAGTACATAAATACTTTTTTAAATTAATTTTCTTGCATGGGTAAATTGTGAGAAATTGATTGATCAAGATTGATACAAATGAAGATTTTTTTTTTCAGAAATACCTGTAAAATTTCTTTAAATTGATCCTTCACCTAAATGCCCAATGTTTTGTCTGTGCATACAAAATTCAAGTTAAGTCACCACATAGTAAAGAAATAATTTTTATTTTGAAACTGAATTGTTATGATAATGTATATGTTAAATTTAGATGTAACTCCAAAATTTTTTCATAATTAATCCACTGCTAAACATCATGATGCATTTTGCAGCAAAAGAGAAGTTTGACAGGAAGAAGAAAATGGCCAAGCAGACTGGAGGTGGGCCACCTGCACCAGCTCTGAGCAGGGCAGAAGAGACCCTGCTCCAGGGTTTTGAGGGAAGACCCTTTTTGTCTGGATTAGCCAATGCGATAGATACTGATGGTAATTTGTTGTTAATTTTAATGCTTTGCATATCACATTTTGATTCACAAGGTTATTTCAGATCAAGAAGCAAATTAATTAGGGATATCCACGACTTTCTTTTTTGTTTTATTAATTTAGTAGCAAAAGGCATGAAAGAAGTACAACAATTGGTAAGAATTGTCAAGTGGCTAAGGGAGTGGGCTTTAGGTGGGTGAAGTCACCCATACAATGTTTTAGACATAGATATATACCGGTATTGAAAATTCAAACCAACAAACTTTTTTGTATGAAGGGAATTTAATACATTTGTATTCAGTTCCATCTACCACCCCTCCCTGCTCAACACAAAAAAATTCAATGTCCTATGTTACAATGATGTTAAATTTTCCACCTCTTCATAAATAAAAGACCACCTCACTGTAAAGACCTAATAAGTCAATAGGTGTTCTTAATATTGGGGTTTCATTGTTCGTATTTCCATCACATTTTGATTTATATCAGTATTTCATAATTGCTCTCAGTGTTGTTTTTTTTTGTTGTTGTTTTTTTTAGTCTGCAACAAGTTGACAACAATATCATTTAACTGAAGTTTTAAAACAACCGTGAACATTAATGTTTATGAATTTTGTTTCACCTGCGATAGCATGTAGACAGATAGGGATCCTATTGTCCGTCGGCGTCAGCATCGTCCATTAGTTCCACAGCTTTAACATGAAACTTAACGTTGTCTATAACGTTGAAAGTACTTGTCCAATTCACTTCATAATTGGAATATATCAATCATCATCATGAACAGCAAAATCAAATACAACAAGAATGATAACTTTTGTTTGACTAATTTTTAGTTATGCCCCTTTCAAATGCAACTTTAACATGAAACTTAATGTTGCCTATAACTTCGAACGTATATGTCCTATTCACTTCATACTTGGAATATATCATCATCATGAACAGCAACATCAGTTACAACAAGAATGATAACTTAAGGAATAATTCTTATTTTGGTGCGTTTCATACAGATTGGATGTGCACGTGAGAGCTGGTGGTAACAGCCATGACATATTATATGTTAGTAAGATTTTAATGTTAATTTTGTCTTTGTAGCGCTTGATTCAAGTTCGGGGTCGCATCAAACTACGGGAACTGTCAATTCAACACAGCCTACTGCTTCCAGATCTCCAAGACCAGGCCCTAGTTCAAGGTTAGACTGTATACTTCAATAAATATTCTTTGGTATTGCTACTTTGTGTTGCCAGAGACATCTGATAAAATTGTTGCAACATAGAAGTTCATTTTGTACACTTGCTATGAAGTGTCTACAGATTTCATCTCCCTTTTGAACAAATTGTGATACTGGTATATAGTGATCCTTCTTTTGGTCATCATGAAAACTTATATTTGACCTGTTTTAATTGTACTTGGGTCAAATGAATTGAATATCTTAGTGGAGCTTGCTTATAATTATATCTTCTTACAGCTCTTGTTTTTATTCACACAGGCTGGAGTGGACACAAGTTCAAATGAACATTCATCTATTTTCATTTATTCAGTGCCATGTACTATTAATATTAATTATTAACTGTGCTAAGTGTAAAATAAATTGAGGACTGAAACATAATACATCCAATCATTTGACCATTTAAACAGGATTAATCAAACTTGTTCCTTGAGTAGTTGACCACAAATGTTTATTTTGTACACATGATCTAAGTTAAAAGTGATTAAAACTAATAATAATAATTCCTTTGACTCTGAGTATATTTTCCAACTTCAAACGGATGAGTAGTCTCAGAAAATATCTTGTTACTCCATTCATAAATATATGCATTTTAGTGCATATGAAAATGGTGTAGATCCAGATCAATTGGCACAACAGTGCCATCTGATCAGGATCTGCATTGTTCCCATTTTTTTGGAATAAACTTTTAAACCATAAAGACATCCAAAAAATGTATTTATATAGAAAAGAGAATATGCTCTATTGTTTTTGGAGTTTAATTGACAAATGTCCAAGATTTCAACAGGGACTGTTAGCAAATGGATAAAATCAGTTTCCATAATTTACTCCAATGAGTATCATTTGATCTGCTATAGAAACTGATATGGCATAGATTGAATTTATGTTAATGGCTTTTCTATTTTTAAGGGAGGAGAATGGATGCACTGCACTCACTGGAAAAGGTAACATTTGTTTATAAAATGTTTAGAAAACTTTGAATTTCAGGGCTTTTTTTTCACCATTTTGGGAATATGACCCATACCCCTGGAATTACTAGCCCTTTGTCCAATATATACAGTCTTATCCTAAATGTGACTTTTGTAGATCTGTGCCTTCTGATCTGGATCTATACTGGTCAGTTTTTTATATACATGTTGAGCTAGTGATTATATATAACAGCCTTATCCCATGGAATGAAAGGATTGATTGATTTTCTTATTGTTGAGTGTTTTTAGCTCGACTATTCGAAGAATAGGGGAGCTATCCTACTCGCCCCGGTGTCGGCGTCGGCGTTCCCGTCGGCGTCCGTTAAACAACTGCGTTAAACAAAAAATGCACTTTGGTCCATAACTTGAAAACTACTTATGATATCAACTTAAAACTTGGAATATGTATTTACCATCAAATTCTACATAATTAAGAACAACACCCATAACTCTGCTACAAATATTTTTCAAGTTATGCCCCTTTTTCACTTAAATTTTGCGTTAAGCAAAATATGCACTTTGGTCCTTAACTTATAAACTACTTGAGATATCAACTTTATACTTGGAATATGTATTCACCATCAAATTCTACATCATTACCAACAAGACCCATAACTCTGCTGTCAATATATTTCAAGTTATGCCCCTTTTTCTTATGTTTTGTGTTAAGCAAAATATGCATTTGCCCATAACTTTTATACTACTTGAGATATTGCTTTGAAACTTGAAATATATTTTCACCATCAAAATCTACATCATAACCAACAAGACCCATAACCCTGCTTCCAATATTTTTTCAAATTATGCCCCTTTTTCATTTACATTTTGTGTTAAGCAAAATATACACTTCGGCGTTAACTTCGTTATGAATGGAGGGATTTCAAAATAACTTGGCAAAAATGTTCACCATGACAAGTCGGTGTGTCGCGTACAATACCCATGCCTGTAGGTCCAAGGTCAAGGTCACTGTTACTAAAAATAGATTTTTCTTGCAGAATCGTGTATGCTCTGTAACATTGTTGTTTCTTATTGGACTTTTAAATAACTTGGTATAGTTGTTCACCATATCAAGATGGTGTGTCATGTACATGCCCAAGTCTGTAGGTCAAAGGTCAAGGTCACTGTTACTTAAAATAGAATTTTCTTGTCTGAGCTGTTACTTTGTTATGAATGGAGGGATTTCAAAATAACTTGGCACAAATGTTTACCATGACAAGGCGGTGTGTCCACACAATACCGATGCCTGTAGATTCTAGGTCAAGGTCATTGTTACTAAAAATAGAATTTTCTTGTCCCGGCTGTAACTTCGTTATAAATGGAAGGATTTTAAAATAACTTGATACAAATGTTCACTATGACAGGGTGGTGTGTTGCATACCATGCCCATGCCTGTAGGTCAAAGGTCAAGTTCACTGTAACTAACAAATAGAATACTCTTTTCTGGGCTGTTACTTTGTTATGAATGGAGGGATTTCAAAATAACTTTACACAAATGTTCACTATGACAAGGCAGTG
This sequence comes from Corbicula japonica, assembly GCA_038501625.1. Classification (NCBI taxonomy): domain Eukaryota; kingdom Metazoa; phylum Mollusca; class Bivalvia; order Venerida; family Cyrenidae; genus Corbicula; species Corbicula japonica. The sequence goes on along the minus strand of JAZAYU010000184.1, from coordinate 577,063 downwards.
TGTCTGCACAATACCCAAGCCTGAAGGTCAAAGGTCAAGGTCACTGTTACTAAAAATAGAATTTTCTTGTACTGGCTGTAACTTCATTATAAATGGAGGGATTTCAAAATAACTTGACACAAATAATCACCATGACAGGGTGGTGTATCGCGTACCATGCCCATGCCTGTAGGTCAAGATCACTGTTACTAAAAATAGAATTCTCTTGTCAGGGCTGTAACTTCATTAGGAATAGAGTGATTTCAAAATAACTTGACACAAATGTTCATCATGACAAGGTGGTGTGTCCCTTATCATGTCCATGCCAGTAGGTCCAAGGTCAAGGTCACTGTTACTAAAAATAGAATTTTCTTCTCCGGGCTATAACTTTGTTTTCAATGGAGGGTTTTCAAAATAACTTGGCATAAATGTTCACCATGACGAGACGGTGTGTTGCGTATATTACCCATGCCTGCAAGTCCAAGGTCAAGGTCACAGTTACTTAAACTTGAATTGACTTGTTCGGGCTATAACTTCTTTATGAATGAAGCAATTTCAAAACAAGTTTTCTAACAAATTCAGAAATATTTCATAGTTATTCCCCTATTCAGTTAAATAGTTATGGTATATTAAGGAATTATTTCTGTTTTTTTAAATGAATTTCTCCCTAACCATTCACTTGTTAATATTTTTCCTGATTGAACATGAATGTATGGCCATAGTTGTTATTGTTTTAATCTTTAAATTGCTTTTGTTTCAAATGATTCGAATAGTCGAGCATGCTGTCTCCTTTGACAGCTCTTGTTTTTTCTGCAAAACCAAGGTTTCTTAAAAATTAACAATTTATGGTAAATAATATGTATAAATGCATAAAAATGAGGATATAGATAGGTAGCTAACAATCTATTTAAGAGTTTAATTGGCTAATTTAAAAAAGTAAATGGTATATGTTGGATAACAGAAGAGTGAGCTAAAATCCAGCATTTGTTTGTCTTAAGTTGGTATAAAATGAGTTTAAAAATAATTTATTTTTTTTTCAGGAAAAAGGAAATCTCAAGACAGTATTCAGTTGCTAACTGAAAAGAATATAAAATTGGACAACGAAAGACTGGAACTGGAAGTGGCAAAACTGAAACTAGAAATTAACCTACTGAAAGAAAAGGAAAGGACAGAAAGATCAACAAGAATGCTTATTGAAAAGAAAATGGAGTACATAGAAAAAAAAATGTTTGCTAATTTTTCCTCAGGTGAGGCATTTATTGATGGGATTTAACATTAACATGTAGCATAATATTATAATATCATGGTGTGTATAATATTCAGCAAAAATAAAAAGTATCCATTGTTAATGTTTGTAATCTAATTAAATAGATGAAAAGGGAACTTTGAAGACCCTCGACCACGACAAATATGAAAATATTGCAGGCTTGGTTTGATTGAGCCTGTTCATGGGCAGTAATGAATATGCTTTTTACTGCCTACTCGGCCTAGCCTCGGGTTGAGCGCAACTCAATATTAACACCAATTAACAGTACAATTTTGTTCCATCACAAACGATGGTATGCATATGGTGGTGAACATGGAACCTTCAATGCGGTATTTTCAGATTAATACCATTCCATGTCCAGCGGTGTATGGTAAAAGAATTTGTTTGCGCTAAACGAGAAAATAATGGGCGGAACTAAACAGAAAAGGATATTGAAACCAACCTTCTTTTAACTGGCCGATATGTTAAAAACAAAAAGTAAATTTAGAAGTACTAGTAACATAGTACATAAATATCGTGTTCGATGACCTTCAAAGGACGTAAGGTATTTCCAAGTGTTTAGAAAGTATTACCCTTTACTCCATATATACACCTTTAGGCATGGGCAAACAGTGTTGATCCAGATCAGCTGGCACATCTGTGCCATCTGATCAGGATCTGCACTGTTCGCTTTTTTGATTTATTAGGTTATTTATGATTAAAAAGCAAAAAGTGCAGATCCTGATCAGACAGCACAGATGTGCCAGCTGATCTGGATCTACACTGGTTGCACATGAGTAAAAAAGCGATCTTTAGGGCAAAATGCAATAACACAAATAACTGTTATTAATGTATCTTCATTTTAAATATGTAAAGAAAAGATAGGACAGTTAAGAGAATGGCTAGACCTTAAAATTCTCTAATAAGTTATTTACATAAAATCACTTAAATTTTTAACTAACTTTCAATTATTACTAAATGAGAAATCAAGGTTTGTCAGAAATTTATATGACCAGGATTTTTAAGATCAAACACACTTTAAAATCTCATATTGTTCACATAATTTATGTCAAAAGGACACAACTTATTGTTGTCAGTAGCATATTACTAATACGGGCAGTTAATATGATAGTGTGTTTTGTAAGTAGAATTTTAAGGAATTTTTATATCTAGTTATTTTTCTTAAAATTTATACATATGCAACAGTGATGATACATTAATAACATTTATTCTTGCAAACTTTCAGTTAAAGAGATTTGGATCATTTTCTTTTTACTGGATGAATGTGCAATGAATATTGCAGACGGCCCTTAATTACAGCTGATTGAAACTTTATATGATATTGAACATAATCTGTCAAATTCCTATAAGCAGTTGTTTAATGAATGAATGTTGTACACTCTAATTTAACCCTTTCCTCCATAGTTACACCTTTACTGCATTGGCTAGTTTAGATCCAGATCAGCCAGCTCATCCCTGCCTTCTGACCAGGATATAAACTGTTTGCTTTTTTATTAGTTAGGTTATTTTTTACTTAATTGCGACCAGTGCAGATCCTGGCCTGATCAGATATCACAAAATGTGCTATTTGATCTGGATTTAAACTGGTCGCACATGTGTAAAAATGCATATATGTAAAGGAAAGGGATAAATAAGAAACACTAATATATAAACTCTTATAACAACGGAAAATATGATTCCGTTTTGACTGTATACTGTTAACCATACTGTTAACCATTTACAACATATATATGATTTTTATAAAAGAAGCAAATTTTAGATCGATATTGTCTGTCACTTCTGTGCCTTCTGATAAAGATTGACAAAATTTACTTTTTCATTTGTAAGGTTATTTCTTACCAAAAAGTAAAAAAGTGTAGGTCATGATTAGATGACATCAGTGTACCATCTAATCTGGATCATCACAGGAAAGTTAATAATACATGGGTGATAGTTAGAAATTCTGAAAATCCTGAAATCCTGAAAATTAGTCAATTTATATAAGAAAATTAAAGAATATCAACCATTTTTAGACACACAGAATCCTGAATTCAGGATTAATCCTGAAAACTTTCACCCATGATAATATTTCATGTCATGTGTGTGATTACAGGAAGGAAAATGTTTCAAACACAACATTTTAAACATTCTTTTATATATTATAAAAGTGGATGTTTTGTATTATTTGGTTAGTATATATTCAACAGCAATCAGTACTAACACCTGCTGAATGATCAACTTTGTATTTAAAAGGAGCATGTCACAACTTTGTATTTAAAAGGAGCTTGTCATACTTTGACTTTTCCTGAAGACCAATTTGCATGCTTTTCAATAGCATAATCTTGATTATTGCACAATAATTTTTATATTAAACTTGGCAGTCATCTGGAGTGATAAAAAGATCTTTAAGAAGTCAAGTAGACCTATCAGCAAAGGTGCAGTCTAAATGTAATAAACTAAGCTGTTAACATAACTGTGTCACAATAAATTCACTATGTAACATGATCTTAGCCAAATGTTTCACTTGAACTGAATTGGTATTCAACGAACAGACTCAATCAAACTGAGCATGTGTTTGGTGGCTTTAAGATTTTCCTTTCTTTCTAGTAAGTGGCAAATGTTCAGTTAAAAAATGTATTAACTAGATGGCGTCGAATGGCAACACCATCTTGTCGTTCAGGCACGGCCACTATTGGTTCTACCTCGTCATTAATATCGAGATTATCAGAATTAATTATATCTCCACGTTCAATACCAATGTCGTGAAGGGTTACACTGGCAGTGACATAGATGACTGCTCTAGGAGGCTTAGCTCTTATGGGAACATGAAGAACTTGAAATCTCCGTTTTAAAATTCCGAAAGTTTGTTCAATTAGAACTCGGGTGCGACTAAGTGCTCTATTAAATCTTTCCTCGGCAGCAGTCGCTGGGTTCAGTAGTGGCGTCATGAGAAAGTATCGGCAAGGATAACCTGAATCCCCCAGTAAAAAACCGTTGTGTACACCTGAAAATAAAAACAAAACCATGTAGTTGTAAGCACTATTTGTTAGCAACATCCATGTATTATTTAAAGAAGCTTTTCCTGAAGCTTTCTTTATATTTTAGGATATTACTGCAGTTATGGACCATTGGTCATGCAGCATGTAGTAGCCTTTTCTCTCATTACCATTTATCAGCATCAACAAAACTTAATATAACATGTCACATTGTGGAACTGAATAGCAGAGAAAATATAAGCAAAGTCACAAATGATAGATTGTGTCTCTAGAGTTAAGGTCCTTTAATTATTGTTAACAGAGTTATGGTCCTTTGTTTTTGCTGTATATTATGAGCTGTAATTCTGCACCATTACATACATGTGATATATAGACTTGATAGTTAAAATTACAGATGTTAGACACTTATCCCAGCTGGAATTCTAAGGATTTCCTTTCATTTAGTGCTAAAATGTTATATAATTACTGTTATAAGATTCTCTTGAAATTTTATAAATATATCATTTTTGAATTCCAAAACTATTATAATTGCTTTACGTTTTGTCTACAAAAAATTAAAACACATACAGAATTCATTTTACTAAGTATCTGTGAAATTTCCAGTTTTAAGGTTAGATTTCCAGTTTTGAAAGAAGTAAAATTCCAGCTTTGTTATTCGCAGGTTATCATGCGTATGCTATGCTGTTTTTTTTTTCAACAATACACTAGGTAGCATTTATTGGATCCAACAATAACCATAACCTTGTGATGACTGTTTATGAAAACTATATCATTTGCTTGTTCTGTTATTAGTGGAAATCATAGAGCTTGAAACTATGTAATGTTTTTAACTTACTACTATGACTTTAAAAAAAACAATGGCACATCCTTCACATCTGATCAGGATCTCCATGGTCCACTTTTTGATTCATTGGTTCATTTCTTATCAAAAATTGAACAGTGTTAAATAAGATCATACAGCACAGAATGATGTGCTGGGTAATTTGGATCTACACTTTGCAGAAGTTGCAGAAGCAATGAAAATTGAGTATAAGGAGTAAAGTGTTAAACTATGTTATTTTTTATACCTGATTTAACCAAATGTTAATGTCTTATTTGAATTAATACTTTGTATCAAAGTATGACAGTTTAAGAAATATCAAAATTAAAGGAATATATATTTCATTTTTTGTGTTTTGTATATGTTTTCTGGTATGTTAATATTATGAAAGGGACTATTTTTTGCAAGTAATTTAAATATTTATATTTGAAAAAATAAAACAACAACTTCATTTTAGAATAACAGTCAACAGTAGATGTTATTACATCAGTATTATCAGTGCAATTTTGTCAATTTACTTTTCAAAGTGTTCAAAATATGGTACAATTACTTAACAAAGTTTATTAGTTTTGTATTAACTGAAATTAGATTATCTCATAAAGATTTTTTGTGTCACTGGCTGTTTTTGTAATGACTGTTGTTGCGCTGACTATAAAGAAAAGTTCATTTCAAACCGAAAACACATAGTTGTTTTTACTTTCCAACCAAATTCCAAAATGATGCTCATTTCAGTCTTATGCTTCTGACGAGCTGTGGACTGGTATACCCCAATAATAACCCTTGAATAAAACAGTTATGTTTTTATTGGTCCAGAATGCCGCCTAACTTAAACGTGCTATAATTCCGATTGTAATAATCCTTTACCATTTTCAAACTGAGTACACAGGGCAGATTGTCGAAATATCCTGCTGTCGTGGACAGATCCTGGCCATGAGGCATTGAGACTAGTGATTTTGAAATGGGCATCGCAGCACATCTGAAACAACATAACAACAGAAACGTCTTGCATCCATCAAGTACACAAAATGCAATCAATCTTGTACTCATTTACCATTAATTCGATGAAATAATGGTATTCTTGGTTTTTAATATGAACATGTTGAAAATAATTAAAATAACTCAAATTTAATGAAACATCAGTTGGTTTAATTGTTAGATTTGTTTCACCATAGACTTTATTGACAGGCGTTAATGAATATTTCTGTTGATATATAAGCATTTGTGTTACAATTTTAATTATGAATCTCTGAAATTTAATTGCTTAAAAAACAATCATTACCTGCACATTAAGTGAATGGACCCCCTTTCTGTTCACGTAATCTTGTTCATTATCATGCGGCTTGCTTATTTTAATAAATGTCCCGTCCACACACCCAAGTACATTTGGAAATCCTAAATAATAGAAAAAGGGAATATCAAATTCAAATTATAAACAAGTTAAAAGATTAATAAACTGGCCTTTTTTCTTTGAAATGCCTTGCTGTGAAACCCTAGAACCTGAATTACATCCCATCCCCGTGACAAATTTATCATTTGACCTTGCATGGAGGGGGTCATAATATTAATAGTCATTAATATCAATAATTAATGTGAACATCCACATCATAATACTATGACAGGGGATAAGGGAATTTACCATTTTAAATATCCGGTCATTATTCCACGGGGTCAGTTTACAATATTACACAGGCTAATCTAGATCTATCTATCTATCTGCCATTAATGTCAAACCCCTATCGGGGACCTAGACATTCCAGCTATTTTCTGGTGGAGGAAGATCCCAGGTGCCCCTCCGGGAATTGTTTCAGGCACGGGCGGGAACCTGTGTAGAACCACCGACCTTCCGTAAGCTAGCTGGACAGCTTCCTCACATGAAAGAGTTCGACTCCGGGAGGACTTGAACCCACAGCGGTGAGGGCGTGTGGTTGTCAAACCGATGACTTAACCACTTGGCCACGGAGGCCCCACTACAGGATCTACACTGTTGCCCCATTCCAAAACATATGTACCTATACATGGAAGGGTTATAATTTAACTATCATTTAATAGTACACTGCTTATATAACTAAATCAATTTTTAATAGCAAAGTGTATATCTGGATGGCACTTCATATACGTGATTGATCTACATGTACATTGCTCTCACACTTTGTTTAAGATCAATAAATGTATTGGGTGGTGAAACCAATTTGTACATAAACAAATTATTTACAATCCCTTCTAATTTATACATTTTTACTGAAGCAGACTATAAAATATCAATTAATGACTTTCCCTAATTGGTACCCCTTTTATGAATCATTCCGAAACGGACTATAGTATTACGTCACTTCACCTTGAACGTGTATTAAAGCAGGAGCTTGGAATGTAATAGAAATGTTATTGTCCAACAATAGTGAACTGGCACTTCATTAATTATCGTAAAGGTCATAGGGAAAAACACTGGTATCTAACCAGCGAATATATCGATATATTTGTTCACTTTTGTTAAAACTTGTAATGTGGATTCTTATAGATCTATTTATATGGAGATCGCAACGTTTACAAAATTTGCAGACTATAGGGATCAAATGCATGAGTGCAAGGTCAATATTGTTGAAAATAAAAGCCGATTTACAATTGAACACTACGACTAAATATTTACATAAAAATAAAACGTATATCATTTCTATCTTCAAACATATATTTATGTATTAATTACACGAAGTTTACAGTTGACAGTTCCGTTAAACATTTCGTAAACTTAAATCTTCAATACACCCTTCTTTAAAATCTATTAATAATCAATTAGAACTGGTAGGCGGGAATTTATATCGGCCATCCAATCACAATGCGCTACGTATTACACAAGCGGAATTTTCCAGTCCAAGTTTTGCTGTTAACATAATTCGAACTCATTTCGAACCAGGACCTCATGCTTTGCACATGGACGTGAAAATGGATTGGATATAAATTGGAAACACTTATTTTTCACAGGATCCAAGTTGTGTTGTTTAAAAGCGGCTGTCTTCCTTGCATGGTTTTGCAAATGTGTGTGTTAAATAATATTTCACTTTCATGCAAAAGCTAACAGTCAGCACACATCATTCTTTTTTAATGTGATTGATTTTGGAATAAGAAAGGTGGCACATAAGCGGTAAGTTTGCTTTTAATGTTGTTTTTGTATTGGTTTTTACCTGCGATCGCCGCAAATTCATTTTTAGTCCTTACGGCTTCTCTTCCCGCTGGAAATTTTATGAATCTTCCGGCCAAGTCCGAAATCTTCTCGCACACCCTCCTGATGCACCTCCCGGCCGTTGACCTGCTGACCCTGACCGATTCCGACACCAGAAGGTGCACAGACCCGGTGGCTAAAAATCTCAGGGCACATAGCAGTTGCAGAAGGGGTGGTAGGGGCATATTTCTTTGTGTGGGGTAAGACAAATCGGGCAACAGTCCCAGGATAAAGTAAATTGTTACGGGTCTGAACCTATAACGCCGGAAAACCTCGTCTTCCGGCAGGATTTCTAATGGGTTTTCCCGATCTCGAAAGAGCCTCGGCCGTCTGAAACGTTGAGCTACGGCTTGGCGGTGTTCCCGCCTTAAATTTCGCATAGCGGCCGCCATTTTTCTTGTCTGAGAAAGAGGCTGAGAATGATAAAGATCATTCTCAGACTTTCCTACTCAGGCTGAGTAGAATCTGGCACTGACTTCTACTCCAAATTTTTATAACCTCGATTTTTCTGAGAAACTACTCCAGCCTGAGAATCTACTCAGGATTTGAGTATGAGAATGTTCTCAGAAGTTTTATAACCTCGGGCACAGTTCTTCAGTCTAAGGTAAAACACTAATTGCACAGTGTACATGGTGGTTAAAGGAAGATGTGCAGGATTGATGACTGGAACAGATTTGCGAAAAGGGTTATTAATCAGTTGAATATCATTATTTTAAGCTGAAATATTGATTTACACCCGAAATATTTAAAACCAATATTTTTAAAAAAAGATATTTAATGGTGTTTCCTATCCTATGCGACGCGCATAGGTTTAGGTTAGCTATTTTTGTATTTCCCGTGTAAAGCCGCAGTGGTTTTGGGGATTGTCACGTGATCACTTCAACCAAAATACGCATAGCTGACAATATGAAGCCAACTGCTTCTTACTTTCTTCACTTGGAGAATATCTGTGGAGATATGAAAGATGTTATCTTTGTAACTGTTTATTATATTTAAATTTATTTATAAGCTGTATGTAATATTTAAAGTTCATCTTTCAACTTTTAAACCAAGAAATTGAAAGAGGTATTAAACCCTGCACCCCTTTCACCTTTCCCTCCATATTTACTCATTTGACACATGTGTGACCAGTGTAGATCCAGATTAGCCAAGTTTCATGTTGAAGTTGCATTTGAAAGGGGCATAACTCAAAAATAGTCAAACTGAACTGTGGTCAACAGATGTAATGTTTGTAACTGTAGAGGTGTAAATAACAATTGCGTGAAATTTCAAAGTACAGATCAGATCGATTAAAATACAATAATGTCATTAATTTTGAACATGCAAATACATGGAGTATATTTTAGTACAAATAGCCAACCTGAGTAAGTATGCAAGTGAATTTTTAAAATTTGAAAAACATGAAATATGTTTATCAGGAATATCCATACAAAACATAATGCAAGGATACTGCAAAAAGATTGCTGTCTTTGTGAAAATTTTGAAGCACTGTAATTACTGCCACCAATGCTATTCAGTTATGATTACAATACAAAAATATTCACATACATGTATTAGATTATAGCAATGTCACAAGCAAGCTTTCACATAAGCAAGAAGTGCAAACACATGGCACAGATTTAGCTATAGTATGGAGGGGATTCAGCCACTTGTTCCAAGAGTAATGTAGGGCCCAAGATCAAAACACTAACATTTGGGACCAGTTTTGAATCTCAAATATCTGAATGCATTCAGCCAGATTTATTTTTATGCTCCTAGGTCACTAGGTCAAATTATAGAAAACGCTTGTCCGCACTCTAGTGGTCGTAATTTTGGTCCGATCTTCTTCAAACTTGGTCAGAATGTTTATCCCAATGATATCTTGGTCAAGTTCGAAACTGGGTCATGTGACCCTGAAATCTAGGTCACTAGGTCAAATTATAGAAAAAGCTTGTCCGCACTCTAGTGATCGTTATTTTGGTCAGATCTTCTTCAAACTTGGCCAGAATGTTTATCCCAATTATATCTAGGTTATGTTCGAAACTGGGTCATGTAGTCTTGAAATTTAGGTCACTAGGTCAAATTATAGAAAAAGCTTGTCCGCACTCTAGCGGTCTTAATTTTGATGTGATCTTCTTCACACTTGGTCAGAATGTTTATCTCAATGATATCTAAGTCAAGTTCGAAACTGGGTCATGTGACCTTGAAATCTAGGTCACTAGGTCAAATTTTAGAAAAAGCTTGTCCGCACTCTAGTGTTCTTAATTTTTGTCCGAACCATTGAACAGATGTTAGCAGGTGAGCGACCCAGGGTCCCATGGACCCTCTTGTTTTCATTGTGATTTGCAAACCAAGTAAATTATATTTTATAAACTGGAAGAAACATAATAATGTACACTATAAACATGATACTATTCTTCTTCATAACAAATTTAACATGAACAGCGTTTTTCTATTACTAAAATAGTATTGATAGTAGGCAATGTAAATGCAACTTCTAGTATATCAACTTAATTTCCTTCTGAAAATTAAAGGTTTTGTGTATGTATTTCATGTTTGTGAGTATCTGAAATCAATAAATTGCAATAGCTTCCGATGGGAGTTTTGGATTCCTGGCCAGGATGTTGTTCTGGACATGACTAGAGCCTGATTTAATAAAACAAATGTGGCTTCTTCAACCAGACAAGATACTGGGTTGAAAACATAGAATTTGCAGCCTAAAGAGCTAAATAGCTCAAATTCGTTGTCTTCATGGAGGCTTTGCTGGTTTATTAAGTAAATGGTTATCAAATCCTAAAAGTATTTAAACGTGCTTAGAAATATGTTAAACAACTCGAGAACTTGCCGTAAAACGGACAACTAAGATCTACACTTGGGCGTCATTATTTGTTGACATTGCCCAGTTTTTTAACACCTTCGATATTAAATAATTATCTGTTGTGTACAGTATACTTTTCTCAATTTTATTTTGCACTTTCTATAACATAGCTTGTTGAAAATGGCACATTTATTTGTCTGATATGATAAACTGGTTTCCATTTGACAACCAACTTTATTACAAACATTGGATGAAATGGCAATGGGAGAGGCGGGCTCAACGATCTTGGCCATCTTCCTGGGTGGAGAACCAGTTTTTGAAGCATTTTTTCTCTCCTTAAATTTTTCAAGAAGTGTCAAGAATGACAAATTGGTTTTTAACAGTGAAACACAGTCGTAACACAGAAAAGCTTTTGAATTATGTGGGGCCCTGAACTCCTGATCAGCCAGAATGGAGCTAAATACGCCTGATTCGGGAAAAGATTTAGACAAACTATTCAAAGATTGTCTTTTATAGCCCTTCGAATACTTTTCAAAATGACTGCATCAACTACGTTCCATTTCGTCTTCTGAAGTATGGAGTACCAACAACAACAATTGTAAATTGCACGGCCAAGTCTTTACACGATGGCGATTATCACGACCTTTAATTTTTACGGCGCACCTAGCAACGAGACAAGCGCCGAGATTTAAAAATAACTGACAACAAATTTGTGAAACCATGCTTTATTGTCGTTTCGTTTTATTTTATCCAGGTTTATTTTCAGTTGATTTCAATAAATAAATATACATTGCAGTTTTTAAAATGTTTTTTCAATCATTTCTCTTCTAAACGGCATTGCAATCTCGTCCAGTCTGGGAGCAGGTCGACAATTTTAAGCTTTGCGAAGGCAGTTTCGTAGGACGTTAGTATAGATTTTCATCCTAAACATAAAAAAATCTTTACAACGTCCGTGGTAGGACTATTTTGATCTATGACCTTAGTCTACACAAGTCACTAAGTCTTGCTCTACACTAGCACAGAATCTGATATTGATGCAGTTGCAACATAAGCTGTGTATTGTCCAACATGGAAATTGGTTTAGAAATAAATTTATTTATTTATTTATTTAATATGACACCTTTGATTTGCATTAGCACCTCTGACTGTTACTGGAAGTGTTGTAAATTGTGATCTTATATAACAATGTGACATCCTGACAAAAATGATAGAATCAACACCTTGGATATGTGAAGGGAACAGATTATGACTATAACACAAATTAACTTACTTTTTGATGACAGTCCAATTTTTATGACAGTCCAAATTTTAAAGCAAAAATGACAATCAGACGATGTTTTATTTGTTCTTGAGTTTCAGGATGACAAGCACAATTTTAAATATCAATTTAACAATGATACTATTTTTTAAAAGCTTATGTAAATCTAAAAACGAAACTAACTCTTTACAGTGATTGTCATATACACTTGACTTACAAGTACTACCTGAAATGACTTGTGGCCTATTTGACATGATACCTCAAAAATCACATTAGTATATCATGCATGAGTAAGCAAACCTATGTTAGACACACTTTTTATATATAGTTTGGCCAAATACATGACAGATTGCCCTAAATGTATGAACTTTCAGGTTTTATAAATTTTATAGACACTAATTTGCTCAAAGTAACTACTGATTAAAACCATTTAAATTTTAATACACAGTAATATAAGATTTTAAATAAAAGAGAAATTTACCCTTTTACTCCACAGACATGCCTTTTTACCCATATGAGACCAGTGTAGATCCAGATCAGCTGGCACATCATTCTTTACAATCTGATCAGGATCTACACTATTCACTTTTTGGTCAGAAATAACCTAATGATTTAAACAAGTGAACATTGCAGACCCTGATCAGACACCATGGATGTGCTTGCTGATCTGAATCTACACAGTTCTTCCATGCCATAAAGGTGTGTACATGGAGGAAAGGGTTAATCTCCACATTATATTATCAGTTATCAGTTGGGACCAAAATGTTTGACCAGAAAGCAGACTACTTGTGTATCAAATATCAAGTTAGAGCTCATTTTGGGAATTAAAAGTGTTCTATTATTACCATTTTTTCTGTCATGTGCACATTTTAACATGATTTCATAATCAAAATATGTCTGTGATGTACATGTATAATCAAACACATTATTTACAAGGTGTCTGTTTTGTTTTTTTTGTGGTTTTTTTTGCAAATTTTGTTAAATATGCATGGTGTCACTAAATTTGCTCAGCATCAAAAAGTTGTGTTTTAGAAAATAAAAAAATCAAAGCTTTTATAATCATTTAAATTGTTGAAACAAAAATGTAGATTGCTGTGAATAGGAAGAAAAACATTTCTTGTCATGTCAGTGGGTTTTTGGCCTCTTTAAATACATGTGAAAATCTGAAAATACCGGTACTTGGATCTGCTTAAGCTGGACTTTTACACAGAAAACTTTTTTCAGAGAAATTTACCTATTTTTGCAGTAGTTATGCCTACTTTTCTGCAATAAAAAATATAAAATCAAGAAAATACCAACTGGAATGAGCTTCAGAACTTGAAATTCACATTTTCCAGTAAATATATTACATGTATAAAATACTTACCAGACAGAGATCCAAAAGTGGTTATGAATAATGGCATTTTTATATCCAATTGATGTGCTCCCAGGTTTACATTTTGACAATAATCTGAGTTCTCTTAACATTGTTATACATTAAAAAATGGACCAACAACATTTTTAATGCATGATTTGACTGTCAACAGCAATTCATTTGGTAAAGAAAATAGATATAAAGAAGCATTTTGTTTAAAAACAGTTACTAAGACCTGTAAAGCAGTGTTACATATGGATAATCAGACTACATGACATTGTACATGTTTATTTTTATTTGATTGAGATTATTTCATCTATTTTAGCACAATAGCTTAACTGTTTTTTAACTTAAATGAGTAACTATCATGCACATTCAAGTAACTTGGCTCAATTATGTACCATATTGTCACAATATTTTTCACACAGCATTTATTCCTTCAATATCACTGAAAATTCATATGGCATTGTCATTCCTGCAGATATTTTAAATGACTTTGCACAAATATGCCCCGAAATCTAGATGATGTATTACACTATATATTGAAGTCTCAACATGGTGTTGATGTAATCATTTAAATTGTTGAAACAAAAATGTAGATTGCTGTGAATAGGAAGAAAAACATTTCTTGTCATGTCAGTGGGTTTTTGGCCTCTTTAAATACATGTGAAAATCTGAAAATACCGGTACTTGGATCTGCTTAAGCTGGACTTTTACACAGAAAACTTTTTTCAGAGAAATTTACCTATTTTTGCAGTAGTTATGCCTACTTTTCTGCAATAAAAAATATAAAATCAAGAAAATACCAACTGGAATGAGCTTCAGAACTTGAAATTCACATTTTCCAGTAAATATATTACATGTATAAAATACTTACCAGACAGAGATCCAAAAGTGGTTATGAATAATGGCATTTTTATATCCAATTGATGTGCTCCCAGGTTTACATTTTGACAATAATCTGAGTTCTCTTAACATTGTTATACATTAAAAATTGGACCAACAACATTTTTAATGCATGATTTGACTGTCAACAGCAATTCATTTGGTAAAGAAAATAGATATAAAGAAGCATTTTGTTTAAAAACAGTTACTAAGACCTGTAAAGCAGTGTTACATATGGATAATCAGACTACATGACATTGTACATGTTTATTTTTATTTGATTGAGATTATTTCATCTATTTTAGCACAATAGCTTAACTGTTTTTTAACTTAAATGAGTAACTATCATGCACATTCAAGTAACTTGGCTCAATTATGTACCATATTGTCACAATATTTTTCACACAGCATTTATTCCTTCAATATCACTGAAAATTCATATGGCATTGTCATTCCTGCAGATATTTTAAATGACTTTGCACAAATATGCCCCGAAATCTAGATGATGTATTACACTATATATTGAAGTCTCAACATGGTGTTGATGTGATGTATATAAAAACAGTACTTTTTAGGTCTAGATTATAACTTTATGCATATACATGCATATATATTTTTGAATAGCATGACACAATTTTGTGCAATTACAAGTTACAAATTCAAGTTTAATCAAGGTAACATTCTTAAAAATAAAATTTATACTTCAGTCAATAATATATCATGCACAATGTGACATAATTATTAGAAATTACATGTATCAATTAAGAATTTATCAATATTCAATATTGCGGTAATCGAGGTAATGGAAAACATTTGGGTTGTAAAATTTAAGCAAGAAGCCTTTATGTTTACACATTAAAAACCCAAATGTTTAGTAAAAGTCAGATTGAAAGTTGTGCAGCTGAATTCAGAGAAAGTTGATGCAGACTTAAATTCTTTCCTAAATAACATAATTATATCATGCATGAGTAGGCTAACACTATTTATTTTTTTAATATTTTGGCCAAATACATGACAAAATAAAACATTATCCGAGATTATTACAGCTACAGCTCGATAAGAGGCAGTGCCTTAGTTCATATTGAGAAATTGATTTATGTTTGTAATTTCTTTTTAAATTTAGTAAAAACTAAAATATCACTACAAATGACCGAAGGTACCTTTTCCCGTGACGCGCCCCAAATAAAAGTTAGTACCTAAAAGCAAAGCTTGTACACTACACAAGGATGAAAAATGAACTCACGTAACTCTGGACTTGAAGCTTAAAGCTGACCAGATAGGAACCTTTGGGGCAAGGCTGTTCTGGAGTCCAATCACCCCACGGTCCTTCAAGGGAACTAATCTGACCTCTAACCACCCCTCCGAGATCAGAGCAGACAAGCTGAATAGCGTTCAAAGATGTATCGTCCCCGAATCCCTGATATTTCTCGATCTGAAGAAAAATGAAATTAAAGGAATATTATAAAATGATGTATCTTTCACGTGTGTCATGTGACTGTCCAGTTCGATAAAACTAAATGATAAAAATATAAGCAAATTCACACCCATTACGCCGAAAACGGACCCGTATGCTTCAGTGAAAAAGAAATAAACATGTCTGTTCTTTTCTGTTCTGGTCATGTCTTGCTAATGATAAACCTAATAAACTTTTGTTCAGCATAAATGACAGCTCATTAAACAGACTTCAAAGTTCCCTTTTCATCAATTCCAATTATTTTGAGATAGCATGATTATAATAATATGACATTTAAAGTGAATTATACTTATTTTATGATGATAAAAACATGCAAATATGTATCAAGTGTTTTTGATCAGCGTGCTGAGGCACATTTGAAAAAAAAATCCATCAGAAATCTTGTTAAGAGGTTTGCTTAAACATGTATATTCAAACAATAGCAAACAGCATTAAACTCATAATGATAAATTGAATTAAAAAAGAAAGCTATAAAAATATGCGATTGTTAATACTCGCCTTCATTCTGTAACCGGTTGCAAAAGTTCCCGGGGGACAATATGCGACATTACCCCAAACTGAGTCTGGATAAGCATCAACATTGGTCACAGATAATGTTTTTGAAGGAGTTCTGCCTTGAAATTCGTTCACTGCAATGCAACATACACAATTATTTTCGACAACAGGAGCATTCGAAGAACCACATCCGTTCTGAAGATTATAAAACTGAGATTTGAAACCAGTCTCAAATCTCAAGGATCTGATTGGCTAAAATGGCGACTGGTGGCCATTTTAGCCAATCAGATGCTAGAGATTTGAGTCTAGTATCAAATCACACTATTTTAATATTCAGGACTGTTCAGCTCATTTTTGGGAAATAATAAAAGCCTATTTTAAAAAAAAATAAATAAAGCAATTAATAATTATTCAAATGTGATTTTAAACGAAAATTGGAAAAAAGTATCAGATACAAATGAAGTAACAAAGGTAATTAAAACTTACTTTTGCAACTTTAGCAGATGATAAAGGGAAATACATGTATAATGTAAAAGATTGCTATTTATTTCTAAGCAAATTAAAGATAAAAAGTTTATACTCTTTCTATCAGTCCAACTTAAATCTGTCACAGATTTTTATGTAATATCTGGGTTTTTTCCCTCCTAGAAGCGAAACACCAATAATAAAACGGACAGGCTTATTCAAAAATGAGTAACGTTAACTGTTATTCTGTTCTAAATTAAATGTCTGCTGGTGTATACTTAAACTGTTTTGTGGTTCCATAAAAATATTTTCCGGTGAAGAATATATATTATATTTACAAAAGTGATTAACAAACAAGACATAGAGAGAGACATGACAAATATATACATGACATGACAAAGTTACATGTAACGACTAGAAAATATACAAATACATTTAACTTAAACAAAAGAGGTCCAAAATCACAAAAACATAGAAAGCAAAAAACCTGAGACAGTCCCAATCTCAAGCGTGTGACCGGCCGAAATGGCGACCAGGGCCCAAGATCACAAAAATCGAGACCGGAGACCAGTACCAAATCACATGCATCCGACCGGCCGAAATGGCGCCCCTTCGCCACCACAGCTAATCAGACGCCCGAGATCCGAGACCGGCCCCTGACCGAGCTTCAAGACCCCTGACCGGCTAGTCGGACGGTTGAGACCCGAGACAGGTCTCCAAAACCAGTTGCATGATTTTCGGTTATCACATATGTACAGTTTAATCCTATATTTGTGTTACGATTATCATGTATCAAAGGGTTTTCACCGTCATTCTTGCTAAATTAATTTCGGCGTACAAGCATAAAACAAAATCTTTAAGAACATAATAAACTTACAGATGTAAGCAATCATTCTACAATTATTATATAAGTGATTGGAATTGTTTGTTATATTTTGATTTTCACATTTTCTCATGTACGCAATCGTGTGAACGCGTGCACAACAAAAACTACAATAATACGATACGCCCTCTGTGTGTTTTAACAGGATTTTTTTAAATAATTATTTTAAAAAATATTATTTAAAAGTTATTTTTATAGTAAGAAGAAGAAGATCCCCTTACTGTTTTGCAAAATAGGATTGCTTTTCGTATTATATAATCATAGTAGGAAACTGTAAATATCGAATATATTAAATGGTTAATATAGTTTTATTTATTTATTTCAATTTCATTTTTAATAAATTAAATGATGTTAGCCCTGATACAGTCTTACATAAACTTGAAGAAGTATTTCATTAAAATACCCAGACTGCTGTAATTGAGGTTTAAACTTGATGAGATCATGACGAATCCCTGTTGTACCATGTATTGAGATGTTTTCTTATAAAACAAAACTAACTCTGGTTTCATTGAGTACATTTACACCGAGAGAACCGCGAAGGAACTTCACAAAAAAAAGTTGGACACCTGAAACATGGAATAACTCAAGACTCAAGAAACGCGCTAATTCGAAGTAATCAGGGAATAGTTAACACGATGGATTCTTAGTCTAAGAATAAAAGAGTTGTCCTCATAAAAAACAACAACACAGTTTGCCAATTAAAACGGTCGAAGCACGACATTGGCTAGTGCTTAATTGTAGCGATTGTCGTTGTCTGTTTCTTTATTTCCATCATTTGGGATGGATCGAAATTGTACTGTTTATAATGTAAATATTGAGTTGCGCTCAACCCTGGGCTGGACGATCTGGGCAGTAATATGCATTTCCATTACTGCCCATGAACATGTTCAATCAAACCGAGCCTGCAATTTGTCCTGTTCGTTGGCTTTCAAATTCCTTTTTCATCTATTTCAATTACGAAATGTCATCAGTACCCAAGGTTATAAAGCTGAGCATGGAAACCAGTCTCAAATCTCAATCATCTGATTGGCTGAAATGGCGACTGGTCGCCATTTCAGCCAATCAGATGCTTGAGATTTGAGACTGGTTTCCAAACTCAGCTTTATAACCTTCAGCCCTGAAAGCTTTGAGTTTTGATCCGAATTTATTCAATGATCTTTTATCGACCAAGCCAACGACAATGTTACATTCTATTAGTCTCTGGTAAAAGAAATGAACCGAATTATATTAAGCTGACCCTCTAATCAGTATAAATGGGTTTATTATATCATATAACGATAGTCACGTTTATTCACGAATTCGTTTGGGGAATGTCCCGCATAGCCCTGTTGTCAGTGTACTTAGATTTATGTAGAGGCTGGGCGATGTCGCCGTAGCGATAATATTCCGGTCTAATCCTATTCCATCCCAAACAAGTCACCAAATAAGCCACTGTGTCTACTTCTCCTCATCTAAATCTGATGAAAATAAACTCAATGGTACGAGATATTTAAATTGATCAGAACTTGAAATTTGCGTACCAAAATCTACTCGATGTTTACAGCAAACTTTTGGCATAAAACTGTTAAATAGTAGGTATTTATATTTACGAAATGATGTAAATATTAATAAAATATTATTAAAGCATTGGTTCAGTAACAAAAGACGAAGAAAACTGAAAACATCAATGACTAGCGACAAATTCGAACATTACTTATAAATATTTCTAAAACAAAATATATTATGTACCTAAATTCTAAAGTACTCACTTAATTGGTTTTATTTCTAAGACGGCAAATGCATTTCACATACGATAAGGGAAGATATGTATAATATCTGGTAAGATTTAGCAATGACAATCAATGAAACCTGGTCTTCCCTAAAAGTGTGGTCAAAAACTACAATAATAAGATACATATATATCTGGAAGGTACATAACTACACCAGTTCATATTATGCCAAAGTTTTCTCCCCTGATGAACAATAATCGCTGCATGCTTAAACAAGAAAAGTATACCACAGATGTGTTATATGTGGACGACATTTAAAAGAAGTTAGATGTTGGGTGTAAGAGTTCATGCAGGTGATGGATTGTTTTTAAACAAAGAAAGAATTTTAAAGTGCTACTATAGTGTTGTCTTTTATTGGCAAAGGGTATTGAACGTTGAAGGATGTGCTTGTATATTACATGTAGTTGTGGAACGCGTTGTATACAAGGAGTGCAGTTTGAAATGAAGTATACCGGAATTGGTATGGAATGGGATTTATGATGAAATTTGTTTGCTGAACATTTAACAGTTTGCAGTAAATGTAGTGAATGACTTGAAAACCAAAGAATTGAAAAGTTTTCCTTTTAAATATAATGAAAACTAGCTAGAAAATAGTGGAAGAGATGGTTGCTATAGTAACATGAATTATGATGAAGAATTAACAGAACTATATGTGTTGATATGTATTCAGTTTAGGATAAAAAATAATTACTCACATTTTAAGGATTTACTACACTCCTCTTTGCACCTTTATCGATAAAAAAGTATCAACATTTCAAAAACGGAAAAATGCCTTTCAATGAAATTTTGCTCAAATGAATGTTAATTTTGTTTAGTTTGATACTTTTCTTTTTAAATCGATGGTCGAACAAGGAGGAGTGTAGTGGATCGTTAAGAGCACTCAAAATTTCATAAATGTAACTGATTTTTCATTATTGTCATTGTAGATTTTCGGAAGTAGATACTCTACTGTGAGCTTTGTAAGCCATTCCTCCTTGTTATATCGTTTTTCCGATATCAACAGCAGCTGAAGATAATGTTAGACCTTGCATTTTGTGGACAGTTACGCCAACATTTAATTTTCATCAAGGAGTTACCTGGAAGTTAAACATTATCATAGCACTAACCACATTAAATGAATTTGCTCTATTTAAATTCAACAGTATCTTTCAAAATTGTCATACCACGTACATGGCAATTCCTTTGATACTTTCAGGATGAAAAATCTATGCTAACTTTCTATATTCAGCATCTTGATCCCGTAAACCAGGGGGGGAGGAATGGGAGGAGTTGGGGATGAGTCACAATTATTCTGAACAACAGAAAAAGACATACAAAAAATGGTTATACAATCATTATTTACTTTATAGACACGAAATCGCCTTCTTGTAAAACAGAAACCCATTAGAACCGTCAATTTCAACATCAGAAACATTTGTAAACAAGGAACCATCATAACATAGGTCACATTCACGCGCCAAAAATCAAGTCATAGGATTGCCAATATTCGTAAACAGAACACAAACTTCAATATCATCCAAGAATAACTATCTGAACAATGTCTCTTACTACATGTACACTTTTTCTATAACTGCTTACAACAATAAACTTTCAATTCGCATAAAAGAAAACACCGACTCATCGATCTATTTATATAATCTATATATATACATGTATATAATTATATTTATATTTAAGGGGAGATAATTCAATTCAATATCTATATTTATATACTCAATTATAAATAGCTTGACCTTGAACTTAACATGGTTCCCGTTCATTACTCAACGATCTATATATAAAACCAGGCCACATGGTTCTCAGCATTCGCTAAAAACCTCTATTTAAAGCCGGGCCACATATCCCTTGCGCCGGACTAATTGTACTAAAGTAAATAATACTAAATATAATCAAGTAATAGTTACATAGTAATAATATATTATGACCCATCATTCGTCCAGAAAATGTATATTCATTTTTATATCTCATGGAAACCCGCTATTAAATTTTAAAACAAGTAGGTTCTCTTCTTATGCGTCAACGGGCCTCGTGTACATATTATATGTCTACACATCGTACATCCATTTATACCGGAGTACAAAAGAAAGAAGCGCTTTGTACATTACAATAAGATACTTATAAGATATCTTAATATAAGATATCGGCAAAATGATAAACCGATATCGGGGACTACTTAAACATTCCTCTTACAAGAGTGTACGGGGCATTTTCTACAGTAAACCTGTTATTGCTTTTAAAAGACCTACTAACTTATAAGATATCTTTGTTCATTCTAAAATGCAAACATGCAATATTTCTACTGGGCAAGTTCTTAAATGTAATCGACCAAGATGCTCACATTGCAATCATATTACTGAATCTAGCAAGTTTGTAAGTACTATGTTTTCAACACAGTATCAGATTAAGCAAGATTTATCCTGTTCTTCAACTGACGTAATTTACCTTATAACATGCAAGAAATGTAAAAAAACAGTATATTGGTCAGACTCACCAAAATGGAAGCATGAGAATGAACAGCCATAAATTTGATATTAAGCATTATCCAGACACTTTAACCACTGTTGCTGAACATTTTAATTCTGAAAATCATTCACTTAACGATTTTTCCTTTATGCCTATTGAGAAAGTATTTAACAACCGGAAACGCCTTTTAAAAGAAACTAAGCGGATATACAACTTAGGAACTCTTTGCCCAAATGGGATGAATTCTAAAATTTTGTATTAATAGTCATATTTTGACACTTATCAGCTTGCTTTGTCTCTTTATGTGTACTTACGATGTCGTATTGTTTGTACTTGTCATATTTTAACCTTGCATAATTTTGCATTATACTTTGCATTTTGACGTCGACGGCATTTCCTTTTATGACTTACAATCCTGAAGAAGGCATTATGGCCGAAACGACGATGTAATAAAATCTTGAAGTTTTGACCTCTATTTGTGATTTATTTAAATAAGATACTTAGTGATACAAAAAGAATATACTAAGAAAATGTCTTGAATCCAACAAAGCAATCTTCGATCAGGTAGCTGTTTTAATGTTTTCACACATAATATTTAGCAATAGAATAACTATGACGTATACCTTTCTCTTCCATTGTCCAGTTTCCGCACGGAATCATATTAACACCAGTTTGATCCCAGTTTATAACACGAACTTAATGTAAACATTTAAGGCATCAATAAGTGTTATGAACTTAGTTTCAATTAGCGAACTCCGGAAAATGAACGCGGTCAGTCAACTTCCAGGCAACTATATACTGCGAAAGTAAGAATATTTTTAAACTAGACTTTTTCTACAAGGGCTTTCATTCTGACGGCCTGTGTTAACGCCATTTTAGACTCGATATTTCTCATCAAGGGTTTTATTTTGGCGGTCTGGTTTGTTTGCCCCAATTTCCGACGCCGCCAATTTAAAACACTTCAAAATACGCCAAAATTTGACACCGCCAATTTTAAGCGCTATACAGTATTCAGTATGAATTTGAACATTATAACGGTCTATTACTGAATACATTAAGCTCCATCTTTTTTAGATTTTAGACCTCGTCAAAATACCTCTGACACAAGCGGTGACAGTCAAGTTCGGAACGTAACCTTCTGCAGAGCATAGGCATTGGCCTTGTGTACATGCAGTTCCGGTTCCAAATACTTGTTCACAAGTCCTCTTGTAGCTTCGAACATAACTTGTCGAACAGTAAGTTCTTCCGAGATAACCTAATGAAATACAAGAATATTTGTGATGATTGACGGAATAAGAAAAGGGGAAAGGCTTAACGCTAAAACACTGTGGCATTGAGAGCTATGTTAGTTTTACATTGCAGGATAGAGATCGGAAAGGCTTGTTTCATTCCCTGCTGGTGGAGCTCTGTCCAGTTATCCTTCAATTAATGCGGACACTGACTTGTTGTTATGATTCTAGTATTTCCTGTTACTTAATCAATTTAATAAATTTGAGATTAAGTTTACCATCAGGTTTGGCCAAAATATTATAAATACAACGACAACAGCAACAACAAAACAACAACCAAACCGTGTTAAAATTGTCGATTGCAAAAGATATTCGCCACTGTGAGTTTGATCAAAGCTCACAGATACGCTAAAACATTTCTTTTGAATGAATTCGTCGTTAAACTATATACCCACACTTTTTGAAAATGAAAAAATATTGAATTAATATTTTGATGGTTTTCATTTGGGTTTGAAAAACAGTTGGTGGTTTTTTTAAGTGTGTGAAGTTAAGCATCAGGTTAGGCCAAAAATTACAAATACTAGAAGCAAGACTTAATTTTTACAGCTTCTGTTGGACTTTCGTCTGGAGTATAAGTATCTTGCATGAGTGTGAGATGGAAAAATCTGTCACCGAGGGGTAACTGTTTTGCGGGAACAAGGCTCTGCCGAGGTGACAGATTTTTCTATCTTAACCGAATGTCCCATGCAAGATGCTTTTACTGTTCATAACATTTTTTACATGTCTACAAACTAAATTTTGTTTGCTTAAGCTGAAATATTGAGTCCGTTTACGTAAACCTGATTTTCTAAATGACGTCACTAACTTGAATAACTTATGTCAGATAGCTGAAGACGTGACGTCACTCGTGTAGCACGCGAACGTTATCTTTTCCCTAGGGAAAAGATATTAAGATTTTCTTTCCCCGGTAAAACACGCGGAAATACTTATCCGTTATGCACGAAATACTAGCCTTTGTCAATTTACCTTGCTCACAAGCATTGTTGATCAAAGTTGGAACGTAACTGGCAGAACATGCGCATTTTCCCTGAACACATTTGCTTTCTCTCCCGAATACTTGTCCACAAGTCCTTATATCGCCCTTTATCAGGTCCGTATTATCCATGCATGTCGTTGTTCCAAGAGAACCTTAACACAGCGTATGTAAATTATGTTAATTGCCGATATCAAGAGTAAAATGGGGCGCGTCACAGGAAAAGGTATCTTCGGACAGTTGACGTCAATCCTTGGAATGACGTCATAAAGTTGAGCAGACGACATTACTTTTATGCATTTCGCGGTAAAATTAAAATTTTGTTGTCAAAATGAGTTACAAAATTGCCTATATGTTATGAGAAAATAATAGATAATTGTAAGATCTTTCCAAATATAGTAAAAACTAAAATGTCTAACAATATGACCGAATGCACCTTTTCCCGTGACGCGCCCCAAATTCGAAGATATTACATGTAGCTCAGCTTGTTAACCAAACAAGTTACCTCTCTGTTTTAACTTATTATTGAAGTCTTAGCAATTTAGGTTCAAAGTTATACCAGCTTGGGGAATTATGAATCAGTTCTCTCCCACGTTTTAAAAATAATAAAAGATTGAATCGGTATTTGATGGTTTTCATTTGGGTATGGAAACAGGTGGGTTGTTGAAAGTCTATGAAGTCCGAAAGTTTTCGCGCCTACTTTAAATAATCAAATGGAAGCCATCAGATATCAATTCAATCCTTATATTTACACTTATAAATTCTCTTATTAATAAAGAAATTATTAAAATAATTCATTCATGATATTGCAGCTTTTTCAAATGGCTGTTTGAACAGCCACTTTGACGACAAAGTGCATGACGGCATGCTTGTTCGCAGTTACTCGTGGCAAAACGTGTTTGCTGGTAAACACATGTCAAAACATTGTGCACTGACTACTGGCCTCTTATAGTATTACGTCACACTTTGTATCATTAGAAATAATTATTCATTAGGTGAATTATACTTCATTTTTGAGGATGAAGTTGAAATTTAAACATAAACAAATACAACAAACACTCGAGTTTCGTGGATATGTTTCACTATACTGCCTTTAGTGAGGGAACGTGTAATGTTTGGGACCTTAGAGTAAGAATAACACCTTTGTGTTTGGTTACTAAATCTATTCTGATTAACAATTTACAACATGGTATGAGAGAGGCAGAGTGGTTGGCGGAGCTTATCAGCAGTGGTCAGGTATTGGCCACAGAGAGTTAATACATTACAGAACGCATGCTACTTAAGCCGCCTCGATAGAGCTCAATTCGTCAACATCACCTTTCGGCCTGTCACGAACATGTACATGCCACCAACCATCTGTAATGTTGCTGGCCAACTTAACTTGCCATACAACGAAGAACATAAAGAACACGAAATCTGAGCAAACAATAAAGGTTGTTATGTTGTTACCTAACACAACCATTGGTTAAACTGGTGACAACAATGCTTTCAATCATGCGTTATGATTTTGTGCGGGATTCATACAGCTAAAATGTTAATATTTTTTATAAAATATCAAAAACGATTTTGATCAACCGTTAAATGGGGCACGTCACGGGAAAATGTAACTTCGGCCATTTTTAATGATATTTTGGTTTTTACTAAATTTAGAAAGAATTTACAACTATAAATCAATTTCTTATAACTAAAATTTGATTTTGTTACACATTTTGACAATAAAAATGGTATTTTTTACCGAGGAACGCATAATAAATAATGTCGTCTGCGCACATTTATGACGTCATTTCAAAGATTGACGTCAACTGTCCGAAGGTACCTATTCCCGTGACGCGCCTCAAATCAAGCTATACGATTATGTTCACCCTTAATTTGTTGTAAAGTGGCTAATACATGGTTTACAGTAGAACATTTTGCAAAATAAATAAAAGACAGACTTTCGGATTGGTTTCTGTGGTTTTTAAATCCTGATCGCTTATGACTGAATTTTGGCAAAAGCAAAATGTAAAAATTCTTTGATCGGATGCAGACTTCTATAGTTTTTACAACGTGTAAAAATATGTAGTTTTGTTTCGTTGTAACATAAGTAACCAATGCAACTTCGTGGTCAAAAAGTAAGAGTACAGATAATCAAATAAAATATCTTTATAAAAACCTATTAAACTACGTCTTTCGTACAGCGTGTAACCACATTGTAACCAGTAAAACCAGTCAGTAATTCTGCGCCTTCATTTCTTCGCAATGTAGCCAGTGTAACCAAAATAACAAAGTAAGTAACCGAAAATTAATACGGTAATTATAATTCTTGGAAACTGAATATAACCACAAAGTAACCAGTGAAACCACCCCGAAATACTTATCATTCGGTCTCTTTTCCGATTAACCAGTGTAACAAATGTGACCACACCCTGGCTAACCTGGTACCCTTTACGGACGGCACTAGGCCGCGATCACTGCATATGCAACGCTTTTAACCGACATAACCGGTGTCAATGTATGAGGTGTTGTGGGGTAAAGTAAGAAAATTGCACAGCTTTTGGTTAGATTTTTAAATTATACTCAAACCAATAGGCATGTACGGCTGTCAAGCCATGACACTTAATGATTCTAGTCTTCTCTGTGTCCAGAATATAGTAGCTGTTCAATCATTTATGAAAATTGACCTGTCTGTTCTGTAAACTTACTGTTCAAAATTATTTTTCTAGAGCTTATCTGAAGTCTGGTGAATTATGACTGCATTAAAAATGTCTGTTATGAAGTACAACACAGTGTAAAATTCATGTGTGTCTGTAACTTAAAAAAAGAGAAAACCTAAATATTTCAATAACCCCTATATCGTAAACAAGATACGGTAAACAATGACACTTGGTATACATATTTGATGTAAGGTGATTTCAGCATCATATACAACATTTCATTTTCACCACAGGTCAAAGGTCAATTCAGTTATTTAATAAACATTAACTATCTTTCACAAATTATTCATTCGGGTTTCAGACAAAATTTATGCAGTCATAATTCTTCACCAAACTTCAGTTTAGATCAAGAAAAAACGTTTTAACAGTAAATTTACAACATTTGAAGCCCAGACAGGTCCATTTTCACTTATGATTGAGCGAACTACTTGATTCTAGCCACAGAGAAGACTAGAATATAACGTGTCATGACTTGACAAGCGCACAGGCCTATTGGTTTGAGTATTATTTAGAAATATATCCAAAAACTCTGCGATTTTCTTACCTTACGCCATAAAACCTCCCACAATGATTTCGGTTCTGCCGTAGAAAAGCGTTGCATATGACGTGATCGCGGCGTAGTGCCGTTCGCAAAGCGTACCAGGTTACATGTGTAGCCAGGGTGAACCATGTTATCACAAAAGAACGACCGTGAAAATAGTCTTATAAAATGAAATATTATTAACGTTTTAACTGTGTGTAG
Organism: Corbicula japonica; assembly: GCA_038501625.1. Classification (NCBI taxonomy): domain Eukaryota; kingdom Metazoa; phylum Mollusca; class Bivalvia; order Venerida; family Cyrenidae; genus Corbicula; species Corbicula japonica. The sequence continues at coordinate 549,268 of JAZAYU010000184.1, read as the reverse complement.
CCGTATGTTATCACATTGTTAGCAGTGAAATCAGCCCGCTGTACTCTTTCACTGTTTACGATGAAACAAGTATAAACAATTTAAGGTTATATCAGGGAGCCGAAATGTGTTGGGTGTGTGAAATCATAAGTTCATAAATGTTCTTTTCATATATGACTTGTAAAGTTCTGGTCGCTTGGAATATCATTTATTGAGTATACGAATGTTTAATGTTATGCAAAAACAAAATAAAAGTGAAATTGGTAGTAATTTCTTACCTTGAAAACAGACTTTCTGTGGGAGTCCAAACTTCCTATACTTCCACTTTTGTCAACAATTACTGATACACATAGACAGTCCATATTATGGACAACAATGTCTTAGAATCTTATTCACTACGCCATAGCAGAAATGTACAAAAACAAAATTCTCAAAGCGACTTCACACTAAAATTTAGCATCCATGTTTGTTTACTTATTTCCCAAAATGCAAGGTATGGTGTATAATATAGAACATAACTTTGAATTTTATAATTGAATTATCTGCCTTTTGAAGTGACGGTTGAAATATTACTATCTGTTAACAAATGAAGTATTCGAGACTAAATGAAATGTATTTAATAATTTAGGAGTGTTTTGAAATAAGTAAAGAGATAAATAATAACATAATGAATATAAATAAACAAGTATAATGAGATTATATATCCATAATTTGGTTACGTATAAAGGTATGCAAGAATTATTTTTCATATGAATATTCATTACATTTCATTCAGTAATTATTATTTGGAACGTTAACAGAAGTCTCATAAGTAATGAACTTTATTATATACCCATGAATGATTTTAGCTTAGTGCATCGTTAATCCGCAAAATTGATACAACTCGTCAGATTAGAAATTCCGTATCGAACAATGTAAGCTTTCTGTGTTCTATGTGACGTCATATACTACGTAACAAAAGATTGTCGTAATTTTCCGGCACATAACGAACTCCAAAATTGGAAATTTCCGTCGCAGTTTTACAAACGTTACTGTATTTTTACGCCATTCATAAATTTTCTACGCCATTCATAAATTTACTACCGCGTTACCATTTTTGTTTCTGCTATTATGTAAATCAAGTTTATGGCTAAAGTTTTGTTGTTTAGTTTATTTAAATTTGTTTTGAGCGAGAAGGGTTTATAATAAAAGGAACATTATGACAGTATGCATTCTGTAGGTTCGTATTATTTCTCGTTGTGTATGTAACCCACATCACGGTCGACCTTCGGTCTCGCGCGATATTGTTTACACACCCAACTCGAAAAATACGAACCTACAGAATGCATACTGTTATAATATTCCATATATATTGTACACCATAGCTTACATTACTTTGGGAAGTCCTTCTTTATAAACTTGTAAACAAATATGGATTTAAAATATTATGTACAGTCACTTTGAGAGTGCTGTTTTGGTGCATTTCGACTGTTCTTTAATGAATTATCTTCTGAGACATTGTTTACCTTGTTACGGAGTGTTTTCCTGTGGCAGTAATTATTTAAAACAGTGTAAGCATACTAGGAAGTTTGGACCCCTATTGAAAGTCGGTTTTCAAGGTAAGAAATTGCTACATATTTCTCTTATATTTTTACCTTTGCATGACATTTGCATTCATGTGCTTTATAAATGATACTTCAAACTAAAAGAAGCTTTGAAGTCAGAAAAACAAATTTAATTTAATAAATTAGGATCTCACACATCTTACCCACTTCAGATGTTCCATGACAAAATGACGCCACCTTAATCACGTAGCCATTATTTCAGGGTTAAATTAAACTTATTCTTGTCGTGTTCGACGGCTTCCAAATTTCCTTTTTTATCCATTTTATTCTTGCAACTATCAGTGTTCTTAACTATGGAGCCAAAGTCACCACGGTGGTGCCTTGCCAATAAAATTAACGCATGTGAAATTATAATTTTATCCAAAATGTTAGTCCTTTTTATACTCGTTTCGGACTGTATCAAGTACTTAAACATATCCATGGGGCAAGCAACGGGAAAAGGTGCCTTCGGTCATCTTTGGTGACTTTTTAGTTGATACTATTTTAAGAATAGACTTACAACTATATTTTTTTCTAATAACTAAACAATGCTTTTGTTACACATTTTGACGGTAACATGGTATTTTTACCGCAAAATGCATAAGAAATAATTTATCCGCTCAACTTTGTGACGTCATTTTTTTATTGACATCAATTGTCCGAGGCTTCATTTTACCACGACGCGCCCCATAAAATTTATTAGCATTGTTACAGTAACGAATGTCTATAACAAATTAAACTGTATATAATGTAACCCATGTAACCGAAGATTGGGTTTGGTTTTTCTCTATTAAATTTCTTCTACTGCCCTCTTGTTACGTGCACATGAGAATATTTTATTCAAATATAGTTACCATTTTATAATTTTATTAAATATACGCAGAGTTTTTTTCCAAGGTAAATTTACATTCGTTCTTTTTACCACTCATTGGAATAGTTTACTTAATCCACTCAGAGGTTTTTCTAAGGTAAATTTACATTCCACTCCAGCATTTAGACACCACAGCAAGTCTTGAATCCAAAAGTTGAACAGGCCATTTAACTAATCAATTTGTCATGGTTAATCACTAGTTATTAGATATTAATTCGTCTGATAATGTGCCATAAGGTGAGCTGGTAATCTCTACAGGAATCATCAGGGTTTAGATAAAGTTTTATTCAACAGAAGCTCTGTTACATGCAGTCAGGTTTTTACTTTTGCAAGATGAATCAGGGATACACAATTTAAAAGAAGACATTTAACAATTTACTATTTGCCGTCAGAATATATTTATCATGCAGTTTTAATTGTATAAAATATAAAGATTTTATGCATCATAAAAATGTTTGTTGTAGACAGTCTTTTTTTCTATCCTACTGCATTGAGTGAGATGTACATAAATAACGCGGTTCAGAGGGGCATGTAGATTAGCCGTAAGAAAATATTTATCATGCAGCTTTATTTGTATAAAATACAAAGATTTACTGTAACTATTAGTCTTTTTATATTTTTATGCATAATAGAGTTTCTTGTAGACTGTCTTTCTTCTATCCTACTGCATTGAGTGAGATTTACATTAATAAGGTGGTTCAGAGGGGCATGTAGACTTGCTTAAGATTAGTAGCTGGAAATTGAAGAAACAAAGTATTTTGAAAATCGTCTGGAACCAGGCTACTGATTAGACTGCATGAATGTGTGTGTGGTTAGTAGGGGTGTTATGCTATGTAAACATGTCGCACGCAGCGTATAAGCTACTTTGGAGTAACATAGTAAAAACATAATTATAAAAAAATGTTTTTGTTTTCTGTTAGTGTTTTAGGAAGATCCAAAAGGTCGGTCTTCACTACGCACGTACTCTGAAATACTGTAGTGTTAAAAGATTTTGATACAGTCTGTTTTTTGCATTTTATTCATTTTTATTTTGTTTAATCTTTTCAAATTGAATTTACCGGTGACTATACGGCAGAACAACCGCTGAATATATTTTTTTTACTGACAACTGAAGAAAAAAAACTAATTTTTAAAAACATATTTTTTCCTTATTTTGTTATTTAATTATCATATTACAGACAATGTATGGATTGTAACTCAATTCGTTTCATTTATACAGAGCAATTGAATACCTTATTTATAAGAAATGGTATCACTTAAAACCCTTAACTTATTAAATATATACTTTATATTATCAATTTGGGAAACTAACTAGCCACTCCCATTGTCAATTATAATTTGAGACATAGTTGGCTTTTGGTACAAACATTTTGATAATTCTTTAAAACAAAAACAAATAAATGCAAATTTCTTCCATTTAACTATGCTTCACTAAGCTGTAGGTTACACGTGTATAATTCTGCGAATGAATGCATGGTCTCAATAAATGTTCTTATCAGCCTGGCTATCAATGAGGTAATAAAACCATTAACACTCAGTGCCTGCTGATTCTTTATGGCCATTCTAATTATCTGCCGGACATCAAAGAGATACAGATCTGTATCTGCTACTGGTGTCTAAAGGCTGGAGAGATTCGTTTTCATTACCCCTCATTAGAATAATTTTATTAATCTACGCAGAGGTTTTTCCAAAGTAAATTTACATTCGTTTTTATAACTACTCATTGGAATAATTTAATTAATCATGCAGAGGTTTCTCCAAGGTAAATCTCAATTCGTTTTTATTACCCTTCGTTGAGAAAATTGCGTTTACAACCATCGCCACCATTTAAGAATTACGTCATTTGCTGGTCAGCAATTATATATACAATTAATAAGCATACTCTGTAAAAGGAAGTCTGCAAACTTACCGATCTGACAATTTATACCAGAGTATCCATTCTTACATATGCAAGTATACTTGTTGATACCGTCTACGCATTGTGCACCGTGCATGCATGGACTGCTGGTACATACATTAATATCTAAAACAAATAAAGAAGAAGACAAAATGGGTATAACGTGTTTGACTTTCAAGATGTCCTTTCTGTTTTTATTATCTCTTAATATATTTTACATTGAAGAATAAATCTTAGGAGGTAAACCAGATTGTTTTTAGGAAGAAAAGTCGCCGCATACATTATGTATAGGGATACACTAAATTACACAGAGTTTTTCAAAGGTAAATGTTTAATAGTTACTTATAATTAAGAATATAACGCGTTTTAAACCATCGCATCACAATTTGAACAACGTCGATTGCTGGTCAGTTATAGCACATATCATCTAGAATTAAGCTCTTTTAACAAGAGGTTTGCAAACTTACTGTTCTCACAATTTGTACCAGCATATCCAAGCTCACACTTGCAGGCATAAATGTTTATACCATCTACGCAAGTTGCACCGTTCAAGCATGGACTGCTTGCGCATTGATTGATATCTACAACAAAATATTCAATTTTACACCAAACGAATATCAAATCAGTTATTAGACATATCTAGTCTCATTTTCTTATCTCTTAATATATTGCACATCTAAGATGACAGGCAAAGTTGCCTAGAAGAAGCGAAATAGCCGCCTACTCTAGTCGAAAGAATCCAATATTGAAGATTTCAATAATTTACACTTTATATTTCTCCTATCCGTATTCCGCAAAGACGAATTATTCTAAGAATCTGTAAGCAGATGACCCTTGATCCGAAAAAAAAGACTCCATTTTCTTTCTCGTAGCCGAATTAGGTTAAGCAGGTTGGACCAAGCAGGTACCCACTTTTACATTTTTGAAAATACGTAACTATTCCTGTTGCGATGTAAACAAAGGTGACAACCTTTACACAAATAAGTTCAAAGCTATATTTATCGTCCTTAGTGCCATGCCCAAATAGCATGTAATTCTTGAAGTCTTCAGTATCAAATGATATTGCCTATACAGAGACTCAAGCCACTTCCGTAGGATACAGCGTAAGCAAAGTTAATTTTATTACTATACCGATAAAGCTAGCCAGGACAACTCCATAAAATTTGCGCGGATAACCTAGCATTTAAAAAATCATCATTAGATAGCATCGTTAACTGATTTTTTACTGAGAACAGAAGTCTAACAATATTTACGGGCAGACTATCTACAGCCGCAACACAGCAAAACTAGCTCTAATGAGATTTTAAACGATACTGCCCATACACGAACCCGTACCGTGTCTCTGATTAACCCCAAAATGATGTTGCGCGGACAAAGCTGATAATCATCTCAGTCAATAATTATTGCATGACATAAGTAAATTATTATTATTTATAATTTATTTCATTTCTTTAAGAATATTGAAAATTTATGCTGTCGTGAAAATAAAAAATATGTTGATAGTCTTAACAACGATTGCATGAAATAGGTAAATTATTATTATTTGCTGGACATTCCAGCACATGTCAAGTTTGATATAGAACTGCAGACACTGGTAAGAAATGCAAAAACAAAGGTCTCATTATATTTTAGACCACTTTATATAAGATATTGTTCGTTCACCTAATCTTGAAGTCTTTCATTCGACTGTTTAGACATTTCATAATTATAGTATTTATTCTGTTGATCACTATAAAATTATTACGTGCAAAATAAATTAATAAAGCTGATCAGAAGATCTTTTATACCCAGTTTGTCATGTCTTTAGAAACTTCTTACTCGAACTTCCACAGCAAGCTAAAATTGAAAACGGTGATGCATTGCCTTAAGTCTTAAATCGTTCACTTGACCTACTTTTCATTTAACCTACATTTTGGGAACATAAAATTGTTTACAAGATGACAAAAAGAGGTTACGTGCAAGCTACCTGTGATAAATGATTGCTTGTCAGAAGTCGGTTTGTATCCTTGTTCAATCCTTAAATGAATACGAGCAGTGTACCTTACAACAAATGTTAAATAAAAGCTACTGAAATACCTGTGTCACATGATAGCTGATCAGAAGATGGTTTGTACCCAGGTTCATATGTACAGTGGGTTGGAGTTTTTTCACCAAGACACTTGTTTTGTGATATGTGAACCTGTTTGGGCACGAGTGAGGTTGTTGCACCCTAGAACTTGGTTTAAACCCCAAGTGGCAATTTGATTTGCCACTGACCGTTCCAAGGCAGTAACCCCTCTGGTTCTCATTTTTGTTTATTGTTAGTGCCAACTTAGTGGTGTCTTTTTTGAAACTGATCATTTTATTAACCGTGCTCTCTCCCTCTCTCCTCTTCTTGACTGTGTGGGGAGGCTGTTTTTTTTTCTGAATGTGGCGATTGCTGATTGCATATTTCACCTTTTTTAAATCTTGCCTTTGGCATTGTCTGTGATATGCAGGATTTATATTCTAAGATCCCCTGTCAAAATGATATTCTGTTTAGTTCCGCCCATGGTTATCTCGTTTTGGGCAAACCCATTCTTTTATCTGGGGACCATACGCCGCTGAACATGGAATGGTATTAATCTGAAAAGACCTCATTGAAGGTTCCATGTTCACCGCCATATGCATACCATCGTTTGGGATGGATCGAAATTGTACTGTTTAAATATCGAGTTGCGCTCAATCCGGGGCTAGGCGGCGTGAACAGAAATATGCATTCCCATTACTGCTCACGAACAGGCTCAATCAAACCGAGCCTGCAGTATTTTCATATTTGTCGTGTTCGGTGGCTTTCAAAGTTCCCTTTTCATCTATTTCCACAGAAAGCCCTAATTGAAAACCGCGCTGCAGTACCTTAAGTCTATGTATTGTTAGATCTTAAGAAAGCGCAGACCTCCATTAAAATCTTCAGTTCACTCGACCAACTGTAACTTCTTCTACCTTTAAGTACCATACGATTATTTACAAGAGGACAAAAAAGAGAGTACTTGCAAGCTAACAGAGGTACAGGATTGCTGGTCAGAAGTTGGTTTGTATCCCAGTTCAATCCTTAAGTAAATGCGAGCAGTTTACTTTACAATAAAATTAAATAAATACGTGTGAAATACCTGTGTCACATGATAGCTGATCAGAAGATGGTTTGTATCCAGGTTTACATGTACATGTCTTGCTGGTCATTCCAATACACGCCGAGTTCGATACAGCGCTACAGTCACTGTTTAGAGTGCAGGCACTGGTAAGAACTGCAAAAACAATGGTCTCACATAATATTATAGACCACTTTATATAAGTAACTGTTAGTTTACCTAATCATGGAGTCTTTTTATTGGACTGTTTAGACTTTTCGTAATATTTTTGTTCTGAATTCACTAAAAAAATTTAAAGTGCAAAATAAATTGTTAAAGCTTATCAGAAGATGTTTTAGATCCAGTTTGCCATGTCTTTTGAAAACTTCTTACTCGAACTTCCACAGCAAGCCCAAACTGAAAACAGCGGTGCATTGTCTTTTGTTTAGGTAAATTTGTTTGATCTTGAAAAAAACACAGACCTCCATTGAAAATCTTTCGTTCATTCGACCTTCTTTAAATTTTGCCTACATTTTAGGAACATAAGATTATTTACAAGATGACAAAAAAGGAGTACGTGCAAGTTACATATGGTTAATGATTGCTGATCAGAAGTTGGTTTGTATCATAGTTTTTTCTTAAGTGAATTCGAACAGTTTACCTTACAAAAAAATTAAATAAATACGTGTGAAATAGATGTTTCACATGATAGCTGATAAGAAGATGGTTTGTATCCAGGTTTACAAGTACAAGTCATGTTGGAGGTTCCGCCACACGCCGAGTTTGATACAGCGCTACAGTCACTGTTTAGAGTGCAAGCACTGGTAAGAACTATAACAGCAAAAGTCTCTCTTTATATTATAGACCACTGTATATATAAAGTTACTGTTTGTTCACCTAATCTTGGATTTTATATAATTCGACTGTTAAGACGTTTCATAATATTGTATTCTGTCGTTCACATTAAAACAGGTATGTGCATAATAAATTGTTATAACTGATAGGAAGATGTTATAGACTACGTTTGTCAGGTTTTTTTTAAAACTTCATACTCGAACTTCCACAGCAAGCCCTAATTGAAAACCGCCTTGCATTGCACTAGGTCTAGGTATTTGTTAGATCTTGAAAAAGCACAGGCCACCATTGAAAATCTTTCGTTCATTCGACCTACAGTAAATTTTACCTACCTTTAAGTAACATAAGATTATTTACAAGAGGACAAAAAAGAGAGTACGTTCAAGTTAATAGTGATGCATGATTTCTGATCAGGAGTTGGTTTGAATCCTAGTTCAATCCTTATGTAAATGCGAGCAGTTTACTTTATAATAAAAATTAAATAAATACGTGTGAAATACCTGTGTCACATGATAGCTGATCAGAAGATGGTTTGTATCCAGGTTTACATGTACAGGTATTGCTGGACGTACCACTACACGCCGAGTTTGATACAGCGCTACAGTCACTGTTTCGAGTGCAGGCACTGGTAAGAACTCCAATAACAAAGATATCGCATTATCATAGGCCACTTAATATAAGTTACTATTTGTTCTCTTAATCTTGGAGTCTTTTTAATTCGACTGTTCAGACATTTTATAAAAAAAATTATTTTTTCGTTCACTATAACATTATGTAAATTGTAAAAGCTGAAAAGAAGATGCTTTAGACTCAGTCTGTCTTATGTTTTGAAAATTTCTTAATCGAACTTCCGCAGCAAGCACTAATTGAATAAAGCGCTGCATTGAATAAGGCCGTTGTATTTGTTAGATCTTGAAAAAGCACAGGCCTCCATTGAAAATCTTCCGTTCACTCGTCCTACTTTAAATTAAACCTACCTTTTAGGAACATAAAATTATTTGTAAGATGACAAAACAAAAAAGAAAGTACGTACAGGCTACCAGTGGTAAATGATTCCTGGTCAGAAGTTGGTTTATATCATAGTTCAATCCTTAAGTGAATACGAGCGGTTTACCTTACTAGAAATTAAATAAATACGTGTGAAATACCTGTGTCACATAATAGCTGATCAGAAGATGGTTTGTATCCAGGTTTACATATGCAGGTCTTGTTGGACGTTCCACTACACGCCGAGTTTGATACAGCGCTACAGTCACTGTTAAGAGTGCAGGCACTGGTAAGAACTGCA